>CAJQZJ010031764.1:9054689-9172559 GCA_907164525.1 Lophiomys imhausi
GAGAGAGAGAGAGAGAGAGAGAGAGAGAGAGAGAGAGAGAGAGAGAGAAAGAGAACTGAATTGTATTTGGTTACAATAAAGACCTGTCCATAGTCAGGAGTACTTCGGTATTACATAGAAGCTTATTTTCCTCTATTTAAAAAGTCTCGAGGTCGGCATTCCATGATGCCCACAGATTCTCCCTCTCAGAGACTTCCTTCTTCCTACTCCTACATTTTTGTACATATTTCATTCCTAAGGGTTACCTCATGATCCAAGATGGCTGTTACAGCCCAGAGTATCTTGTTTGTGTTTTAGGAAACAGTAAGGAGGAAATGGCAGGGGCAAGAGGGCAGGCTAAGAGAGTTCCTTTTAAATAGTTTTCCTGGAAGCCTCACCCAAGGACTTCCTCTTATTATTTCATCATCCTCTGTTAGCTGCAAGGGAGGCTGGGAAATGTAGTCTTTTTTTTAAAAAATAATTTTTATTTTGTGTTTATTTGTATAAATAAATACATTTGTATGCCTGGTGCCCATAAAGCCAGAAGAGGAAGCTGGATCCCCTTGAACTGGAGTTTAAGGGTAGCTGTGAGCTGCCATGTGGGTTCTGGGAACCAAACCTCTACAAGAGCAGTAAGTGCTCTTATCTGACAAGCCATTTCTCTACCCTAGGAGATGTAGTCTTGAGGTTTATTTATTTATTTATTTGTTTGTTTTTTCGAGACAAGGTTTCTCTGTGTAGTCCTGGCTTTCCTGGACTCACTTTGTAGACCAGGCTGGGCTCGAACTCACAGAGATCCACCTGCCTCTGCTTCCAGAGTGCTTCGATTAAAAGGCGTGTGCCACCATGCTTAGCAGAAATGCAGTCTTGATATCAAATACATTGCTCACTTGAATAAAATGTAGGTACTAATGGGCCAGGCGTGGTGGCACACACCTTTAATCCCAGCACTCTGGGAGGCAGAGGCAGGTGGATCTCTGAGTTAGAGATCAGTCTGGTCTAGTGTTCCAGGAGAAACCCTTCCTTGGTTGGGGGGTGGGTGGGTTGGAGCAAGGGAAGGAAGAAAGAAACTAAAATAGAGAGTGTCAAGGTGCATTCCTGAGGGGAAAAACAAAACAAAAGCTTCTAGAGGTAAATTACAAAGGGCAGCAGCTGCTGGTTGTAAGTCCTGGTAACAAGGCAGGTGGGTGGTGTCCTTCCATGTTTATTAGAGATCTAGTATTTGTGTAATGTAATCACATTCTTCCTTGGATCTCGGCTGAAAATAGATGTCTTCATAAGGAAAGGTCAGGGTCAAAGCTTCTCAATGAGTCTGAATTACGTGGAGAGCAAATATGGCCGCATTCCTGAAAACCTCACCCTGAACCAGGTGTGCTGGTGCAGGCCTTTAATCCCAGCATTTGGTTAGATTTCTGAGTTGAAGGCCAGCTAGTTTAATATTGAGCTCCAGGCCAGCCAAGGCTGTGTAGTGAGACCTTGTCTCAAAAAACAAAAACAAGTTCCAATATGATCCTGGCATGGTGGTAAATGCTTGGCAGTTCAGAGGAGACTGAGGCAAGAATTTGAGGACAGTCTGGGTTGTTCAGTAGGTAGGAGGCTAGTGTGAGCCACACAGTAGTTAGAAGGTCAGCCTAGGATAGATAGTGAGTAGGCAGCAAGCTGGGACTACATAGTATGCCCTATCTCAAAGAGGAAATAACAATGAAAACAAACAAACAAACAAACAAACAGCAACAACAAAAACAAAACCCAAACTCCAAACTTGATTGTTTTTTTTTTTTTCGGTTTTTCGAGACAGGGTCTCTCTGTGTAGTCCTGGCTATCCTGAAACTCTGTAGACCAGACTGACCTCAAACTCACAGAGATCAGAGATCTGCCTGCCTCTGCCTCCAGAGTGCTGGAATAAAGGTGTGTGCCACCACGCCAGGCTTTGGTTATGACTTTTGATTCAGTGAAATAGGCAGGTTGTGTTATTTCCTCTGTGAAAAGGCCAGGTTTGGTGTTGGGGTACATCAGTATTGAACCCAAGCAGCTAATGCATTAAGTGGATCAAAGCACCTGTCCTGGGTAATTTTATGTCACCTTGACACAAGCTGGAGTCCTCAGAGAGAAGGGAGCCTCAGTTGAGAAAAAGCCACCATAAAACGAGGCTGGAGGCAAACCTCAGGGGCATTTCTCTTAATTACTAATACATAGGGATGGGTCCAGGCCATTTTGGGTGGAGCCATCTCTAGACTGGTGGTCCTGGGTTCTATAAGAAAGCCTGGTGAGCAGCACCCTCCATGGCCTCTGCATTAGTTCCTGCCTCCAGGTTCCTACCCTGTTAGAGTTCCTGTCCTGACTTCCTTTTATGATGGGCAGTGACATAGAAGTGTAAGCCAAATGAACCCATTCTTCCCCAAGTTGCTTTTGGTTGTGGCATTTTATTACACCAACAGTGACCCTAACTAAGACAGCACCCCTCTTATCTGAATGTTTGCAAACTGGGTGTGGGGTCACACACCTGAAACACTAGTGCCCAGGAGATCCAGGCAGAACACTTGTTATGCTTTCTGGCCAGCCTGAATGACACAGTGAGTCTCTCTCTCAGAAGACCAAAACCCAATCTAATTCTTGCTGATTTCCAGGTTATTAGAAAGACATTCCTCCCCTAGGCCCATTGTAGTGACACATGTCTATAATCCCACAATTGGGGAAACCCAGGAATTAGGAACTCCAGTTGGAGGCCAGCCTTGGCTACATAGCAAGATGCTTTCTCAAAAGAGGGCGGTGGGGCTAGGGAGCTGGCTCAATGAGAAAAGGCATTTGCTATGCAAGCTTGCTGACTTAAGTTTGAGTTTTAGAATGCATGTGAGGTTGACATGACAAAAGGCTTTCTGATCTCTACATGTGTGACCTGGAATGTGTGCTTACACATACATCTTGCCTACCTATACATAACAATAAAACTGACAAAAGGGAAGTGCTGGGTTGTATCTCAGTTGGTACAGTGCTTGCCTGGCATGCACAAGGCCTTGGGTTCTATTCCAAGCAACACGTCCTCTAATCCTATGCTGGGACTATCTTTTTGTTTCCTTCCCATATTTGACTTTATGCTCTGTGGCCTATGAAGCCCTGGCTCACAAGGAACTCAATTTGTGATGGTCCTCCTGAGCACTGGGATTGATTGCAGGCATGTTCCACCATGCCTGGGTGAAGCATAGGTTGCTTTACATAGGCTGGTTTTGGGCATCTGAAGGGTCCAGGTGTTGATAATGTTGCTTAGGCCTCATTAGGGACAATTTAGGATTTAAAAAACAAAACAAAACAAGGGGCTAGAGAAATGGCTCAGTGATTAAGAGCACAGGCTGCTGTTCCAGAGGACCCAGGTTCAATTCCCAGCTTCATCCACATGGCAGCTCATACCTAAATGTAAATTCCAGGGTTTGTTTCTCTCTCTCTCTCTCTTTCTTTTTTTTTTGGTTTTTCGAGACACGGTTTCTCTGTATAACAGCTCTGGCTGTCCTGGACTCACTTTGTAGACCAGGCTGGCCTCGAACTCACCACTGCCCGGTCACTTCCAGGGTTTCTGATACCCTCACACAAATATATATACAAGACAAACCACCAATGAAAGCTGGGCATGGTGGTGCACACCTTTAATCCCAGCCACTCAGGAGGCAGAGGCAGGCGGATCTTTGTGAGTTCAAGACCATCCTGGTCTACAGAGTGAGTTCCAGGACAGCCAGGGCTGTTACACAGAGAAACCCTGTCTTGAAAAAACCTAAAAAAAGCTGGGCATGGTGGCGCACGCCTTTAATCCCAGCACTTGGGAGGCAGAGGCCTGCGGATCTCTGTGAGTTCAAGGCCAGCCTGGTCTACAAAGTGAGTCCAGGACAGTCAAGGATACACAGAGAAACCATGTCTCGAAAAACCTGAAAAAAAAAAAACAAGAAAAACCTAAAGAAAACAAAAACCCACTAATGAACATAAAATAAAAATGAATTATATATAAAACAAAACAAATAAAAATATAACAATTACGATATATAATTATATATAATATATAAAATAAAAATAAGATAAATAAAACAAACACAAAAACACCAGGTGTGATGGCACAGGCCTTTAATCCCAGTGTTTGGGAAGTAGAGGCAAGAAGATCTCTGAGTTCGAGGCCAGTGAGTCCCAGACTATAAAACAGACAAACAAAAACACACACACCCTGTCAAGAAACAAAAACAAACAAAAAGCGCCACCACACGCGGCTTTGAGCCCAGGAATGTGTCTTCAGACACACCAGAGACTAGGAGCTCAGGGAACGTGACAGTTCTGGGCGAATGGACAGAGTGGAGGGCGATTTCGGGAGGAGCCAGAGCAGGCAGGGTCAGCTCTTGCAGGGCTTTCAGGCAGTGCAGACAGGTTCGGGACCTCGGCCCAGGCTGTCAGCCCGGGGGCTGAGCATGTCCTGTCTTCGCTGCTGCCTTCCTCTTCCCATACTCCATTCCCGCGACTGCCCACCGCTCTGAGCTGCGCAGGCTCCGGATGTCAGCAACCGCACGGGGGTGGGGCGGAGGGGGGGACGACGCGGCGGTCGCACGTGTCCCGGGAGCGTGCACGGGACAGGTGCCAGGCGGCGACTAGCGCAAGGCGTTCGAGCTGCCGCGCGGGAGCGCTGTCCGGCTCTGGCCGGTCCTGTTATCCTAGAAGCCTCGGGAAGAATCTTCCTTTGGAGTCACACGCTTGGGAACTCTGGCATAGAAACATGAAGAGCGCTTTCCAAAACAAATGTAGATTGCACTTCTCAGGAACCCCACGAGTCGGCACATAAACACACCAGGACCATGGACTTGCAAGCCCCAGAAAGGTGCGGTCACTGGGCAGAGTCACGTGACTCAAAAATCCCCCAAAGGCAAGAGAGAGCAAGCAGCGCGCATGCGCAGCCCCTGGGCTACGGCTTACATTTTTTTTTCCTTCTTTCTTTTGCTTTGGTTGGCTGCACGCAAACACTGTCAACTCCTCCCTGCTCTACAGTCTTCTTCATGTCCCCTGACATTTACTCCTACCCCACCCCCGGCCACTGATGACATCAGGCCGACAGGCGGGCCGGCCAATCAGCATGTGGGCGGGGGAGGGCGGGGCCCGGCCGCTGCAGAGGCGTCGACGCCGCCGTAGACGACGTTCCTCAGTCTTCGGGTTGGGCTCAGTGGTGCAGGCCGGCCAGGGAACGCCGGCCAGAGAGCGGCGGCGGCGGTCGGAGCGAGGCCGCGGCGCCGTAGGCGGGCGGTAACGGGGTGCGGGCGAGGCCAGGGCAGGGCGCGGCGCGGCGAGGCGCCTCGGAGCGGGGGTCGGTCGGTGGGCCGAGGATCCGGGGCGTGCCGGGGTGGGCGCCGGCTCCGCGGGTCTTGCAGCAGAGGCCTGGGCCGGCCACCGGGCCCCTGGTCCCCGGGCCTGTCGACGACGACGCTTCCGCGGGGGCCCCGCCAGACGAGGACGCGGCGGCGGCGGCCAGGCCGCGGGAGGCCGCGGGGGATGGAGGAGCGGAAGGAGGAAGGCGAGGCGGAGATCCAGGAGCACGGGCCGGAGCACTGGTTCTCCAAGTGGGAGCGGCAGTGCCTGGCCGAGGCCGAGCAGGACGAGCAGCTGTCCCCGGAGCTGCAGGAGGAGGCGGCGGCCGCCGCGCAGCCCGAGCACAAGCAGCAGAAGCTATGGCACCTCTTCCAGAACTCGGCCACCGCCGTGGCTCAGCTCTACAAAGGTGAGGCCCCGTCGCCATCTTGGCTCCGCCCCGGCCCGCGGAGCTGCCCCTTCCGCCCGGCTCCCGGCCCGGTTCCCTGGGCCCGGTTGCGCCTCGCACCCTGCGGGGGCAGCCGGGCGCCGGGGAGGGGACGCCGGGCGTCGCGGATCCCTTGCCATCCGACCCGTGCGGCGTCGACGGTGGGGCAGCCCTTGGAGGGGGGACTACGATGGAAGATAAGAGGACCCCTGTCTTGGGGGAACCCCCGGAGGGTCCCCACTGACCGGCCTGGGTGACCCCGGCAGGATCGCGGGGGCAGGGCAGGAGTCCTTGTCACAAAATGGCGAAGGAGGCGGTGGGGCGGCCCTATTGTGCCCCGAACCGGCCTCGGGGCGGAGACTGCGAGGGGCGCCTCCCTGCGCCTGCCTGGCTGGGTTTGCAGCTCCGGCCGAGCTGTCGTCAGGTTCCCCTTCCCCGACCCAGTAACTGGTTTCACGTTCCCTTTGGGATCCCCAAGCCCTGAACAAAATGGCGAAACCTAATATGGCCGGTCCGGAGTGACTGACGCCCAAATAACATTTTTTTTTTCTCTGTGTCCTTGTGTGTGTCTTTTTATCCCCCATTGTTTTTGCCCCCCCTCTTCCCGTTTTGTTTCCAGACCGGGTGTGTCAGCAGCCAGGACTTTCTCTCTGGGTCCCCTTCCAAAACGCAGCCACCGCCGTCACCAACCTCTACAAAGGTAAAGATAACTCTGCTGTATTGCCAGGTTAAGGGGGAAGGGCGGGTCATTTTCGGGTTGACAGCTGACGTTCTTACTGTGTTTCTGCTCTTAAGTCCAGCTTCTGCTAACCTTGAATGCCTTGCAACTTGAGAATATCTGGTCGAGCTAGATACTCAGAGGCGATTTTTGACACTCCTCTGACTTCTCCCTCGGGGACACATGACAGTGTGGGGGACATTGCTTGTCATCCTTGAGAGGGGTCTGCTGTTGGCATGTGGTGCTTAGAGGCTGCTGGTTATTCTACAGTGCCTGAGACATCCACCAACTCCTCCTACCCTTTAGCAAGGATTTACCCAGTCTGCAGGGTGCTGAGATTGAGAAGGTCTGCAGTGGAAGACTGGTGAGCCTTGTTTCTGTTTGGAAAAGGCTTCAAGGGAGGAAAACTGTTTTTGTACCAGAGGTGGGATCACCGACCTTCAGAAGAGTCTTAATGTGGCCACTTGGAGCATGGCAGTTTGATTTGATAGCGTTGAAGTGCTTGGAACTCTTTCTGATTAGATTGGAATTGTGTGTGTTCTGTCTCTAGCAAGTTCATCAGATCTTTTGTTTCAAAACGATTTGTAATTCACTGTAAATTGCTGCCATCTGTAATAAGAGTTTTGAATAGGGGCTGGAGAGATGGCTCAGCGTTTAAGAGCACTGACTGTTCTTCCAAAGGACCCCAGTTCAAATCCCAGTACCCAGCTGTCTGTAATTGCCGGGCATGGTGGAGCAAACATTTAATCCCAACAGAGGCTGGTGGATCTCTGTGAGTTCGAGGGTAGCCTGGTCTCCAAAGCGAGTCCAGGACAGCCAGAGATACACAGAGAAACTCTGTCTTGAAAAAACTCAAGAGGCCGGGCGGTGGTGGCGCACGCCTTTAATCCCAGCACTTGGGAGGCAGAGGCAGGCGGATCTTTGTGAGTTCGAGGCCAGCCTGGTCTACAAAGCGAGTCCAGGACAGCCAGAGATATTCAGAGAAACCCTGTCTCGAAAGACCAAAAAAAAAGAAAAAAATCAAAAGAAAGAAAAAGAAAATGTCTAAGAGTTTTGAATGAGATGGCTTGTGTTCGGTGGCGGTGCATTTGTGAAGTTAATTTTCAGATCTAATGACTGAAGGTGTGTGTGTAGGTGTAGTAAGGTCTTGCCATTGTGCTCTTGGTAACAGCTTTGGGAATTTTCTTGTGATGAGATATTTTGGATTTGATGGTTAGTGCACATGTTGATAAGCGAGAGGCTATCAAATGTTAAAGAACCAGTAATGGTAATGGAATTATGTGTAGTCTAGGAAATAATGATGTAGGTTGAAAGATGATGGAGTATCTTCCTGAATGTCAGATTCTGTAAGAGTTCTAGAGTACACTAGGTAGTTTGAAGGGACAGTAATTTTGAGAACTGTTACCTGGAAATGTTATTTTAGGAAATGAGAAACTTGTAGTCCAGTCTTACTGAAGAAACAAACAATTTCACTGTTTTTCCTTTTGTAAGGGTCTCACTTTGTAGCATAGACTGGCATCAAACTTGTGATTCCCCTGCTTCAGTCTCCCTAGTGCTCAGATTACAAGTGTGCGCCACCATGCCTGCCAGAAACAGAAACATAGTTTTTTTTTTTTGGTTTTTGTTTTTGAGACAGGGTTTCTCTCTTTGTAACAATTCTTGCTGTCCTGGAACTCCCAACTCACAGAGATCCACTTTCCTCTGCCTTTCAAACGCTGGGATTAAAGGTGTGCACCACCACCACGCCCTGTTGGAAACATAGTTTAAATGATTACTGGTCAGCTTTGATTTTATAAAGCTGGATTTTTAAAATTTTAGGGAGGGCTTGGGAATGGAATCAAGGTCCTCAAAAAATGCTGGGTAGTCAGTCAGATGGCTGCTGAGTCACAATCCTAGCCCAAGTATCATAAGTTTTGACTACTGAAGAAATTTATTTTTTAGCATCTATCAGTGCTTGAGGGTTTGAGCATTCTCTTTGGAGTAGCTCTTGGTTTTATATAGAAAATAAAGTTAAAAAAGAAAATAAAATTTAGAAATAATACTTAAAATTTTAACAAATTTTTCAAGGTCAGCCTGGTCTGGTCTACAAAGTGAGTCCAGGACAGTCATGGATACACAGAGAAACCCTGTCTCGAAAAAAAAATTTTTTTTTTTTGTTTTTAGGTTTTTCTTTTTCTTTTTTTTGGGTGGGGGATTCTTTATTTTTTATTTCTTCAAGTTTTTAGGTTTTTTGAGACAGGGTTTCTCTGTATAACAGCTCTGGCTGTCCTGGACTTGCTTTGTAGACCAGGCTGGCCTGGAACTCACAGAGATCCAACTGCCTCTGCCTCCCAAGTGCTGGGATTAAAGGCGTGCGCCACCACCGCCCGGCTATGTTTTTAGGTTGTTCGAGACAGGGTTTCTCTGTGTATCCTTGGCTGTCCTGGACTTACTTTGTAGACCAGGCTGGCCTCAAACTCACAGTGATCCTCCTGCCTCTGCTGGGATTAAAGGCATGCGCCACCACACCCAGTGATTTATATTTTCTTTTTTTTTTTGAGACAGGGTTTCTCTGTATAACAGCTCTGGCTGTACTGGACTCACTTTGTAGACCAGGCTGGCCTTGAACTCACAGAGATCCGCCTGCCTCTGCCTCCCAAGTGCTGGGATTAAAGGCGTGCGCCACCACCGCCCAGCCGATTTATATTTTGTTACTGAACAAACCACATCCCCAATTTAGACATGACCAAGTCTTAAGGTTAAAAATGTTGAACTCTGGGCTGGAGAGATGGCTCAGCAGTTTAAGAGCATAGGATACTCTTTCAGACGACCGGGGTTCAATTCGAACACCCACATGGCAGCTCACACCTGTCTGTATATCTGTAGCTCCAATGCTAGGGGATCTGGCACACCAACATACATAAAATAAAAATAAGTCTTAAAAAATTAAAAAAAAATGTTGAACTCCACCATCTGGTAGGATTGATCAGTGACCACGATTTAGACTAAACTCTCAGTCTTGCCATTGTGTTAATCTTTACAGACCCAGCCTTGTTCTCATTGGAGTTATACCTGATTTTGTTACCAGTTTTCATCTGAATTCATTGAGGAATAGGATTTTGCGGTTTCTTGGCCAGGAATCTCTTGATTCTGAAAGTCTGAGAAGCCGAGGCGAGAAGCTGCATTGGTGTAGGCACAGTGGTGTAAGAAAGGAGAAACAAAAAAAAATTTTTTTTAAGTTATATTTATTTAGTGTGTGTTGAATGTGTATTCAGAAATCAAAGGACACAGTTTTGGTTTTCTCAAACATGCATCAAATTTGGGTCATGAGGCTTGGTGGCAAGGACATTTATTTACCCACTGAACTTAGGAATCTTTTAATTGCCAATAAGTTTTTGAAAAATTGAGTTTGCACTTGTAGTTTAGTTGGGATGTAGCTAGAAGGATTTGGAAGAGGGCTTTGTCTCCTTATTGAGGACAAAATTCAGTAAAATGGAGTGCTTTGGGAAACCCTGGTGATACAGGCTTGTAAATCCTAGTTACTTGGGATTCTGAGGAAGGAAGGTAGCAAGTTCCCTGTCAGCCTGGTCTACACAGTGAGACCCTGTCAAAAAGAGGGCTGGGAATATGGCTTGATGAGTAAGGTAAATAAATGGTCTGCCATAGAACTACATCACTAGACATGTGATGTAGTTGTTTCTTAGCTACCTCATTTCCTTGGACTAGGGAGGCAGAGGCAGGCAGATCTGTGTGAGTTCAAGACTAGCCTGGTCTACAAAGTGAGTCCAAGACAGCCAAGGCTACACAGAGAAACCCTGTCTCCAAAAACAAACACAACAAAAACAAAAAAAAAAGAAAAAGAAAAAGGAAAAAAAAAGATTAAAAAATTTTTATGTGTGTTTTGCCTGCATGTATGTTGTGTGCCTGGTCTGGTGCCTGTGGAGGTCAGAAGAGCATCAGAACTTTGGGAACTGGAGGTATGAATGATTTTGTGGATGCAGGGAACCAAATTGGGGTCCTTTGTAAGAGCAACAGATGCTTTAAAACACAACTTTAGTCCCCTACCTTTACTTTTTAAATAGTATCTTTGAAGCACGTGTTGGTTAGAAGTCTGTCAGATGTTGAGAGCTTTCTCTTGCTATTGCAGGCATTGGGTTGTTTTGTGTATTTGGGATGGCATCTGCTCTCATATACTGAAGACCAATAAATAGATGAACTTCATGCTTCAGAGTGTGGCAGGGATCTTGCCAGATTGAACTGAGATCTTGACTGTTTATTGTTTGCTGTGGTTCTAGAGATGGAGTTTCAAGGCTGATCTCTTCATTTGCTTTAACAAAAACAAGGCTACAAATACCTAACAAACTTAGTTTTGTGTCAGCATTTAGGGATTATTCAAATGTTTATGTTGCTGGTGATCAGGTTTTTTTTTTTTTTGGTTTTTCGAGACAGGGTTTCTCTGTGTATCCTTGGCTGTCCTGGACTCACTTTGTAGACCAGGCTGGCCTCGAACTCACAAAGATCCGCCTGCCTCTGCCTCCCAAGTGCTGGGATTAAAGGCGTGCGCCACCACCGCCCGGCTTGGTGATCAGGTTTTAACTGTTTCAATTATGTGCACAGTGGGAAGTGCTTAATATGAAAGGAAATAATAGTATTTTTTTGCCTTCTAAAATTTTGTGCAAGGTGTAGTAGCACATGACTTTTAATTCTAGCACTTGGGAGGCAGAGGCAGGTGTCTCAAAAACCAATAATAAATAAATTTTTGTGTGTATTACAATAAACTTTGGGCAATATGCATTCCTTTTTTTTTAGCAAGCAGATTAAATAGAATGGATAGGAGAGACAGTGCCATGTCACATCCTGTTTCTTCCTTTTATTTTTTTTCAAGACGGGGTTTCTCTGTAACCCTGGCTGTCTGTCCTGGAAATCACTCTGAAGACCAGGCTGACCTTGAACACATATCTGTCTGCCTCTGCCTCCCAGTGCTGGGATTAAAGGCGTGCAGCCTATCTTCACTGTCCAGCTTACATCCAGTTTCTAACAATCAGTTCAGTTCAGCTTGGCCAGTTTGGAATTAACCCTTTATCTGTACTCCAAAGGTGAACTGAATGAACATAATGAAAATCTGGTACTTGGGAGTGCCAGTAACAATAGTCAAAGAAAATGTGTTCTGTCTTGAGGTAGATGGTGAAGATTTGTGACTCCTTAGTGCAAACAGTACCAAGTTTTGAAGCTTTTTATTTTGTGACTTTTTTTTTTTTGGTTTTTCTAGACAGGGTTTCTGTGTATAGTCCTTGGCTGTCCTGGACTCACTTTGTAGACCATGCTAGCTAGCATTGAACTCACAGATATGCCTGCCTCTACATCCCAAGTGCTGGGATTAAAGGTGTGAGCCACCACGCCTGGTGTGACCTTTTTTTGAGGCAGAATCTCAAAAACAGATTCCTTGGAACTCCTGAAGCAGCCCAGGCTGGCCCTGAACTTCCTGTCCCAGCTTCCTACCTATAGAATTGCAGGCACTTGCCACCATGGCTCCTCTTATTATGTCTGCAAGTTTTAGAGGACACAAACATGTTAGTGAGATGACTCAGTTGGTAAAGGTGCTTGTTCCCAAGTCTGAGCAACTGAGTAGTTTGATCCCTGGGATTCACAAGGTGGATCCTACAGCTTCTGACCACTGAGCTGAACCCATATAGGCCTGAGAAAAATACATAAGTAAGTAAATAGGTGTTAAGTCACCTTTATTGGTGTGGACCCATTAGTTCCTCCTGAGTTGCAGGCTGTACATAGGTGGCCTGCTTTGATTTTTCTCCTTATGTGTGTGTGTGTGTGTGTGTGTGTGTGTGTGTGTGTGTGGCTTTGTTCCATATTTACAGTTTGTGTTCAGTTTGATTTTTGTATTGCTACTATTCCAAAACTTGGAGCCCATACTAACTTGATGCAGAATTGAATGGCTTCTTTACTGAGAATTAGTAACATAACTAGGTGTAGAATTAAGCAGGTTAGTTACTTAGGACTAAGTTGCATGTTCTGTTCCAGCATCAGATGTTAAGGGAATTTTGATCAACAACACATGTGATTAGTTACCTAAACAAAACTTGTAGTAACTTTAGTCAGGAGAAGACAAGAATTAAAGGCCAGGGAGGCTAGAGCTTGTAGCTGCTGTGATTCTATTGGTTCCCAGCATTTGTTCTGAGTGATAAGGAAAATAAATAGGAAATGTAAAAGTAGTACTTAGTTTCAGATATTAACTTTTAGGAACCACAGGGGAGTTGTATTAGTAAAATAAATTGGAAAAAAGTTTAATTTTGGCTTTAACTCAGATCATTAATGTTCCTAATAAAAAGGCCCAGTGTGGTAACGCATGCCTTTAATTAATCCCAGCACTTGGGAGGCAGAGGCAGGCGGATCTCTGTGAGTTCAAGGCCAGCCTGATCTACAAAGTGAGTCCAGGACAGCCAAGGATACACAGAGAAACCCTTGGCTCAAAAAACCTAAAAAACAAAACAAAACAAAAAAAACCAACCAACCAAAAAAAAAAAACCAAACCATTACTCTTAGACTGGTGATGTAGCTCAGTTGGTTGAATGCTTGCCTATCATGCTCATTGAGGCCCTGGATCAAATACACCGAATAAACTAGGCATAGTGGCATATGCCAGTAAACCCAGCTCTCAAGAGGTGGAGGCAAAAGGATCAATGCCATCCTCACTGTGAGTTGCAGGTCAGCTCAGACTATGAAGACCTTGTCTAAAAAACAAAACCTAAGCGTGGTTGTGCACGCCTTTAATCCCAGCACTTGGGAGGCAGAGGCAGGCAGATCTTTGTGAGTTCGAGGCCAGTCTGGTCTACAAAGCGAGTCCAGGACAGCCAGAGATATTCAGAGAAACCCTGTCTCGAAAAACCAAAAACCAAAAAAAAAAAAACAGTTTGGGGCAGAAAGCTATCCTACAGTTTCTGTGCCCTGGGTCTGTGATCTTCAGAATTACCAAAGTGAGTTTTTTTTTTCCTGAGACAGAGTTTCTCTGTATCTCTGGGTATCCTGTAACTCTGCTAGGCAGCCTACCCTTGAATTCAGAGATCCACCTGGTTCTGTCTCCTAGAGTGCTGAGATTAAAGGAGTGTACCACCACGCCTGGCCTTTAATTCATTCTTGAAAGATTTTTCTCATTCTCTTAAGCATAAACCTCCCCAGTTAGGAGCTTGAAGAAAAGCATTCCTTTGGTGTAGGGTGTTTCTAAAAACCTAATTGGTTGGATTTTACAGTTCCCTTTGGTCCCCAGGGATAGGGTCATTGTGCTCATTTGATTTCCTTTACACACTGCTCAGTTCTTTTAGAAATCACTAAAGCTCTCAGACCCTTTCAAGGTCACCTGAGCTTATCTGTTTGCTAAGGATGGCTCTCGGATCTTTCCGAAGTGTGGAGTTGTATAACCTTCATGAATACTGGTTTCCTTTAAAGTTCCTATCTGGAGTTCATATATTTGAGGAAAGGAGAATTCAGCAGAAGAGATGCTGGAGAAATGATCTTACCATTGGCTTTTTATGTCTGTGAAACCAGACTCATCTGCATTCTCAGTATAGTGGTTTGAATTTTTGGATTTTAAAAAACGGTCTCTCAGTGTAGTCCTGACTTTCCTGGGGCTTGCTCTATAGACCAGGATGGCCTCGAACTCACAGAGATTCTCTTGCCTCTGCCTCCGAGTGCTGGGATGAGGGCTGTGAGCTACCTGTGGGTGCTGGGAATTGAGCAGAGGTTCTCCCCAAGAACAGTACGTTATGTGAGGCATCTCATTAGTCTGTTTGAACATACTTTTTTTTTTTTTTTTTTTAGTTTTTCGAGACAGGGTTTCTCTGTATAACAGCTCTGGCTGTCCTGGACTCGCTTTGTAGACCAGGCTGGCCTCGAACTCACAAAGATCCGCCTGCCTCTGCCTCCCAAGTGCTGGGATTAAAGGCGTGCACCACCACCGCCCGGCTTGAACATACTTTTTAAGAGAATATACCTACTCCATGGTCATCCACCTTTTTTTTTTTTTTTAAGATTTATTTATTATGGATACAGTGCTCTGTCTGCATGTATGCCTGCAGGCCAGAAGAGGACACCAGATCACATTATAGATGGTTGTGAGCCAACCATGTGGTTGCTGGGAATTGAACTCAGGACTCTGGAAGAACAGCCAATGCTCTTAACCTCTGAGTCATCTCTCCAACCTGGTCATCTCTCTTTTGAACTTTTTTTGTTTTTTTTAGAGGCAAGGTCTCTCTGTAGCCCTGGTGGTTCTGGAACTCATTTTGTAGTCCAGGCTAATCTCAAAATCAGAGATTCACCTGCCTTTGCCTCCAAAATGATGTGAGATTAAAGGTGTGCCACTATGCTCAGCTTTTTGACTCTATTCAAGAGCCTGCCAACCACTAAGAGTTTCAGAGTCCTGCTTGTACATCTGCCCTTTGGTTATCTTGGTTTGGGGAATGAGCACTGGGGATTGAGTACAGAACTTTGTCCATGCTAAATGAGTCTGTCCCCTGTTTAACTACAATTACTACTTTTTTTTTTTTGGTTTTTCGAGGCAGGGTTTCTCTGTATAACAGCTCTGGCTGTCCTGGACTCGCTTTTGTAGACCAGGCTGGCCTCGAACTCACAGAGATCCGCCTGCCTCTGCCTCCCAAGTGCTGGGATTAAAGGCGTGCGCCACCACCCCCCGGCTTTACAATTACTACTTTAAAATTTTTTTTTTTTTTTTAATTTTATGTGCATTGGTGTTTTGCCTGCATGAATGTCTATGTGAGGGTGTCAGATCTTGGAGTCACAGACAGTTGTGAACTGCCATGTGGGTGCTGGGATTTGAACCAAGGTCCTTTGGAAGCGCAGTCAGTCTTCTTAACTGCTGAACCACCTCTCCAGCCCCCTACAATTACTACTTTTAAAAGTCAGATTTATTCCCCTTGGGATCGCTGATGTCTGGATGCACAGCTCGTCATTTATCGTCGTATGACTTATTTTCCTTTTAGAGTCTGCTTGAGTTTAAGACCCTCCAGAGTTACATAGTAAGACCTTGTCTCCTAAAATAAAATAACATAAAAAACACTCCATAACTTCAGAAGAAATTGGAGTGACTTAAGCTTTAAGATAATTGTTTCCAACTAAGTGTTTCGAGCGATGGTGGTGCATGCCTTTAATCCCAGCACTTGGGAGGCAGAGGCAGGCGGATCACTGAGTTCGAGGCCAGCCTGGTCTACAAAGTGAGTCCAGGACAGTTAGAGATGTTTACAGGGAAACCCTGTCTCAAAAAAACAAAAAAAGAAAAAGCTGCTGTTTGGAAGCAGAATGCACATATATTGAGGACAGTGAGTGGGGTTTTTTGGTTCACTTGCAGTAAGGAGACAGTAAACCGACTGAAGAGTAAGTGTGATTTTTGTTTCTCAAGAAACACCTAATACACTAACATAGGCTAAAGTTTGGCAAGTAACTTTGTTAAAGAAAAGCAGTCCCTCTATTTGGGTGTACAATTTTTATCTTTTTGACAGGAAATTATGGCTTGAGCTCTGAATTTAGACTTTTTTTTTTTTTTTTTTGGTTTTTCGAGACAGGGTTTCTCTGTGTATCCTTGGCTGTCCTGGACTCACTTTGTAGACCAGGCTGGCCTTGAACTCACAAAGATCCGCCTGCCTCTGCCTCCCAAGTGCTGGGATTAAAGGCGTGCGCCACCACCGCCCGGCTGAATTTAGACTTTTAAGGTACATTCTAGATTATTAGATTATTTGTGGGTTTAGAATGCTCTTAGTTTATAATTCATCTTGGTTAACATAAAAAGTTGTTTTAAGAGCAAATACAGCATGGCTGTAATGATCACTGTATTTTCCTTTTTTTTCTAATAGAAAGTGTGGATACCCATCAGCGAAGTTTTGATATTGGAATTCAGATTGGCTATCAGCGACGAAATAAGGATGTGCTGGCTTGGGTTAAAAAGCGCAGAAGAACTATTCGTAGAGAAGATTTGATCAGCTTCCTGTGTGGAAAGGTTCCTCCACCACGAAACTCTAGAGCTCCCCCAAGACTGACTGTAGTGTCCCCTAACCGAGCTACTTCAACGGAAACTAGCTCATCTGTAGAGACTGATTTGCAACCCTTCCGGGAAGCCATAGCTCTGCATGGTAAAGCCGTTTAAACATACTTCTTTGGAAAATGGTTAAGAGTGTGTCTGTGGACCCATTTTCATTTCTAGGGTTAGGTCCAGATATATTCTCTGTTTTGTCTATATAGTAAATACTTTTCTAGACGTGTTGAAATAGAATGAATGCAAGCCAAGAGCATACATTGGCAGCCCATCTGAAAGGTTAGTTTAATCTTGTTTGTATTTCAGTAATTATTTCTACAACACTGGTTGAATTCATTGTTTTTCACTCACATGTTGTACATGTTTTCTTGATCTTCTTGAGTCAAAGGGCAAATCTTACGTCTTAATTCTGTTAGTTACAGTTGCTTGGAGTGCTTGATCCATAATAGACAAGTCAGGTAATTGTTGACTTGGTTCTTATGGGACCAAGAACTGCCTTTAACACCTTTGATTATCTAGTATAGAATGTGAGAGTTGATAACTCAGGGGAAGGAGGTTGGAGAAGTCATACTCCCTCTTTTTGCTGTTTCTCAGACCTTGCTGTTTAGGTTGGATAGAATTGTGAGAAGTATAGCCAGTGGCCAGGTCATCACTGTTCCCCAGGCCAGATCAGTCATTCAAATGTGTTCTTGGCTCAGAGGATCTGGTATTTTTGGAGAGTCAGAGAAATGTCCTCAGTGATAAATCTGTTGTTGCTATCTACTACAGACTTTCATATGAAAGAGAGATGGTTATTTACTGTATGACACATTAGACTGGTGTGAAAAAGCATCGCATTGACTTGGTTGAAGCCAAGATGGACACATAGTCAAACAGGTGACTAAGCAGGTAGGAGCCAGTGAGTTAGTTCATGCATCCTATAACAACTGATATCTTTAGTCCATAGGCTTATCTGTTAATAAACAGTAGGATATTTATAAATGACTCCTATATCACGGTAACTTTAATGTCTGCAGAGACCATACTCTTTGGCAGCCAATTTTTATTGTGTTCCTAATGAAAAGATGGGAGCTGGAAAAGTGTCATCTTCCTCCACCCCATTTCAGATTTACTTAATAATTTAAAGCACATCAAGAAGAAATTTATATGAATGCAATTTTTTATTTTTATTTTTTGTTTTTTTTGAGACAGGGCTTCTCAGTATCTCTGGCTGTTCTGGACTCTCTCTAGACCAGGCTGGTCTTGAACCCACAGAGATCCCTCACCTTTAAGTGCTGGGATTAAAGGTGTGCACCAAGCAGCCCAGGGAATGCAATTTTTATTACTGCACACTATTTCTGACATTCACACTATTCAGAACTTGGACAAAAATGAAGCGGTATTCCATCTCCCCACTGAATTAGTGTGCTACACATTTTCTCATAAATTTGGAAAAATTGTTACAGTAGGTGTGTTTAATACGTCAAATTGATTTAGTGAATGGTAAACATGCATTATAGTTTTCTTTCTTGAATATTGTCATTTTCCTCAAGTGTAGTTTATGACTGATTTAAGACAGTTTTATAAAACAGGCTGTGCTTGCAAGATAACCATGACAGGGTGTACACAGTAAAAGGGAAACCCAGATTCCATGAGCAAACAAACTGCTCTGCTCCTAATTGCACTGTGTTCTTTCAGTTCAATCTGTTCAACTATGATTTATTGTTTTTTTAACTTTGAGAGTTTTGTAAGATACAGTTGTAGAAAGGACTATTACTTATGCTTACGTTAAGATGGCATTAGTAAGTGTAAATATAAAACCAGGAAAAATACATTTTGCCTATAGTCAGCTTTACAGTAAAGCAGTAATTTAATATATTTTTGAGCAGAGAGTGCCCTTGTTTGACAGGTTCATACCTCTAAAGTCATGTAGTTAAACAGTGTTGGACTTAAGTTGTAGGGCCTCTTCAGAGAATTTTTAGAGACAAGTGAATGTTGTGTTCTAATGGTTGTAAGTGTGCCTAGGAGAATACTAGTCTGATTTGAGGGTTTAAGTGAGGGTAATTGGATTAGTAAGAGAGCATTATTAAGTGATAGATGAATGACTATATGGTATCCTTATTTGATTTGTAATGAACTCTTAAGGTGATTAAAAGATGTATTTGGAAACATCTTACTTAGGGTAGAGATATACCATGCAGTTTATTTGTAGTCAGGTTTGAAATACAAAGTCAAATTAGAGGTTTTAAGAGTCCTGCATTGATGACTGAGTCTAAATTCATGAAATTTTAGAGCAAGGAGGTATGGAAAAAAATGTTGAGACACATTTGCTGTGGTAGTAAACGTTATGTCCTTCATCTTTTTATAAAAGGGACTACTTCCCTCTTAAGTGTGTTTATTAGTTCCTGGAACCCGCCCACCACCAATACCTCCAACCAAAAAGATCTCTTGGCACATAAAGTCTGTCTTTACCGGAATAAAATTGTAGAGACTTTTGAGGTGATTGCAGACATGTAGGTGGGGAGTTTCATGTAGACAGGGAGTACCAAGAAGACCCTCTGAAAGGTAACCTCATCAGCTGGCAACCAACTTAGTGTGAGATTAGGTGAAGTTTTTAATTAGAAGTGGATTTGATTTCAATGTTTGCAACAGCCTTGTTTCCCCTCCCCCAAAGGAAGAGACTAAGAAAAAGATTGTCTGGTGCACAGAAGTATGAAATAGAAAATAGATACAAATTGTTTTATACGCCGAAATTGTTACAGAGGACGATGTCCTCTATGAAACACAAGGCTGAAGATTGCAGTCTCTGGTATTGGGAATTTAAGGATACAGCCCTTGTAGTGGATGGATCCCTGGGTATTTGGCAGAGTCCTGTTTTTAACCAAATTTGAACAGAAGAATGGCCACTTGACTGAAGTAGGTGAAGTGTTTGGTTTCTTATGTCATATAACTACTGAAGGAACCAAGGAGCATGCTGCAGTGCCACACAGAGTGGTACTTTTTGATAAAGGGCACCATAATACCCTTTATATAATTTATTAGACTTCTCAAATGCCAGAGTACCACACACCAAGTCCTGTTGTATCTCTTCTGATGTGCCTGCAGTTTTGATCACTGCCTTCCCAATATACGTGCTAGAACACATTGTGAGCCAGGACTGGGGAGGAGTTAGCCCTAGTCAAGCTGGAAAGGAAAGGAGCTGGGGTGCCTCATGACCCCTTTGGGGCTGAAAGACCCTTTCACAGAATCACCTGGGACCATCAGAAAACAACCATATATACACTATGGTTCATAACAGTAGCTAAATTACAGTTACAAAGTAGCAACAAATATAAATTTATGTCTGGGGTCACCACAACCTGAGGATCTGTATTAAAAGGTCACAGCATTAGGAAGGTTGAGAACCACTGCTCTATAGGATTATTTTGTTGTTTTGTTTTGAGATAGGGTCTCTACACAGCTCTGGGTGTCTGGAATACACTATGTAAACCAGGCTGGCCTCAAATTCATAGAGATCCACCACTTAACTGCTTTATTTTTTTATTTTTTAATTTAAAAGACAAGTTGTCACCAGGCGTAGTGGTGTACATCCCACTACTTGGGAGGCAGAGGCAGGTGGATCTCTGTGAGTTCAAGGCTAACCTGGCCTACAGAGTAAATTCCAAGACAGCCAGGGCTGTCACACAGAGAAACCCTGTCTTAAAAAAAAAAAAGTTGTCATTCTGTAGCCCAGAAAAATAATTCCAGTTAATGCTCATCAAATAACTAATCCAAACTATAAGTAATGGTGGAACTTATAACTAGCCTGTGCTTTATTTGTTCCTTTCCTGTAGTCGATTTTCTGTATACTCTAGACTTAGTTATTACATTCACAGAAAAGAAAATACATAGGTTCATGCTACATTGATTTTTTTTTTTTTTTTTTTTTGGTCTTGCTTAATTCTCATCTTAAAATAACATTGAAAATCTACTGAGAGATTCTACCACTTTCTCCCTTTTTATATAAACAATAATTCATGTAGACCAAAAGTACCCAGAGTAATTTATGTTCTTCCTATCTTTCTAACAAGGTCCTTTCTCCTTCTCTTCTGCTACTTGGGCCTCTGACCTGTTTTTGGGTCCTTGACTGACCTGAATTAGATTTTATAGGATCTCTAGCCCTGGCTGCCACTTTCTGCAGGCTCTTTGTGGGGCAGGCTCTTATTCTTAGCTTCCACATCTCTACTTCTCATTTAGAACTCTTTATATACCCATCATGTTATTGTTTTCTGCACATCCCTCAGTGTCCTGTGAGCATTTGTCACAGATGACATTTCCTTTTGTTCCCCTCTGCCCTTCCTTAGTACTAGGGCTTGAACCTAGGGCCTTGTGCATGCTGGCAAGTGCTGTACCACTGATCATCAGGTTTCACACCAGACTCAGTAAATACATACCATCTCCATGTAGCTATTCAGCAGCTGTGAAGTCTCTAGAAATAGAGTGCCACCATTTTCTTTTGAGACAAACAATTGGATTTATTTTAATGTCTTAGATTTTGGGGGACAGAAAGTTTAGCTTGCTTATGAGTTTGAGGAAGAGTCTGGGGGAAAATGTGTTTGGGTTTGGCAATCTGCTATTGCTCTGATTTTTGATATGACTTAGGTACCAGAGGCTGTTTTTATAAAACCATTGGTATGATATTTCCTCTTCCCCTCCCTACCTTTCTCACCTTGTCATTGCCCAGTCTGATTTTCCTGTGGTCCTGCAAGTACAAACCCATTGTAGTCTGAGATCTGGGATCAATATCCCAGCCCTACTGATAATGTCTTGAATCTCTTGTTTTCACAAATCTCCTCATTCACCTGTTTATCCTGTAAGGCTGATCATGTGACTTGTGGCACAGCTTTTCCCCTTTCTCCATTTTCAACCATGGCTGGATTTGAATTTGACTTTCCTGATTAACTCTCTCTTTTTTTTTTTTTAAAGATTTATTTATTATGTATACAGTGTTCTGTCTTGCAGGTATATCTGCAGGCCAGAAGAGGGCACCAGATTTCATTATGGATGGTTGTGAGCCACCATGTGGTTTCTGGGAATTGAACTCATGACCTCTGGAAGAGCAGCCAGTACTCTTAATCGCTGAGCCATCTCGCCAGCCCCTGATTAACTCTCTTGAGTGCTCTCTTGATGTATACCACCACATCTGGCCGGTTGCCCCCTTTTTCTTCCTCCCTACCCTCCCCCACTTTTCTACTTTTTTTTTGGGTTTTTTGAGACAGGGTTTCTCTGTGTAGTCCTGGCTGTCCTGGACTCACTTTGTAGACCAGGCTGGCCTCAAACTCACAAAGATCCACCTGCCTCTGTCTCCCAAGTGCTGGGATTAAAGGCGTGTTCCACCACTGCCCAGCTTCCCCTCCCCTTTTTAAACTATAAGACAGTGTTGTCTCTTGTTGTCCACACTGACCGAGAGCTCTGATAACTTTGAACTCCTGATCTTTATACCTCTCCAATTCTAGGATTACAGGCATGTGCCTTTTTGTTTTGTTTGTTTTTAAATGTAGTTATTGTAATAATATAGTCTTGGTTGGCCTGCAACTCACTATGTAGAAAGGTGACCTACAGCACTACCGAGGTAGTGCTGGCTTCTCATTCTTAGAGGGTATCACTGTGTTTACATACTGTACTTTCCTGATGTTTGAGGCCTTATTGTGCCATTCCTTTCAGTTTCCATCGAATCTAACAAAGAATATGGTGTGATTTTTGTTTCTGAGTTTACCATAGGGATGGATACAGAGGTCTTGAGAAGTGGGTGTAAACAGCACTGTGGCAGCTGAGAACCATTGGGAAGTGGGAGAGAGTAATTTGTTACCCTTTAATTTCTGGAAAAGAATCTCACTAGAACAACTGGCAGTTTTTTGGGCCCAGTTTTGAAATCATGAGAGCTAGTCACTTTTTTTTTTTCAAATTTATTGTTTGCTTTTTCAAAATGGGATTTCTTTGTGTAGCTCTGTCTGTCCTGGAACTCACTTTGTAGACCAGGCTGGACTTGAACTCAAAAAGATCTGCCTGCCGTTGCCTCCCCACCACTGGGATTAAAGGCATGTATCACCATGCCCAGCAAAGCTTTTTGTTTAACTTATTGTAAATGTATATACATACACACATGAGTGTTTTGCTTGCATGTATGGTTGTGTGTCATTTGTGGTGCATTGTCTGCCAAGATCAGGAGAAGGCATTGGATCTCATGGAATTGGAGTTACAGACGGTTGTTAGGAAAGCTAAAATGTGGGTGCTGGGAGTCAAACAGGCACTTTGGAAAATAGCCAGTGCTCTTAATTAACCTCTGAGCTCTCTCGCCAGTAGTCTCTGCTTTATTGTGTGTGTGTGTTTTCTTCCTGTTATTACTTGCTAAAATCTCGAGCTTGGTTCCTTTGGACAAGCAAGAGAAGCTGGAGAACTTGGTCTGAGTCAACTTATTCAAGCTCCTGTTGTCTGGAGAGCCTTAGACTGAAGTCTGTCCTTCTGGGTTGTCACCATGGAGATAAGTACAAGGACACACATTCCCAGAGGCGAGGCTTGTCACAGAAAGAACTGTTACACTCCCCACCATCTCATGATGTAGGTGCTTTTTGTGGGTTACTAGCTCTGGTCCACACTGACTCTTAAAAATCAAAGATGTTTCTCGAAAAAAACAAAAAAAAAATCAAAGATGTTTTCATTCCAAACATTATTTTGATTCTGGACAGCCAGTACTGTTCTGTTACACAGAGAAACCCTGTTTTGAAAAGCGCCCCCACCCAAAAAAAATTGACCTTCTTGACTATTATGCTAGACTTAGACCCATCATTGGGCTTAAGTTGTTGTAAAAGTATTTGCTATTTCAGATTCAGGCCTATACATGTAGGGTCTGGAGTTCGTTGGCACTGGTGAGAATTAGTGCTCTTAATCGGCATTTAGGTTTTAGATTTATCAATCTTAGGTTCATTTTGCGTTGAATAGTCAGTGAGCTTTGAGAGTACTTCAGCAAACTCAGTGAGTTTTTATGATACACTGGAAAATTAAAAGAGAAACATACCTTTTTGTTAAAATTATTACTATCTTCCTTCTTTTCAGGAGAATAGGGTCTTACTGTACATACTTGGCTGACCTGGAATTTGTTGTGTAGACCAGGATGGTCTTGAATTTCTGGGCTTCAGGGAGTCTTCTGCTCTCCAGTTGCTGGGACTACAGGCACATATTTTTGAATGTGTGTATGCATGCTGAGGATCAAACCCAGAAGTTTTGAGCTCTATCTACCTTTGAGTGATACCCTTGTCTTTGGAAAGGTATCTTTAAAAAAGATTACTTGGTAAGTTAGGACAAAGCTCTTTAGTGTTGAAGGTTGAAGCCCATTTAGTTTGAAAACCCTTTTGTTTTCTTTGTGGATTTGTTAGGAGTTTTGATTTCTGCAGTTTAAAATGCATCTATGTAGAAAGACATACACAGATGTGTATATTGTCTTTCTGTAGTTTAGCACTTCCTATAAATAGTATTTACTCACAGTAAACTAATACCAGGTGTTATTTTGGAGACACAGGGACAGGTGACTGACTATAAAGATGACTAATCTCAAGGAATGTTTGGGCTGATAAAATTAACACTGTCCTGAATGAAGCACGTTAGCCTAAGGAATCAGCCTGACACGGTGTCGTGTGTATATTTGTTTGTTCGTTTGGTGAGGGGTAAAAGTCTGAGCTCTGTGGTATTTAATTACTCTATTTTCCTTGGTGTTTCTGAATGAATCTGGGCCTTGTATGTGCTAGGCAAGCACTCTAGCACTGAACTCCATGCTTAGCCACATCCTAAGACTAAATCAGTTAAGGCCCTTGGCAGTTCCTTGGGTCTAGAGAATCTGGGTATAGGCCTGTAAAAAAAAATGTAGTCACTGGGATTTGGATTTAGTGTTATAAAGTGTCACAAGAATTCTTACCTAGAATTCCTAATTCAACACACACAAAGCATTAAATAGCTAGCTACCTTCTTTACCCCAGAAGGAAAGGTGTGGCTTTAGGCAGCATGAACCAATAAGATTTTCTTCTCAGTATAGATTTCACAGTGATTCTGTTGAAACATTCTTTGGCTTACATGTGGCAGAGTGACTTTAAAGAGATACCTGCATTCAGGGGACTGTGATAAATTAGACACTTGCTAGTTAGTACTTGAAAGAAGAGCTTTAATGTTGTGTTGGTTCTTTTCCTTTCCTGCCCTCATTTTACCATCCCTTCTGATGATTCAGCAAAAACATGACAACTGTGTTTTGAGAGCAGCAGCAGGGGCTTCAAAGTTCTTAAAGTGATGAGGTGGTGTAGAAGAAACTGCTTGTACTTTTTTATGGTAGAAGACTGGTTGGAGCCAACCTTTGAGGGTTCGTTGATGCCTGTTCATCTTTCGACGGCCCTCCCCCGTTTCTCCTGAGGAAACAAACACTCCTGGTGTGTGGCGTGTTGTAATGCTTGTTCATATTAAAGCCAGGTGCAGCGTCTTAAAGTACTTGAAGACCTGCTAATAGCTATTCAACAGCCTAAAAAACATACTTGGAGCTTCTTGTAAGAGATTTCACCACCAAAGCAATCTCTTAATCATCTACATTTAATTATAGCATCTTGTGCCTTTACATTCTTTCTGAAGGAACTTTGACATCATTGGCTTTCCTTCAAACCACCCCCTGAGACCAAGAAAATTACAACAGGGCACTTAAAATAGGAATAAGTTCAGATAAAAAGTTGGTATTTTCTGTACATTAAGGATAGATGTTAGACTAAATAACCAAAGGTATTGGAGATAGATTAAGTTTCCAATATTAGCAACACAGAATTTTCTTGGACTTGTAATAACATTTTGTTGGATGCTGTAGTGGAAAAATTAAAAGGTTATGGTAGGTCCCAAAGCCAAGTAGGTTTTACTTACTTACCCTAGTACCTAGTAATCTGTTGGTAGTTATTAAACAGTTGAATTATATCTGAGTTTCATTTTGGAGAATTTCCTAAAAGCAAAAAGGTTCAGTATCTTGGAATTTCACTCTATAGAGACAAATGCAGCCAAATGATGCATTTTTCTTCTAGTCTTTTTCCCCCCAATGTATAAATATTATTTCACAGTTGAGATCATACTGCATACATGATACTGTATCTTGCTTTTCTCACTTAATGTCATGAACCTTTCTTTCCTGTGGCATTAAAAACTGTCTTTGAAAAATGGATGTTTTGCTAAATGGAAAGCATTTTGGGCTGTCAGTATAACTGAAAATGTTTTCTTGGTGTGACACATGTACCTTTGTAATTGGCATGATTTAGTATGCTTTACTTCAATAAAAATTCAGTATTACAGTTTACAGATTGGGGTGGGGAGTGGTATCTACTTTGACTGACGAGAACCTTCCTGGTAGAATTTTTTTTAATGATTGAACTCTAAAACACTACATTCCATTGACACTTCACCCAGTGTGCTGTGCCTCACCCAGCACACTGCACAGGGAGCACTCACTTGAGTACATTTCATTGACAAAGAAGAAAAAAATGCCAACATCTTAGGGCTCCCTGGCAGGTTGATAACCACTTTTTTCAAGTTTGAGAGATTTCAGAGTGCCACGCACCCCCATGATAGCGCTTTCTGAGCAGCCTGCAGAGGGACCTGAAAACTGCTGGTGGATTACCTTGTACACCTCTAGGGGCTGACTTTATTCAGAGGGACCTGAGGTGCTGAAAGCCAGGAGAGCATAGACGGAAGCCTCCGGTCTCTGGCTATGAGGTTTCCTGGGTGGGGTTTGCTCTTTCTCTCTGTGTGACTGGGAAACTGGAGTTGTATGTAATTGATTATGCAAGCAGCATTTTCGTATTACAGAACGAATGGAATGATGAACATAGTTTGACATAATAGTGAAGTGCTATTTTTAATGATTTCCATGTAACTCGATTCTTATAACCTGGACTGTAAACTTGTTTTCACTCCCCTGGGAGATTTCAATGAATGATTAAATCATCCAGCCCTAAAAAAAAAAAATCTACTATACTAATTATTTCAAATGGATGCAGAAACATTAAAACGTGAGCTTATCTTGTGCTAAGCAATCGAGACCTTTTTTTGTCTGATGCTTCATATTCTGCTTTTGTCAAATGATATTTCCATACTCGTTTTGAAAACATGTTTTTGGTAGAAATCAAACTGCATGTCCAAAGGACGTACAACTTAGTTTTTTAGTTCTGGAGCATGTTTAGATTTTCTGTACTTGTGTAGGCTGATTGTGTTCATGTGGCTTAGCAAGGTTCTCTAAAGCAGCTTCAGTAGCTGTCACTAATTTTTTTCAAAATAAAATTTGGGCCATTTAAAGTGTTTGTTTTTGTGGTTGTAATCTTAATTTTTCATTTTTGACACATGAAAATTCTTTGGAGAGGATTAGTGAATCAAACTTTGGAAAGGTTCTTACAGCTGAGACAGGTGACTTGTACCATAAAGTTAAAACCCAGTAGTCTGTAGAGAAAAATGATTTCTGAAGTGTTATGGGAATTTTTAGATTGGCCAAATTTCTGCATAACATATATTGTTTTTCATTTAGAAGTTGAGTCAATACAAAACATTGGCTGGAAGTGATTAGTGCACTCCATTGAGTGTTTTGAGTCATTACCACCGTGAATATTTATGAAGGTCATGGGTTGGGTTCATTGAAATTCCCTTGTAGTTTCATTTGCAAAAGGGATCCTGAATTACAGAAGTAGTCTAGTTTATTGCCCAGCTCGCAGATTTTACAGTACAATTACCTATGCATCCTGGAGCAAGAATAAAAATGTTAACTGGTCAATGTTGTTCTTGCTTGCAATTTGGAAGGCCGAGGCAGGAGGATTGCTGTGAGTTGGAGGCTAGTCTGAGCTACAGAGTAGGACCCTGTTTAAAAACACACACACTGGAGAAAAGGCTGGACATGGCGGTCCTACAAACCTTCAATTCTAGCTTTCAGGAGGAAGATGCAGGTGAAGTTAGAAGCTAACCTGGTCTACTTACAGAAAGGGGGAAGGCAGGCCCGGGAAGAGCTATTGCGGATGCACTGAATACCATCTAGTTTGATGTTACGGGCTGTAGGATTAAGAAAAGCTCAGGTTTCTCTGCAAGTTGTTTATGGTCTTGTGTATAGAGGAAAGAAAAACCTAACAATTTGGGGATAGTTGAATTTAAAGTTGATGGCATTGGTAAGTTAATTGACTGGTCAGCAGCAGCTTGGGTCGGTTTCTTGACATAAAGCCCTGAATTTCAATGAGTTTTGAGATGTGGGGCAGGAGTCTGAAGCATTTTTTATCAGATCTCTGTGTGTTAAGTCCTTCAGGTCGACATGGAAGCCTGCCCATAGGAAGAGATGGTCGATGGTCGATACTCGCTAGATTTTGGTTTCCTTGCATTGTTTGTTTAAGCCTGTGTGTTGAGTACAAAGAAGTGTTGTTCCCTCTTTGAAGTTATTAAGTCTGAGCTGTTCAGGAAGCAGTTAAAGTTAGGAGTGGGCCTTTGAGTGCAAGATAGGGATTGCAAGCCAAGGTTTAGAGCGCTCCCAATATATGACACAACTGTGTGGCAGAGGGGCTGAAAAGGAACCCACCCAGGCTGCTGAGGAAACCGCTGGTAGGCTGGAGGACAGGCAGGGGCAGAAGGTTTCAAGTGGGAGGGGAGTATAATCACAAGGCCCAAAGGGAAAAGTAGATTTAGTAACCTCAGGAGATTTGTGAGCTTTATAGTTCTAGCTGAGCAAAGTCTGAAGAAAAGTACAGTCTTGACTTTGAAAGAACCATTAGTCATTGATACTGATGATCTACAGTAAGTCTTAGGGTAGGGTAAAGAGGGCAGGGTGATGGCGCACACCTTTAATCCCAGCACTCGGGAGGCAGAGGCAGGCGGATCTTTTCAAGTTCAAGGCCAGCCTGGTCTACAAAGTGAGTCCAGGACAGCCAGGGCTACACAGAGAAACCCTGTCTAAAAAAAAAAAAAAAAAAAAAAAAAAAAAAAGGCAGGTTGAGCAGCTGTCAAGAGGAGGCCTAAGAGGCAAGTAGGCTCTGGACCCTAAAACTACTTAAAGGAAAAAAGCTTTAGATGTGTGTGTGGTGGAATTTTGAGATAGGGTCTTTGTAGCCCAAGGTTAGGGTTAGGGTTGGAACATAATGGCAATTCTCCCGTCTCAGCCTCTTAACAGTTACTTGGAAGAAGGCAGTGTAACAAATTCATTAGTGTGTAGGCTACTCTTGCCCTCTTGTGCTTGAGACTCAGCTCTTGCTTATTACTTGATGACCGTGGGTAGAGGAGAGGATACTTAACTTTTGTATTGTAGTCCCGACTTGCAGAATGGAGTCACAGCTGTATATCATAGGGTTATTTTGAGGCTCAACAATGCCAGATCTGGGAAGCAAGCCAGCATTGATGCCCCCTCCCAACCAAGGAAAACCCAAAACAAACAGGTGCTGGCCTTTGAAAGGTGGAGAGGTAAAGAGGGACACTTTGTTCTCCAGCTTACCATTGTGAAAAGGTGTATTCTGATGGGGTGGAGCAGTGAGGGGCCTGGTTGTGTGGCTGCCAGAAGGAGAATGGGAAGTGTGGGTGGAGGGTGTTGTCCTCAGGAAGTGTTTGTACAGCAAGAACGCTTTGGGATTTAGTAGATTTAGATTTGATTTGGTAGGTGCAGAGGTTTTCTATTTAATATTCAAACCATTTTTTTTTAAGTGAGGGAGAAATTCATGAGGTGGGAAATAGCACTGTCCATGCTAGGATTTAAACTTTAATGTTACAGTTTATGTGTCCTGGCTAACCACATACATACCTTTTACAGGCTTATCCTGAACATATAGGGTGGAATGGATGTTTCATTTGCTTAACTGGTACTATTCTAAGCAAGGAAGGTTCAGCACCCAGTGTTGGGATATATTCTGGATTTATTTATTTATTTTGGTTTTTTGAGACAGGGTTCTCTGTGTAACAGCTCTGGCTGTCCTGGACTTGCTTTGTAGACCAGGCTGGCCTCGAACTCACAGAGATCCGCCTGCCTCTGCCTCCCAAGTGCTGGGATTAAAGGCGTGCGCCACCACCGCCCGGCTATATTCTGGATTTAAGAACCAGAACATGAAGTAGGATTCTTTTTTTTTTTAATGTTTATTTATTTTACACAGTTACAACCTCTATCTGCATGTACCCCTTCATGCCAGAAGAGGTCATCAGACTCCAGTATAGATGGTTGTGAGCCACCATGTGGTTGCTGGGAATTGAACTCCAGACCTCTGGAAGAACAAACAGTGCTCTTAACCGCTGAGCCATCTCTCCAGCCCTGAAGTAGGATTCTTTTTTTTTTTTTTTTTTTTTTTGGTTTTTTGAGACAAGGTTTCTCTGTATAACAGCTCTGGCTGTCCTAGACTCACTTTGTAGACCAGGCTGGCCTCGAACTCACAGATATCCGCCTACCTCTGCCTCCCAAGTGCTGGGATTAAAGGCGTGCGCCACCACTGCCCGGCTTGAAGTAGGATTCTTTACCCCACCCCTTCCTTGCTCTTAAAGATCTTCTCTGAAGGATTAGAGAGACTTAGGCTCTATGATATCTTAAGGGTGTCTGCCAGATACAGTCCAGACATCAATCAGATGGTGATAGAGCCCTGTTTGTCCAGGGTTCACCCACCAGTGGCCCAGTATAATTTTTAACTGATTTTTAGGCTTAGTAGTAGAGTATTTGGAATGGTTCATTATTACACAGTCACCTTATCTGTAATGGGTTGTTGGACAAAGCCTGCCTGGACCTAGAATGCTTGCTTGCTTTCCCTACATACATCACACTCAGACACATCAGAGAGTGTAAGGATATTGACATTGGATCAGACAAAATTCCCTGCTTCAAGCAAGCACCTCCTGCCCTGGTCTGTAAATTGTATTTAGCGCCTGCCTAATTGAATAGATGGAAGAACCTCGTATCTTTGTGTTCCTAGTACAGTGCTTGGCACATTAACATCATCACTAGTTGCCATTATTATGAGTAATGGTTATATTGCCAATAAAGTGTAGATTAAAGTCTTACAGAATAAAAAACTACTTACTGCCTACCCCTTACAGAAAACCAGAGGCACCCTTTGACACTGACACCGTGGAAAGTAGAGTGGGTTGCTTTCAAAAGGGTCAAATAATGGAGCAACTCTAAAACCTCTTTTCTTCTTCCTAGGTCTTAGTGGTGCAATGGCTAGTATAAGCGTGCGCTCGAGTACCCCAGGCTCTCCTACACATGTAAGCAGTGGACCGAATGCTAGTCGAAGGAGAAATGGACTCCATGATGTCGATTTGAACACTTTCATAACAGAAGAAATGGCACTCCACTTGGACAATGGTGGAACTAGGAAACGCACTTCAGCCCAGTGTGGCGATGTCATTACAGACTCACCAACCCATAAACGCAACAGAATGCTCTAAATAAACCGCAGACATTTGCACACCACCATGCTGCTTGAAAGCCACTCGACCCTCAACATATACTATTATTGAAAGGAAACATGAGGCCATCTTCCCTTGTTCACTGTTTAAGTAAGACAAGTGAATTTTGTAGTGGTTGCCATAAAAGGAAGTTCTAGGTATTTACAGTAGATGCCTCTTGTAACTATGGCTTTCTCAAACTATAATCCTAGCAGAGGACATGAGATATTGTGTAGTCATTAGCACGATCATCATAGGCAAACATATATTTGTTCCAAGGCTAAAAGTGACCTTAACTGTATTTATTCTCAAAGGGAAGGAAATATCAGATGTTTATTTGGTTATAGAATGCTTTCTTATTTTTATTTTTTTGGTCCATTTCCTGCTGTGTTGAGAATTTTTGCTTAAACAGTATTGCCAGGTTCCTATAATTGTTTAAAACCTTGATTTGACTTGCAAGCCAGATCTGCAGGCTTCCATTTTTGCAGCCACACTAAACCATACACACCTGGTTTCTATAGTGATAGTGTGCAATTTCTGATTATCAGATTATACCCAGTTTTCAGTTTTCAAAACAGTTCTAACTGTGGTGATTGTGAGACATAAAGAGGTGCTATGTTGGTCATGCAAGTAATAATAATTGAATCAATACACAGAACTTTATTGGATTCACTTTGTGTGTGTTAGTGCTCTGAAAGTAGCAATATTATTAAACTGTCCACAGAATAACCGAAGGCTTCAGATACTCAGTTTTAAAACAAGTACTACTTACTATGCCGGGTACTTAGAGTTAAACACAGACTGCATTCAAAGTGACCTGAGAAACAGGTCATGATCTTTGAGAATGGGCTTCCCTTTTGGTTTGGTGGTAAGTGAGAGGAAATGGATTGTGGGAGTAGGTATTTATTCTTTAGTATCTTTTTTTTTTTTTTTTTACATTTATGGATGCCCTCCTGTGTGTAGTTGTCATAGTGGGCACAAGATGATAAATATGTTTTATTTGCTACTAATGTGAACGTAACTTAAATAGCAAAACCCAGCTTTTCCTGTCCCTCCATTCCTCTCAGAAGTGCAGTTTGGATTTCATTCTGGAAAAAGATGAGATCTCATAGAGATTCTCTAGATGTTAGGTAGACCCAAATAAAAGCTCTTTTAAGAGTCCTCTGTGGGTGAATATAAGATCTCTTGTAGCTACAACATTTTAGAGCATGTTTCATCTGCATTTTCACTACCTTGAACTGAATGGTAGTCTTTTTTAGAGGACTGATGTTAGCCTGCCAGGTACTGTAACTCATTCTATCATATTATATATCAAGTAGGACAGTGAACAATGTTTCCTTGCAAACTTGTAAGTCCAGGTTCAGTTAACTTCTAGTTTTATCCTTAATAACCATTGCAAATCAGTGTAAGGGTTTTTCTCGTAATTACAGCACTTTGTTAAAAGTTTGCAATTTTGTCAGCCATTTAATAATATCTTTCTGTGAAGAAACCTTGCTAAGTTAACCATTACTGACTGAGTGGGATGTGAATGGAATGTTAGACATGTTGTGTGAATTAGTTCTGTATTCATTATAGATATAACCCTTATTTAAAACAGTGAAATCCATATTCAACCTAGGATTGAAAGTAAGGTATTTCTCAACTTTTGCAAAAGTGGAGCTTTCTTTTCTTTCATTTGAAAAACAGGAAGAATTACAGCAGTCTGTTTTACTTAAAATGGACAAGCCTGTGCATCAAGTGCTTCCAGGCTTCCCTTGGGCTTTACCAAATCATGGAGTTCGCTTTTGCTTTTCTGTGGTTGTGAACGTAGATTCTGGAATTGGGGTTTGATGGTGTGATGGCTGCTGACAACAAGCCAGAACTCCTATTCCTAAAGGATTTGAGACCAAGGAACAAGTTTCATCTCCCTTCCTGCCTTGGTTCTGTTTCCTCTGTCCAAGTTGGATAACGATGTTCTTGGTTGTTTGGTTTTTAAGTTGGTGCTCTGAAGCTGAATCTCAGTGCCCTTTACTCTCAGTTGTCAAATTTTGATAAAACGTGCCATTTTCTTTGGTAAGAGAAAGCAGGTCTAATGTCTGCCAGAACACAATTTATATGCCGAATTATTGGCTCCATTAAACTTTTTAAAAACTTTATCATTCGTTACTTTTTTCCATTGCATTCAGTATGTAGTACCCTTCTCACCTCATCAGTTCTTTCCTACCCTCATCCGTCCCTTTCTTTCCACGTTCTGCTAGAGTAGAAAAACTCTGAGACACACCTGTACAAAGTGAGGTGGCTTCGGTCTTAGCAGAAGTTAGTGTGATGTGATTCAGAGTCTTCTGGAAGTTCTCATTAGTTTAGATGCAGACCATCAAAGAAGACTACGTACTTGTGTGGTGTGTAAAAAGGACACTGACTTCTGGCTTTTCACTCGTCTGTTTTTGTACAGGTCTTTCCGTGTAGCTCAGGCTTCACAGGAGCATGCCATCCTCCTGCTTGAGTGCTGCAGTTTACTGGAGTGCTTGCCTGGCCTTTTCAGCTGATCAAGAACAGAATGGGCTGCTCTTGAAGCTAAGCACTTGAATATGGGGGAAGGAAGTCTTTGTTACGAGCCAGAGTCTGATTCTTGAGACAGACAGAAGAGCTCCTACTTCTCTGTTGCTCTAACCTGACAGGAATAGCCCAGGCTTACTCCTCCACTGCAGTGGTCTGAACATAGCTGAGGGAGAGGTTTAAGAGCTTTATTACAATATTTACTGTTTTATAGAGCAAATTTAATAGAATATTTTGCTAACTCTAAACACCATCAATGTAGTTTGCCTCACTAAAGTAGTGACATGCACCTTAAATCATAAAATGGATAGATCATTGAAAATATCAAAAAGACAACAAGGGTTTTGTTTTGGTCATCATGTCTCAGTAACTGATGTAATCACAAAGTTTAGACGTGAGAAGTGATGGGTAAAGGTGTAAGGAATCAGTCAAGGTTTCGAGACACCCTCTAGTTGGAGATGTGGACAGTCTGGTTTTAGGAAAGTGCAGTGAACAGAATTGTTAAGTTTTGGGTATGATTACTATTCATCCACATAGAAACAGTGTTAGTGGTACATCCCCCCCCTCCCCCCAGGGTTTCTCTGTGTATCCTTGGCTGTCCTGGACTCACTTTATAGACTAGGCTGGGATTAAAGATGTGTGCCATCATGCCTGGCAAGTGGTACATTTGTATTAGATTATTTGTTGGGTGTGTTTTTTGTTTGTTTTGTTTTCTTTGAGACAAGGTCTCATGTAGCTGGGGATGACCTTGAATTCCTGATTTTCTTGACTTTACCTCCTGAGTTCTGGGGTAATAGGCCTGTGTCACTGTGAGGGGCACTGCTTGGATTTTATAGGATTTGAGAATCTGGTTTAAAATTAAATGTTCACCTGATTAGTTAAAGGAGGTTCTGGAAACCAAGGAGATCCTGTTGACACATACACAGTGCCTGGGATTTCTCTTCCCATTCTGACAGCTGTTAGAGCTTTCGGTCCAGGCGGCCTTACCTGGAAAAGGGAGCTGCTGGACCGCAGTCTACAATAGTGGAGGTGTGTGAAGTTCACATGGGAGGGAACGTGACTTGAGAGAGGAGCGACTTGAGATTTGTGTCACTGTGTGGTTGGCATGCTTACTGTGACAGGGTTGGGGCTTTCTATGATGGGATCTGCTTGCTCTTTGTGAGATCAGTAGACAGCAGCTTGTTCTCCCCAGGCCTTGGGGTTCCAGCATAGGTGTTGGGGTTTCACGGATGCTCTTCCGTGTTGTGGTTGTTTCACGGATGCTCTTCCAGGGTTCCGGGCTTTGCACATGTTGTCTGAGCGCTTCGGTAAAAATGAAGCTACAGAGATGGGCTGTGTTGCTTACCATGTGTTCTACAGATGTTTCCCATCAATATGTGAAAACATTTTTTTTTCCAGTGTATTTTTTATGTAGGTCCCAACGTTTCATAATTAGTCATAGTGTAGTAGCTACTATTCTGGCTTAAGCTTGATAAGAATTTTCTACAGATGAAGTTAATTATTCAGACCAGGGACAGTCCCACACCTGTAATCCCAGCGTTGTGTGGGGAGACTGAAGCAGGAGGAGGATCACCATGAATTTGAGGCCAGCCTAGTCTGGTGGTGAGTTTCAGTCTAGTCTTGGCTACAGAGTGAGACCATGACTCAATAAAATAAAAGCAACCACAAAAGGAAATTGCCAGCAGGTTGATCTTGCATTGATACAGCGACTGTCTGCTGCCCTGTATCTGCCAGCATTAGGGATCTAGGCTTCATTGTAGCCTGCTGAGTGATGGGATTACAGGCTAGAGCTACCACTCCTGGGTTATTTATAAATCACTCCTGTATGCAGCCATTGAGATATTCTGATTGGCTGATAGTTGATTTCATCTTGTCCCTGGGGCAGTTGGAAAGGGGAGGGGGGGAGGTGGCAAGACAGGCAGGTCAGGCACACAACAAAGGCTTGCCTGTGTGTTAGGTTTTTTTCAGGGCCGGATGCCGTTTTAGGAAGGTGCCAAGGGTGAGCTGGTACAGGCTTCCTCACTTTGGTACTCATCTTCAGGTGGAAGCACATGCCTTTGACCCAGGTTAAGGGACTTCTGAATCCTCTCTGCCTCAAACTGCAGGACAGCACAGTAGATATAGCTGTTGGCGTTTTATTGCATTCCTGTACTCCAGGTCTGGTGGGCACAGCAAGTCCTGGACTCATCATCTGCTACTGCTTTGGAGGGTTCCAGCATAAAGGCATCAAGAGACTGCAGACACAGAGTGGTGTTTTGTACCCTGCCCCAAGATGGTCTTAAAGGTACTTAGGTTGTCTCAGCTCCTGGGGACCCAGTGGCCTCAGTATTTACCTGTGCACTTAGAATGCACATGCCCCTAAATCCACCCAGTAATGGGCCACTGTAGTTGAGCTTTGAGGAAATTCTCAGACCATTGCTTTCTGTCCTTGGTGCCAGGGCTGATATCCTGGGGAGAGGGGAATCCCTTGTCAACGTCCTCCTGGATTGTTAGAGGTAAGAAGTGGATTGTGGTTCACTGTGATGAGTTCAAGGTGCAGTAGAACTCTGTATGTGCCAAGTGTGTTAAGGCTCCACAGAGCTGTGGGTTACACATTGCACTGAGTACATGAAGGCTTGCCTCTTGCTCAGCTCAGCTTCTCACATTTTGGACAAATGATCTCCAAGGGAAAACACCTCCTCTAAGACAGTGGAGAGTACATATGTGTACACATGGTCTGCCGATTTACATATGTGCACACACCTCAGACATCAGCACTCACCCTTCTGGATGATGGATTCTGTGGTTTCCTGGGTACTTTACTGAACATGCTGCATGATATCATAGCAGCATCACCATTGTGAGACCTTGGACCCTGGACTAGCAGACCCAGACACCCAGCAGAGGGTAGGTATGGAGATTTCCTGGATGAGTAAGTAGATTGAAAAGTGGCTTTAAAAAAACTAATTTTTTTCTGGGCATTGGTGGCGCACACCTTTAATCTGAGCATTCTGGATCCAGATAGTCGGGTCTTTGTGAGTTCCAGGACATCCAGGGCTACACACAGAAACCTTGTTTTGAAAAAGAACAAAACCCCAAAACAACAAAAAGCCTAGGTTTTCACAAAATCTGTTTTGCCTGTTCTTGGGCCTTTAGATTGCTAAGAACAACAGACCAAGAGTGGTTACAGATGTGGATTGGGGTGGGTGGGGTGTTTATGAGTGTCCAGCTTTGCTTCTAGGTACCTACCTTTCAGCCCTACTTGGATCCTGTTAAATATATATGGTAAAGATGTCTACAGCTGGTTGTGGCACACACCTTTAGTCCCAGGTAGAGGCGGGCCTGGTCTACAGAGGGAGTTCCAGGACAGCCAGGGATACACAGAGAAACCGTCTCAAAGATGTCTACAGACACTTGGACACTATCTGATAGATGTGGGCATCCCTTCTTGAAGTTTCCTTGGGCTCTGAGGGCTTTCTTGGGTTCTGTTCCAGTTCTCACCCTCTAACTCTTCCAGAGCTTCTCCACTTTCATGGTTTCAACTTACTATATTAGAGTAGTCTTTCAAGCTGCACCCAGGAAACTAGGCACCAAGCTACTTTAAGCTTTGTGACAGAGAACCGCCATTCAAGGGCTGCTGATTGATATGTTCTGCAGAGGGAATGTTGTGTTGGCCCCAAGTCAGGTTTGCTGTGCAGGTGACCAGTGGCACTAGACTGCTCAGGCCCCAGACTTTGAGGAAGTCAAGTGTGACCACTGCCTTCCTCTGGGGCAGACTTAATCATTGGGCTGGGCAGGAGGAAGTTGGCACTGGCACAGTCATAGGATGTGATGAATTGAGACTCACCTGACCTGGCAGTCCTGTGTCACCTTGGAGTTTAAAACAGATTCCTGAACTCACTGCCTATGATTGCAAGCACACAGAGATCAAAGATTGGGCGCAGGACAGGATATTTCTCTGGTTCCCCCACCCTCAATAAACATGAATTAAATAAAAGGAAGTTTTTAGTCCTATGATTTATGTCTTAATGTTTTTAAATGACACTACACTTGGAAATGTGTACATCCTGGCAGAGGTGAGTTCTTGCTTTGCAGGTGCACCTGGAGCCATAGTAGCTATGAGGGAAACTGGATTAAGATCAAGCCTGATGGATACAGCAGAGAAGACATGGGACTAAAGTGTACCAGTGACAGGTCATGGTGGCTTTATTCCCAGCACTAGGGAGGCAGAGGCAGGCAGATCTCCTGAGTTCGAGGCCAGCCTGGTCTACAGAGTTAGTTCCAGGATAACTAGGGCTACACAGAAACCCTGTCTCAAAAAAGTACACTCAACCATTGCATTAAATTTACCAGGAATTTACAGAAGCAGTTAAAGCTCATCAGGCCCAAGATCCTAAGTTATGGGCTGCATGGGCTACCCTTAAATATATACAAACAACTGTTCGTTCCAGCCAGTATCTAAGTATCACTCCTCAGGTTTTCCCATCTGTGTAGAGGATGATGTTGGGGGTGAGGATGGAACGTGGTGCTGCCTGATAGCACATGGGAGGACTGAGAGTCTTAGTGGAGTGCCACCCTCAGAATGACCAGGCACACTTATTTCTCCAAGAGTTGAGGTGGAGCCAGGCGATGGTGGCGCATGCCTTTAGTCCCAGCACCTGGGAGGCAGAGGCAGGCGGATCTCTGAGTTTGAGGCCAGCCTGGTCTACAAAGCGAGTCCAGGACAGCCAGAGATATACAGAGAAACCCTGTCTCGACCCCCCCCCAAAAAAAAAAAGTTGAGGTGGAGCATGTCCCCCACATGTAAGGACTGGCTTGTTTAGAGGTGTCTGTGGGAAGCATCATGGGACTATCACTATGAACAGGTTGCCTAAAGCTATCATCCCTTGGGCTGTGTTCCCAGCATTGCCTCTGCCTTCAGTACAGCATAGTAGGTAGTACGTCTACCACAGCCAGCGCATCTTTTGGGTTTCCAGCACCTTTGGAAGCCAGGGAAACTCAAATTGACTTGATGACTAGCATGCTTGCACAGGGTACTGAGGGGACCAGTCTCTGGGAGGAGAGGCCACTTAAAGAGAAACTGGATGTGGGTTATCTATAGCCCTCTGGAACCCTGCCTGGTCTTGTGAGGCACAGGAGAACCGGGGCTGGAGTTCCCACTGGACTAACAGAGTTGCAGTTCTACTGCAAAATTCTGATCCCTGGCTTTTTTTGCGTTGTGTTTTCTGGTAACTTTACTTACCGGCTCACTGTTTTAATGTGTCTAACTAAGCCCGATTGTCCTGGACTCATGTATTTGTTGATGGGATTCCCATATTACAGATAAGAATGAGGCATTGAAGGGTTAAGGGAACGATTGAATCATCAGAACCTAGGTCTATTCAGTTTCTGATCTGTTGAGAAAGTACTTATGGATCGTTCCTGTTCGACTTAAGTTTGGGTTCAAATCAGGGCAGCACTGGAGAGAGTGGGGGGTGGCTCAGCGCCTCCTCACCTGTAAGTGCCCAGGACCCCAGCAAACGTTTACATGACCCTGGACTGCTTGGGCGTGGTGCACCTGGATGATTCTAAGACTTTCCCAAAGCTACATATCACTCAGGGAGGCAAGCCCCCGATAAAGGCCGGACTCGCGACAGAAGACAGCCATGGTCGGCCCGAATCCCCCTACAGCCAGGAACCCTACATTCTCCTTCGGTGACTCACTTCCTGTTTGGGTGGCGGCATTACAGAGACAAAAACATCTCTGAGCCGCATTCAGGGAAGCAGTAGGGCCCGCCCACTAGGGCCTTAAAGCAATAGTCTCAACAGGCACGCTGTCTCAGGGCTAATGAAGTCCAGAAGGAGCTTGATTTGAATCCAGTAAGACCGTCGCTGGAACCCACGGTCCAGGCACTTCCCGTTCCCCTACTTGTTTCTCCGAAGCTACCACGTTCTCCAAACTCCATGGCCCGAGGGAGTCCTAGGATCATCACTAGCAGGATCTGCACTAGTCTCACCTTGGCCTTTGTTGCAGTTTCTCTCAAACTGAGTCACAGTCCTCTAACCCGAAAATACATGTAGTCTTAAGGTTTATCGAGAAGGGGTGGTTACGTGATGTGCGAGCAGGTAAGTGGCACAAATGGGGTGACTCCTTGAGTGAGGATAGTGGATTTCAGAGTGGGCGCCTGTTTAACGACATGCATCTTGTTTTGAGATAAGGTTGCCGGGAACTGGGTTTGTTCTGTTCCTTCCTATGCTATTTGACTAGAGTGAAAACACACACACACTGAGATTTTTGAGACTCCTACACTGTATGCAGGCTGGTCTGAGGTTACCTGTATGTGTGTCTCTCATGTGAGGGTTCAAAGCACCTTGACTCAACAGAAAAAGCACGGGAAGGTTCTGTTTTGGGTCTATCTTGGCTTGGGAAACCTGGAGAGTGGGTTGGTCTGGAACCTTTAGGAAGCTGCTTGGCTTTTAAGCCCCTCCCCCTTCCTCCCTTCCTGGATTTGGGCTGTTATCTCAAGTACTTATTTTGAGGTTCAGGCCCTGCTTCCATCCTCTAACTTCTCATTCCTGGATGAGGGAGGTGATGTCCTCGCGCCCAGTCTCCTGTTTCCAAACCGTCATGTGTGTATGTGTGTGTGTAAAACCCTATATCAGCCATTCTAATAGAATTCTAATAGAATGACTGACGTAGGGCTGGGGACATGGGTTAGTGAATAAAACATTGTTCCATGATCATCATGGTGGATGGGAAGGATAGTGGCAAGCAGACAGGCATGGGGATGAGAGCTTACATTCTGATCTGCAGGCAGACAGGCAGAGGGAGAAAGGGAGGGAGGGAAAAAGAGGGAGAGACACAGACACACTCTGGGCCTGTTATGTGTCTGGTATGTGCTTTCCAAGAAGACCATACTTCCTAAACCTTCCAAAACAGTTCCACTAGGGACCAAGCATTCAAGCATATGAACATATCTATGGGGGCCATTGTGGTATTTTGAATGTAATTGGCCCCATAAGCCCATAGGGAGTGGGACTCTTAGGAGGTGTGCTCTTGTTGGAATAGGTGTGGCCTTGCTGGAGGAAGTGTGTCATTGGGGGTGGGCTTTGAGGTTTCCTCTGCTCCTGCTCCTCTCAGTGTGGAATGAGAGCCTCTTCCTGGCTGCCTTCTGGACTCCTCCAGCACATGTCTGCCTGTGTACTGCCATGCTTCCTGATATGATGATAAAGGACTAAACCTCTGAACTGTAAACCAGCCCCAATTAAATGTTTTCCTTTATAAGAGCTAAGACAGCCTTTTTTTTTTTTTTTTTTTTTTTTTTGGAGGCAGGGTTTCTCTGTGTAGCCCTGGCTGTCCTGGACTCACTTTGTAGACCAGACTGGCCTTGAACTTTCAGAGATCTACCTGCCTCTGCCTCCTGAGTGCAATTACAAACAGCTATGAACTGCCATGTGGGTGCTGGCATTTGAATCCATGTCCTTTGGAAGAACAGTCAGTGCTCTTAACCACTGAGCCATCTTTCCAGCCCCAAGACAGCCATTCTTATTCAAACCACTACAACAGGAATACCTGAGAGTACCTGGAAGCTTGTGATAGCCTGGTGGGTATGCAACAGAAAAAAAAAAAGTCCCCATTTCAAACAAGTTGGTAGGTGAGGTCTGACATCGAGGTTGTTTTCTGCCCACCCACTCATGAATGGGTACACTCACACATAAAGATAAAAATTTCTCATGTAGAATATTAAGCCACATAAGTAGATGACAAATATGAAACGGATACGACTAAATACTGAGACCCAGTTTCTGGAGATAAACTTCAGGATTTGAATCCAGCTCAGCTCAGCATTTAATGAGTTGTGTGACCTTGAACAATCCTTGTTAACTTCCTGCCTCAGTTTCCTTGTCTGAAAAACGTAATAATGGGCACCGTGCTTGGTGGCTCATGCCTTTAATCCCAGCACTCGGGAAGGCAGAGGCAGAAGAAGATCTCTGTGAGTTCAAGGCCAGCCTGGTCTACAAATCAAGCCCAGGACAGCCAGGGCTCTGTTACACAGAGAAACCCTGAAAAACAAAACAAATGTAATAATGGTTTCCTTTTTTTTTTTTTTTTTTTTTTCCAAGACAGGGTTTCCTTGTTTAACTCTGCTCTGACTGTCCTGGCTGGACTTGGAACTCACAGAGATCTGCCTCCTGATGGGATTAAAGGCATGTGCCACCACACTTGACTTGTTGTGGTAATGGTTTCTATTTGAAGTTATCTTGAGGCGTATGTGAATTTAACAACTTCAGTATTCATGTTAGCACTCATTGGATTGAGGATGTAGCTCAGTTGGTAGTAGTGTGGAATGTTGACCATGACCCGGTATAGTAGTGTCACATGTATGTAATCCCCACCTGGAAAGTAGAGATATTCGAGGTCAGTGCCCCCCACAGTGAATTTGAGGACAATCTGGACTATCGAGGCCTTGCCTAAAATAAAATAAAATAATGGCAATGATAGAAATGTGTATAAATATCTTTTTTAGCTTATTTTATTGTTTTATGTGTACCACACATGTGCCTGGTGCTTGTAGAGGAGAGGAGAGGGCACCAAGACCACCTGGAACAGGAGTTACAGACAGTTGTGAGTTGCCATGTGGGTGCTGGGAATTAAACCTGGGTCCTCTGAAAGAACATCCAGTGCTCTTAACTGAGGAGCCATCTCTCTAGCCTCAGTATGTAAATATTTATAAACATACAGAAAATAGACAGTACTTTTCTAAAATACAGCATGAATGTAAAGTTTTATTCATGATATAAACTCAGGGGAATGGACTTATGACAAGGACTGGTTTGGGGCAAGGAAATGGTCTAGTGAGATCACTTTCCAGATCCTCAGAACCCACGGAAAATCCCAATGGGCACAGCAGCCTACGTACACAAACACACGTGTCTCTCTCTCACACAGATAGAATGAACGGATGAGAGATTTACTTTCCGGTCCACACACAGTCACTGGTTCTTGTGTATGAGTGAGAAAGCAATACTGGGTAGTGAAACAAGGGTGTGAATGGGGTTTAGAACGGGAATACAAATAGACAATCCATAGGTGAGACAGTGTCTCCTCTATCTTGTTGGTAATTAGAAATTTAAAAGCAGAGCCCTTGGAAAGTAGGGGTGGGAAGGTTGCTGTGAATTTGAGGCCAGGTAGGCTTCCTACACAGACTATTTTCAACCAACCAGCCAACAAACGTACCTGGTGGTGTCATGCCAGCACTGGGGAGGCAGTGGCAGAGGTATTATTGTTAGTTGCAAGTCATTGCTTGCTTACATAGTGATACCCCGTCTCAAAAACCCAAAGGAAAACCAAACAACCTCAGCCTTTGACCCTATCATCTAATTTCTATCTTTACATTCCAAAGAAGTAATGGTGGGAGCTGATCCTTATGCAGTGGTATCAGGTGTATATCACTTGGTGTAGAAATGGAAAGATCGAGTAGTCCAAGCGCTTTCTACCAAAGGACTAATTAAATGCATCTGTTCCTTTATGCTGTGGAAGAAAATCCCACGAGGTGGAGAACTGTTCAGAGTAGGATAAGAACTTAACAGTGCCGGCTTTCTGTGGGGCGTGACAGGGAGCAGTGCTTCAATAAATGCTCGCTAGTATCCTACCGACAATTTAAACCGTCTTCCTTCCTTCCTTCTCTGGGCTCATTAGTGAGTGCTAGGTGGTTCCTTGGTTGTGTCTTTGGATCTTTGAACAGCTCTGGGCTCTGGCACCCCTTCTCTTGCGCCACTCCCACGTCCCTGTTTTTCCCAGACTGTTTTTGGCTGGCCACTGCCATCTAGAGGCTGCTGGGCTGCAGGGCACCTGACCCTTGCTGTTCCTCACTACTCACTCAATGGTCTCCATCCCCTGGGGGGGGTGTGTGTGTGTGTGTGTCACTGACATTACACACATGACCTCTTGCAGGGTTGCTTGTTTTCTAGAAACGCCTGAAAAAGTCCCTTTGAGGTGTGTCCATGAGATGTTAGGGGATCAGGGAAGCCTTTGAAATAGTGTTTTTCTATCCGTGGCTCTTTGAAACAACTGTCAGGTGGGAGATTGTTTTAGGAACACCTGTGGCCATCCATCCTCAGCCCCCTAATCAGACCTTGCTGGGTAGAAAGAGTTCTGAGTGTCTCAGTGGTGGTATGCTCCCTGTGTGATTTCTGGGCACCCAAGTTTGTTTGTTTGTTTTTCAAGACAGAGTTTCTCTGTTTAGTTTTGGCAGTCCTGGAACTAGCTCTGTTGACCAGGGTGGCCTTGAACTCACAGAGAGCTGCCTGCCTCTGCCTCCTAAGTGCCAGGATTAAAGGGATGCACCACCACACCGGGCTTGCACCCAAGTTTGTTAATCACAGATCTAGACCAGTGAGAAAACACTATCTGGTGGTGGTGGTTGTGCCTCAGGCGCCCCGGAAATCTAATGAAACCATGTGGCACAGGTGCATCTCAGGAGGTAACCCGAGTCTTTCAGGCTCACTCTTTATTCACTGAGTCAGGTCTGTGCTCCAACTGAATTCCAGGTTCAGAGAATGAGTGTCAAGTGCTAATTAACCTCTTATTATGGTCTAGAAACTGTGCCTGGGGACACAATGAACATAAGGTGAAGGGGACAGGGTGTGGCTGCTAGCCACGTGGAGTTTATGGGCCAAGGAAGGCAGACAGCTGGTGGAACAACCCTTGCAGGGGGCCTGGGTCTAGAGGGGTTGTAGCTGACAAGGAACTGAAGTATGGAGTCTCTTGTGGCTGCATTTGAGAAGTGGAGGTGAGAAGATCAGGAATTCAAGGCGTTCTTTAGGTATGTGTGGGATTTGAGGCTAGCCTGGGTTCCTTGAGATTGCCTGAAAAAAAAAAGTAAGCAAAGTTACTTAAACCCAAGCTAGGGTTAACCTAGAATATCCTAAACTAATTTCACTGTGATGGTTAATCCTGACTGTCAACTTGATGGGCTTTAGAGTCACCATGGAAACAGATTTCAGGGTGTGCATGTGAGGGGTTATCTAGATTAGGTTAACTGAGGTGGGAGATCCACCCTGCATGTGAACTGTGTCATTCCATTGGTTGGAGTCCCAGGTGGAACAAACATGGAGAAAGTGAGCGGAGCTCTAGTCTCTGCTTCCTGACTGTGGACGCCATGTGACTAACCACCTCATCCCCCTGCGGCTGTCACTCCCCCACTAGGATGGACTCAACTGTAAGCCTAAATACTCCTCCCCTTCCTTATGTTGCCTTTGTCAGGTAGTTTGTCACAACAATGAGAAGTGTGACAAATACAATAAGAGTCTGGGTGGGATCCTCCCTGTAGACACTCCTCATGCCCACTGTTCATTAGCCGCCCTGAGGCATGAGCAGTGTGTCTGCCCCTACCCCACCCCCTTTTATTTTTAATTTTTTTTTTACCATGGCACCTTTGGATCAGTTGTTGCCTCAGTCTGGGGGCTCCCTTGCCCTTCACCCTACCTGCCTGTGCGGAGTCCTTGTCTTCCTGCAGCCTGTGCTATTCCCATATACGCATTCAGTTTCCACATGTTTCCTGATTGTCTCCATCATGTCCAAACTTGGGATTCCTTTCTTTCCTGGACATTTATGTTTCTTGTCCATTTACCTTTGTTGGAGGATGGGGACCATCCCACTCTTTTCCTTACTTCATCTTCCATACACCCTCCCCCCCAGTACTCTGGTAAGAGGGACTGGCTGGTACTGGTGAATAAAGGGGGTGCTGGGGCCAGGCGTGGGTGGCGCACATCTTTAATCCCAGCACTTGGGAGGCAGAGGCAGGTGGATCTCTGTGAGTTCAAGGCCAGCCTGGTCTACAAAGGGAGTCCAGGACAGTCAAGGATACACAGAGAAACCCTGTCTCAAAAAACAACAAAAGGGGGGTGCTGGGGTGTGCCTGGGGAGCGGACTATGGGAAATAGTATTCCAGGTCATGCAGAGGAGACACCCTGCAAACCCACATGCTCCTTTGACGTCCTCCAGGTTCAGACAACATTTCCACTTGCCTCTCTACCTCCCTCCACCTAGTGCACTCTTGCCCTTGTACATTGGGCAGAGTGGAGATGATAGACTTTCCCCGGGCCCTGGTGCAGATAAGGCTGTGGTTGTGACAGGGGCACTTTCATAGTTTCTATTGTGGTGGCACTCTTGTATTCCACCCTATGAAAAGGGATCTGCACACACAATTTATCACAGCTCAGCAAGCATACTCTGTTCATAACTGGTTTGTTCTGAGTTAACCCCCTCCCATCCCAGATGCCTCTGGCGGAGTACAAAGTTGGTACCAGCAGGAACTAACTAGACTCCGTGTTTGCAGAAATGCCTGAGCAGAATAAGGGAACTCTAAGGGGCGATAATGAAGACAACACAGAGGTCCTGAGGATAGTGCCAGAGAAGTAGGACTGAGCTTCTGCAAGGATTGCCTTTGTCTCTCTGCTTTCTGTCCCTGTCACCTGCCAGCTGGAGGTGAGATGGAAGACAGATTTTTTTTTTTTTAGGATGTTAGCCCACTGTCTTCTCAGATTGCTGGCTCTTTAGATAAAGTGCAGTTTTAAAGATCTGATAACTGCCTCTGCTCTCTGGTTTCTGTAATGGTAGGTAACTTGCTGTGCTCTTCCAGGTTCCTCTGCGCTCCTGTGTCTGCGCTCTGGGTGGCTCGAGAGGGCAGCACTGCTACACCCCTAACCATGATCAGCCCCTGAGGGAGGGAGACTCACACGACTCACACAGGAGCGCAGGAGAGCTGTTTCCATTTCACTCCCCCGGAAATGCGAGGAGCCCCATCTTTCTGTTGCTGTGCATACTCTCTTTCTCCTCTCTCTCTCTCTCTTAAGAATTTTTTTTTTTTTTTGAGACAAGTTTTCTCTATGTAACCCTGGCTGTCCTGGATTTGTTTTGTAGACCAGGCTGGCCTCGAACTCACAAAGATTTACCTGTCCCTGCCTCCCGAGTGCTGGGATTAAAGGCATGCACCACCACGCACCCTTTCTTTTAAAGGGTGCTGCATCCTCTTTCTTGCCACAGGGATGGGAGCACTTTAATTATTTCTACTTGAGGAAAGTACCAGGGACTTGAGTCTAAGAGAGTAGAATTCTGAATGTGCTGCCTCTGTATGGTTTGTCTCCCCTGAGTCACACAAAGGCCTCTAACAACCTACAGATGCACAGTGTGTAAAACAAATGTCGTGATTTTTCTTTTCTTTCTTTTACAACTGGATTTTTGAGCTTCTTTTGTAGTGATTTGTGTGCCTTGTCTGTGTGGGTGTGGGTACATGCATTGTTCATGTAGTTGTGCATGCGTGTGCAGACGCCTGGGGCTGACTTTGGTGGTCGTCCCTAATTGCTCTTCATGTTATTTGTTGCGGCGGGGTCTTTCAGTTGAACCTCTGCTTGCCAATAGGGCTGGTCTGACTTGTCAGCTTGCTCTGCAGACCCCGTGTGTCCTCCTTCTGAGTGCTGGAATTACAGGTGGGCCACCATGTCTTCCCTGTTTACTTGGTGCTAGGCATCCAAATTCTCATCCCTATACTTGTCTGGCACACGCTTTATCTCTAGAGCTATTTCCCCATTGCTCCTGCCTCTCTGTGTTTCTCTCTGATAGGGTCTTATGTAGCCCAAGGGTGACGTGGGACTTCTAACCCTCTCGCTTCCATCTCCTGAGTGTTGGCTTTACAGGCACCGCCACCGCCACCACACACCTGATTCACATAATTGAACTTGACCCAAGTAATACACTACCTTGCCGGGCGTGGTGGCACACGCCTTTAAGCCCAGCTCTCGGGAGGCAGAGGCAGGTGGATCTCTGTGAGTTCAAGGCCAGCCTGGTCTATAAAGTGAGTTCCAGGACAGCCAAGGATACACAGAAACCCTGTCTTGGAAAAAGAACAACAACAACAACAAAACCAACAACCCAACCCCCCCAAAACCAAACAAAACAAAAACAAAAAACCCCAACCCCCCAAAAAACCCCAACCCCCCCAAAAAAAAAACAAAATTGTTTGATCATAAAGAGCTAATTCAACTAAAAATGGTGTCATTTGAACCGCTCTCCTGCTCAGAGTTTTAACTGACAAAACATAGCCTTTCAAATATGTGTGGTGTTTTAATTGGAATTCTTTTAAATAGCTGTGTTTACAAACACATAGCTCAATTGTTCCATATTTGCAGTCCAGCCTTTCAAAACAGTTCAGCCATGTTCTTCTCTGATTTTCTGCTTTCAGAAGCATGGCTGAACATTTATCTGTTTTATTTTTTTTGCGTCCTTACCTGGGTTTTGTAACCTGTAGGTGATCCTTTTATGAGTACTTACTTGTAGTGTTTAATCAATGGCTATTGACAATATATTACTTTGTTTTTTAAGTCTAAAACAAACATTTGTTTGTTTGTTGTATGTATTCAAGTACTGTGGCATGAGGGTGGCAGCAGGAAAACAATTCCAGGAGTCCATCCCCTCCCACCATGTGGGTCCTGGGTTTGAAGTTCATTATTAGCAGAGGAAAGAAAGAAGACAAAAGATGGTTTTCTCATGTGGCTCAAAATGGCCTCAGATTCACTATATAGTTGAAGATGGCCTTAAATTCCTGACCCTCCTGCACGTACCTCCTCAATGCTGAGGGTAGAGATGTGAGCTACTATACATTGTTTAAAACAACCATAATGTTTTAATGATATATAACTTGGACGAAGATAATTTCTGTAACTAGTCTGCACTGATAGAATATTTTTGGTCTACAGGGTCTCATCCTAGCTTAGGTTGGGCTTGAATTTGGGGCAATGCCCTGCTTTAGCTTCCCATGTGTTGGGATTATAAGTGTGAGACACGATTTTGACTTTATGCTTATGTCTAAATTATATTAATATTATACTAATATTATATAATATATATACTCATTATATTATATTATACTTAATATATATTATATTATAGTTAATATATATTATATATAATAAATATACTATTATATAGAAATAATATTTCTTAAAAAATAGTAAGTAGTGATTTTTTAATGGAATAAATCAATATTTTACATGTTAATTTGTACAGTAAAGAGAAAATATATTCTGTACAGCTGTTGTACAGAAAACTCCAGCTGTAAAATGAGATGCAGTTTACTTGCTTATAGTCTTGTATTTGTTGTGATGCTGGACATAGACTCCAAGGCCTAATGCATGCTGGATACTTGCTTTACCACTGAGGCACACCATAGCCTGGTCTGCATTTTACATGTCCATTGAGCCAGGTGTGATGGGAAGTACCCAGCACTTGGGAGGCAGAGGCTGGAGGATCAGGAGTTCAAGGTCATCCTTGGCTATACAGGAAGTTTAAGGGCAGTTTGGGCTACCACAAACTTCAAAAATAGAGTAAAATGAAAGGAATGTTATGACTTGAAAAGTCCATTGAGTTGTGTGATATTAAGTTGGAATGACTCTGAGCCTCTGATGCCTCGGTTTGTTTGTTTCTCCTTGAAATGGGGTGAATGGCACCATTAACCATAGAGGGTCGAAGGCTATTCATATGCTCAGCCCACCTTTCCTCCTTCTTCCCTCCCCTTTTTAAAAAAAATTATTTATTTATTTGGTTTTTCGAGACAGGGTTTCTCTGTGTAACAGCTCTGGCTGTCCTGGACTTGCTTTGTAGACCAGGCTGGCCTTGAACTCACAGTGATCCACCTGCCTCTGCCTCCCAAGTGCTGGGATCAAAGGTGTGTGCCACCACCGCCCGACTACCTTGTTTTTCTAGAGTCTTACCTTCCCCACTGTCAAGCTGATTCTATATAAGGCCCCAAGCTAACAGAACTCCCTCTCTCCAACCAGCTGGGAACCAGAGAGCAGTCGGACTGCAGGCAGTGACTATGGGCTTCCCATCATCCATTGTGTGGTATATAATGTCCTTCTTTCTCTAAAAATGTGTAAGAAGGGACCCTCACTGGACCTGATCTCATCTCTCCTCACCCTGTTGCTGTCTGCTTGTGTATGGCATTAAGTTCTTGAACATAAAACCTGAAACTTATATATTGATAAATTATTCAGTTATGAGTATTCTCCGCAGGCGAAATGATCCAATCCAAGCCAGATTAGGAATGTATGGAGAGAAAATGGGAACTGTCCAGGCAGTCATTGGTATGTCCTTTCGTAGTTTTGGAAGCTGCAGGCCCTGCACTTCCTATATAAGCAAATATATTTATCCCTCTCAGGTCTCTGAGGTGGTTGAAGAATAGACAGCTAGAGTCTCATAGCTAAATTTTGAGTTGTTTAGGAATCAAGAGGGTGTTATAGATCTAAGAAGATACTCTTAAAAGTGTGTTGCAAGTTAGTATGAATGTTGAGTCAGATATAGACCTTTAAACACATGGAGATGGTTAGATAGTAGAATGTTAAAGTCAGGGGCCAAATATGTATAAACTGGACATTGGGAAGGTATACTGGGCCATTTAACTCTCATAAATGTGGCATATTTATATCTGTTGTTTTGTATAATACTTACTGTTATAAGAGAAGGAACCATCTGTTGGACTGAAAGGGGAAACTTCTGTGGGGAAGAGGGTGGAAGGGCGGGATAGGAAGGGGGAATAGGGAGGGGTTTGTGACTGAGATGTAACTTGAAGAAAAAAAATAAAGTATTTATAAAAAAAAAAGTATATATAAAGGCAGGTTTATGGGATGCAATTCTTGGAAAGGTTTGCTGGTCCCAAGGCAAGGAGCCAGGGAAGTTGCAGTGGGAATGGGGACAGAAGGGAGGGAGAAGAGAAAGATCGAGTGTATGCAGGGAGAGAGAGAAGAGAGAGAGGGAGAGGAGATAAAGGAGAGAGCCCAAAATGTCCAGTTTATATAGGTTTATATAGGAAAGGGCTTCTGAGGGAGGTGAGTTCAGCATAGAGGGCCGGGTGTGCCAGCATGCCCCGTAACAGGTAGGAACTGAGGCATGCTGTGAGAACCTGGAGGCTCAGCCACTTGTTCCAGGTCTGAGTCCCAACATATTTATGCAACATATACATGTACCGTATTTTCCTTATCCATTTACCTGTTGATGGCCGTGTCATGTCAATAGTGTGGCTGTAAACATGGATGTGCAGGTTTTTTATGGTATGCTGGCTTAGAATCCTTTTAAATATACTCAGAGGCAGTATAGCTGGATCATACTTATTTCTGTCCTTTGTGTGTACCAGGAGTCTGTCCGAAGATCAACTGGAAACAGATAAATGAAGGAATTGTCAAGTCAGGTGGGAGGATGTTGATGAAGCACTTTATGAAAAAGCAAAGCAGAGAATGGGAATGAGGTATCCAGGCTACTGTAACAAAATGCCAGAGGCTGTATGGCATCAACAAGAATCATTTATTTTCTCACAATTGTAAGGGGTTGGGGGTCTGGGATCAGGATCAGGTTCCAGTGAGAGCTGTCTTCCTGGCCTGCTCTTTCCCTGCATCTTCTGCAATCTGGCTGAGAACAAAAGAGCAAGCCCTTGGGGTCCCCTTCTTATCAGGGTACCAAAATCTAATTATTTCCTCTGTTAGACTTTATATCATGTGACAAATACCTTCAAGGGAAGGTAGTGTTATCTTGGCTCAGAGCTTCATAGGTTTCCTAAGTGGTCAACTGGCAATCTTGATTTGGGCCTGAGGTGAGGCATAGCATCATAATGGGAATGTGTGGGGAAGAAGCCAGACAGTGACAGGAAGGGGCTGGGAGAAGGTGCGTGTTTCCAGGGAGCACTCCCAGTTGCTTACTTCTTTTTACTATGCCTTGCTTTTCACAGCTCTACTACCTCACAGTAGTCAATTCAGCTTCGACTCCCTCAGTTCGTAAGTTCATTGATTTTTAAGGCAGCGCCCTTATGAGCCAGTCCCATCCCGTCCCCAAACCCTACCTTTGAACCCTGCTTGCACCAGGGACCAAGCTTTGAATACATGAGCCTTTTGGGGGGCGGCATCTAATATCTAAACCATAACACCTTCCAGAATCCACACAGAAGCCACATCTCCAAATACCACCCCACTGGGGGTGTGAATTTGAGGGTCCATGATTTAGTCCACTGTAGGCAAAACAGGAAAGGGGAAGTGATGCGTTTATAAAATGACTGTGAACAAAGACTTGAAGGGAAGGAGAGAAAACAAAGGCCCTGGGCTAAGAATATGCCTGGTAGTTAGAGGAAAATCAAAGAAACCAGTGTAGCTGGAGCAGAATAAGGGAAGGAGAGAGGAAGTGTCAGGGGGAGGGTGTGTGTTGATTGCCAAGATCCAGTTTAATCCCTTGAAATATTGCACATGTTTTTTATTGGTACTGCTTTGTCCAGGCTATGTGTTGGAGTGTTAAGGGAAACCAAGCCCCATCCTGTTTTTTTTTTTTTTTTAAAGACTGGTTTTATGTAGTGTACAGCCATCCCAAAGGCTGGCCTTGACCTAATCCTCCAGCCTCAGCTGGGATCACAAGCCTACACCAGCATCCCTGGCTTAATGGAAGCCAAGACTTGTGCACACAGCCCTGCACTGGGGTCAGTTGCCAATCCATACTCTGGACACACTGGGGAATCTTCAGGGCTGTACCTGAAGGTAGTTTGTGATGGGAGCCAAGCGTTCTCACAGCCTCTGGAAACAACAACACACCCACATCTCTGCCTGATTTATTAGACATGATTGTTATCTTTTCCCCCTCTAGGAATGACTGGAACCCACTGTGCCTGCATCTTTCTCTTCTGTCCCCATTGGCGACTGAATTTGGTTCATTTGCTTTTTTCCTGCAGCAATGTGGTTAGAACAGCAGCTAGCCTGTGGGATGGCTGTGGATAATATATTCTTTTCAAGTACAGATGTTTTTATTATTATTCAAATCTTTAAAATGCCAGTCTATTGAGTTTGGAGGTGGAATGTCATGGGCTGTGGGGCCAAATTTTTTTCCTCCTTTTTCTCCCTACCCCCTTACCCTCTTCTCCCCGACAGTTTTGTGGGCAGGTGATACCACTGTGTGTATGTGTGTGTGTTTTGAGGCCAGGGTTCTTTGTGTAGACTGTCCTGGACTGAATTTGTAGATCAGGTTGGCCTCACTCACCTGCCTCTGCCTCCTGAGTACTGGGATTAATGGTATGTACCACCATGCCTGGCCTATGTATGTTTTTGACTTACCATCTAACCTCAGCAACATTGATGCTTGTGGCTGGATCCTTCCTGTGGGGTTGTATGTACTTGTGGGCACCTAGCTGAAGCTTCATAAATTTTTTTTCCCAGACTCTCTTGTAGCCCAGACTGACTTTGACTTGCTCTGTAGTTGAGGATGGTCTTGAACTCCTGATCCTCCTGTCTTCACCTCCCCATTGCCTCAGTGTTGGTATTCTGGTATGCATCACCAACTCAGGGTTTCAGGTGTACTAGGCAAGTGCTCTACCAACTAAGTAGTATTCCCAGCTCCTTCCCACAATGCTGAGATTGTAGGTGTGTAATTCCACTCCTTGTTTTTGTGTGTTGGGGATCAAACACAGAGTACCTTCCTGTGCTAGATACCATACGATTTTTTTTGTTGTTTTCATACAGGGTCTCCATATATATCCTAGGCTGGCCTTGACTTGCGACACTCCTGCTTCAGCCTCCTGGCTGCTGGGATCATAGGAGTGAGTCACCACACTCAGCCAGTGTTAGCAGCCCCTTTGAGTTCTGCAGATGCCAGTAACTTGTGCTCTTTCCAAGCTGTTCCCACACAATGTCTCCAGACATTGTTTTCCCCTGGGATCCATGCCCATTCCTTTTTCAACCTCTGCTCTGCTTCTTTCTGAATGCTTCATTAACTTGGTCTCTCTCAGTAATCAGTGGCTGAACTAACATCTAAGGTATGGGAGTCTGGCTCCATCTCCCTGGATTTTCCCTGATCTGTGCTGTGCCCTCAGCCTACCCAGGCTTCTGTTAATCCCAAAGGTGGGAGGAGAAAGACCACCGACCCAAATCATCATGGCCAAATTAATTAAAGCAAGCACTTAATTAAAGCAAGCTTTTATATTCGTGTACACAGGCTGCCTGCCTCCCCTTAGGGCAGGGTTTAAGAGGTCAGTATTGGATGTGAGGTAGACAAGGCTTGTTATAGAGTTTAGGGGTGGGGGCTTCCAAATGGGGGGATTTGGCAAGTAGGGCAAAATAGAAACAAGTGAGTCCTAACAACCGCCTGAAACAAAGATAGGCTTGCAAGGTGGGCATAACAAGGTAGTCCTGGCAGGGGGTGGGTTGGGGGGTGGTGGTGTCACATAACCTTTTGAAACAAAGGTAGGGTTGCAAGATGGCTATTAACAACTTTCTGAAGCAAACACAGTTGCAATTCCTGGACCACCCAGCGCAGAACCTTTTGTCGTTAAGGTTACAGGTGGGGCATAGCCTAATCCTTGAGATACTGAGGTTTAATCATGAACGGGGACGAACCTAGTTTGTCTTTATTAGAAGATGGCTTTTCCGAGTCCAGGACAGCCAGAGATATTCAGAGAAACCCTGTCTCGAAAAACCAAAAAAAAAAAAAAAAAAGAAGATGGCTTTTCAGCCTAAGGTGGAGGCAGGCTGGTTCTTCAATTCCAAGGAACAAAGTTGATTCTGAAGAGGAAGTGAACAGGCAGACCAAAAACATTTGAGCTGGCTGGGTCTCCTGGTGAAGACCTAATCCCACTGCCATCAAACTTTGTGAACCCGACACCCTAAGATCCAAGGGTGGCCTGCATTTTTTCCTGTATTTATTTATTTAGACTGAATCTTGCTATGTGGCCCTGCTGCTGCTCTGACACTCCTTATCCAGCCCAGGCTCGTCTCTAACTAGTCTCTAGCTAGTCTCTAACTAGTCTCTAGCTAGTCTCTAATCGAGACAATTCTCCTACCTCAGCCTTTTCAGTGCTGGGATCAGCACCACACGTGGTTTAGCTGTGTTTCTTCTTATTTCCGTGCTGAGACTCAAATTCAGGGTCTTGTGCATGGTAGACAAGTGTCCTGCCACTGAGCCACATCCCCAGCCATTCCTGCTTCATTCATGGCTTTCATCCTTCACCTGGCCCCTACCCAAGGGTCTGATGTAGTTGAGACCAGTCACATCTAAATTCAAAGCCTGTAAAAAAAAGAAAGAAAATTAATGTTTTATCCATCTCTGGTGGGCCCTTGTAAATTGGAGTGAACAAAAGCTAGGATAGCAGGAGAATAGAGAACGAATTTGTAACGTGTGTGGTGTGCTGGGGCTGTAGCTCAGGTGCATACCTAGCATGACTGCCTAGCATGAATGACATCCTGGCTCCATCCTCACACTGCGTAAACAAGTAGTGCACACCTATAATCTCAGTGCCCAGGGGTAGAGGCAGGAAGAGCAGAAGTTCAAGGACATTTGAGGTAACAAAGTGAGTGTGAGGCCAGCTTGGGTTACATGAGACCCAGCCTCAAAAAACAAATCAACCAAGTAGCCAGACTGTGGTGGCACACGCCTTTAATCCTGCCTGGCACTCGGGAGGCAGTGGCAGGCAGATCTCTGAGTTCAAGGCCAGCCTGGTATACAAAGTGAGTTCTGGGACAGGCAGGGCTACACAGGGAAACCCTGTCCAAAATAAATAAATAAATAAATAAATAAAAATTAAAAAATGAAAAGGGAAAGAAATCTCTGTTCTTTTTTGTTTTTGAGACAGGGTTTCTCTGTGTATCCTTGACTGTCCTTGAACTCAGAGACCCGCCACCTGCTTCTGTCTCCGGAGTGCTGGGACTAAACGTGTGTGCCAACACACCTGGCTGGGAAATCTCTGTTCTTTAAGGCCAATTGCTTTAACCTTGTCTTCTTCTGTCCCCAGTTTGAGCCATCATGTGCACCTGGAAGTGCACACAGCCCCTCACCTTGACTATGCTCTCTTTGAAGATCTCTGGTGTGAGGTCCCTCACTTTGGAGGGAGCAACAGTTGGTGGAGAAGAGGAAGATTGGCATGACGGAAGGGGTCTCACGTGGGAGTGGACACACCTGACTTTGAATCCAGAATTGGCCAGTGTTCACACACTTCATCAAATACTTAACCTCTCTGAGCCTGAGTCTGTTTCTTGTTCTACAAAACAGAGTGTCCCCTCCCCAAGATGCCTTTAAAAAAAAAATTCCCTCTTAAAAAAAAGTTGCATACACCATAGAATTCACTCACTCAGCTGGGTGTGGTGGCACACGCCTTTAATTCCAGCAGTTGGGAGGCAGAGGCAGGCAGATCTTTGTGAGTTCAAGGCCAGCCTGGTCTACAGAGTGAGTTCTAGGACAGCCAGGGCTACACAGAGAAACCCTGTCTTGAAAAACCTAAAAAAAAAAAAAAAAATCCAGTCACTTAAGTTGTACAATTCAATTTACTTAGACTATTTAGATGTGTTACCCTATTTATTTAAAAGCTTGTAAAATACATATTGCTTTTTTTTGTTTTTTTGAGACAGGGTTTCTCTGTGTAAAAGCTCTGGCTGTGCTGGACTCGCTTTGTAGACCAGGCTGGCCTCGAACTCATAGAGATCCACCTGCCTCTGCCTTCTGAGTAATTGGATTAAAGGCATGTGCCAACATGCCTGGCTTATATTGCCTATTTTATTTGTTTATTTATGTTTTCTTAGACAGTCTTACCATGTAACCCTGTCTGGTCTAGAAATTGCTGTGTTTCTCAGGGTGGTCTTGAACTTGGGATGATTCTCTTGATTTAGCCTGCTAAGTGCTAGTATTACAGGTGTGTGCAGCCATGCCCATTCTAAATCCTCATTAAAATTTTATTCCTTTATTTGTGTATGCATGTGTACTCCACACATGCACACCACCAGACTGTACTGAAGTCCAAAGACAATTGTCAAGTTGGTTCCCTTCTTCCCATCATGTGGCGGAGACCCAACTCAGGTTGTCAGGTTTGGGGGCAAGTGCCTTTACCCCATGAGTCATCTTCTGGCCCAGCATCCACATTGTGATCAATGTTGGTCAATGAGGCTCTTTCCCATAGGTGGGGTCTCTACAACCTACTTGGGAGGTCCCATGCCCCTCTGAAATGCTCTTTTCCCAGATGATGGGAATGTGGCCTTTTCAACAGTTAAACCTCATGCTGTTTTCTCTGTTGTTTGCTGAGGAAATGCCCTGAGCCTTCTGCTTCAGGATTATTGGTAGGAGCTCATGTCAGATAACCTCTTTTATTAAAATCCTTAAAGTAAATTCCACTGGCAAAGTGTGTGAACTGCAGGCTGAGCTTGAAGAACCAGGCAGCTTCAAAAGAAGCTGAAATGTGAAAGGAGACAGCTGATTCCTGAAAATTGTCTTCAGACCTTCACATATATGCTGTGGCATGCACTCCAATAAATGGATAACATGACTTTTTTTTTTCCTTTGGTTTTTCGAGATAGGGTTTCTCTGTGTATCTCTGGCTTTCCTGGAACTCATTCTGTAGACCAGGCTGGCCTCAAACTCACAGAGATCTGCCTGCCTCTGCCTCCCAAGTGCTGGGATTAAAGGCGTGCACCACCACGCCAGGCTGACTTTTTTTTTTTTTTAAACAAGACTCCCTAAGAAAAAATTTTATTTCGTGTGCATTGGTGTGAAGGTGTCAGATCCTCTGGAACTGGAGTTACAGACAGTTGTGAGTGGCCATGTGGGTGCTGCAGATTGAACCCGGGTCCTCTGGAAGAGCAGCCAGTGTTCTTAACCACTGAGCTATCTCGCCAGCTCTGACTTCTTTTTCTTTTCTTTCGTTTTTTCCAGACAGGGTTTCTCTGTGTAATAGCCCTGAACCAGGCTGGGCTCTAACTCACAAAGATCCACCTGTCTCTGCCTCCCAAGTGCTGAGATTAAAGTTGTGGGCCACCATGTCCAGCTGAATTTTATTTTATTTTATTTTTTTAGGTTTTTCGAGACAGGGTTTCTTGTGTAACAGCCCTGGCTATCCTGGGCTCACTTTGCAGACCAGGCTGGTCTTGAACTCACAGAGATCCACTTGGTTCTGCTGAGATGCTGAGATTAAAGGCATGTAATGTCAAGTCTGGTGACTTTTTTTTTTTTTAGAGTAGTGAATGACTGAGATTCTGAACAGCTAGCTGTTAGTGAGGGAGTTGCTGGAATATGTGTGAAAACTCAGAGTAGGGTTTTTGATGTTTTTATTTGAAACAGGGTCTTACTCTGCAGCCAGGACTAGAGTAGAGCTTGAATGTACAAACATCTTTCATTAGAGGAATGTCCCACCATTTGGCAAAGTAGTTGTGTGTGTGTGATGTGTCAAGTGTCATGCTTCCCCCTCCCAGGGGGGTGACAGTCTTGTTTTGTTTTGTTTTTCAAGACAGGGTTTCTCTGTATCAGCCCTGGCTGACCTGGACTCACTTTGTAGACCAGGCTAGTCTCGAACTCACAGAGTTCCACCTGCCTCTGCCTCCTGAGTGCTGGGATTAAAGGCATGCGCCACTACCACACCCTTTTGTTTTTTGTTTTGGTTTTTCGAGACAGGGTTTCTCTGTGTATCATTGGCTGTCCTGGACTCGCTTTGTAGTCCAGGTTAGCCTTGAACTCACAGAGATCGTCTGCCTCCGCCTCCAGAGTGCTGCACCACCATGCGGTCCAATTACAGACAGTTGTGAACTGCTATGTAGGTGCTGCGATTTGAACCTGGGTCCTTTGAAAGAGCAGTCAGTGCTCTTAACTGCTGAGCCATCTCTCCAGCCCAGTAGTTGTGTTTTTGAAGAAAAATTTTATAGAGTGTGTTTATTTTTATTTATTTATTTATTTTTTTGGTTTTTCGAGACAGGGTTTCTCTGAATATCTCTGGCTGTCCTGGACTCGCTTTGTAGACCAGGCTGGCCTCGAACTCACAAAGATCCGCCTGCCTCTGCCTCCCAAGTGCTGGGATTAAAGGCGTGCGCCACCACCGCCCGGCTAGAGTGTGTTTATTTTTTTAGACAAGGCTCATTATTTGTTCCTGGCTGACCTTGAACTCGAAGAGATCCGCCTGTCTCTGCTGGGGTTAACGGTGTGCATCAGCAGTCGTCTTGTTTATGCAGTGCTGGTGGCTACATCGAGGACCTTGTGCATGTTAGACTACCTTTGTACCCATGAAGCCGCTTCCTGGGACGGTTTTGGAAAAGCTGACTGCCTTCCTGGGAATTTGGTTCTTAGGACAGGGTGTAAGCAGAGATGGAAGCCCAGCGCAGAAGACCTTGAAGTTCTCACATTCCTGCGGCATCGGTTTCTCGGCCATTCTGAGCTGAACCAGCAGGGGGCGCCATGGCACCACGTTCCTCTGGGTGTCGAGTACCTAAGAAGGCTTTCTGTGCTGCTGCTGCCTACCAGGAGATGGGAGATGACCTCTATGTGACGGTTCTTTTCTGCAGAGGAAGGTAAGGGGATGAGCTGCTTGGCGCTGCCTGGAAACCAGCAACTGAGGAGTGCCACCCTGCCTCAGCAGATGGAAGGAAACCGAAGCTCAGATCGTGTGGTGGGGAGCCCTCGTCACCCTTTGGCCTCCGTGTGTTCTATGCATCACTCTGTTTGCATTTGCATGTGGGTTTCTATAGAAGAATTAGCCATGAGGAAAAAGACCAGTGTGTTTTTTTTTCTGACAGAAAGGTAAGAGGGAAGACAAGATGACTCACTGGGTAAAGGAAGCTGCCACCACACCTGATGACCCGAGTTCAGTCCCTGGAGTTCACAAGGTAGAGGGAGAAAGCTGACTGCAGGGGCTGTTCGCTGCAGTCACACACTCTGCCCCCCAAACAAATAAACAAATGTTTAAAAAAAAAAAAGCAGGCACTGGGCTAGGAACCTGCGGTGGTTTGAGGGAGAATGGTCCCCATAGGCTCATATATTTGAATGCTCTTCTGCCCTCACGCCCTTGGGGCTGGCTCATCTCTAGGGATACCCTGCTGTTAAGGTCCAAGTCTGACATTACTAGAAAGCCTCTGAGCTTGGTGCAAAATGGTGAACTCCCTTCTTAGTGGGCTTCCCTCCTCGCCACCTGATCTGGGGAAACTCCATGTCCACTATCATATATCCCTCAGGAAAATTACAGGTCCAGTCCTTTCTCCCAATAAAAAACCCATGCAGTGAGCACCTGGGATTCCTGGAAATGCCTCTCCAAGTTAATGAGATATTTTAGTACCTTAACTTTTTTTTTTTTTTTTAGTTTTTTGAGACAGGGTTTCTCTGTATAACAGCTCTGGCTGTTCTGGACTCGCTTTGTAGACCAGGCTGGCCTCGAACTCACAGAGATCCGCCTGCCTCTGCCTCCCAAGTGCTGGGATTAAAGGCGTGCGCCACCACCGCCCGGCTAGTACCTTAACTTTTAGCCAATGACCTTTGCCCATGTTTCTAACCATACCTGGAGTTCTTTCTCTACTCCCTGCTGCCCATATGATAATTAGGTGCTGTGTTCCCCTTCTTATGATAGGACCATGCTACTGCATGTAAATAAAGCATCCCTGGTACTCCTAGTCCTAGCCAATCAAACGCATTCACCCCCAAACCCCGCCCACTGCCCAAAGTTTATAATGTCTCTGTTCACGAAATAAATGATTCCACCATCTACTTCATCAAAGATCATCTGAGACTCATCATCAGACTGCTTATTTCAGGCTATAACACTTGGGAAGCAAGAGTCTCTTCCTCCCAGAAGAATTCATCACAGGCTCTGCCTGCCTATCTAGGCTCCTGCTGCCGGCAGCCAGAGCTCCCTTCAAGGCACTTGGGGTGCAAACTCTCACTTTTGCCTTGTTGCTGACACTGCTGCCAGTCAGGCTTGTGTTTCAATCACTGCCAGTGCTCATCTGAAGCAGTGGGTTGTTGTGTGTTCCTGAGACATCTGTCAGATTCGTCCTAGCCAAGCTGGACTCCTGCCTCTGCTTGGCTCAGTTCAGGAGCCTTGAGCTCTCCGTTGCTACCTGGCTTGGTGCCAGCAACTTAGCTAAAAGGGGTGTGACCCTATGCTGCATGGCAGAGCAGGTCTCTGTCTCCTTGCATGTTTATCCGAAGGCTATAACACTTTGTGGTGGGGAAAATCTATTCTCCTGCCTCTCTGTCTGAACTTGATATCCTATTTTACGGAACTTGTTCAATGTTTCATCCTTTTTCTGTCCAGAAACCGACAGAGCTTGGACCTTCCAGTGGAGAAGCATGCACTTCCTGTTTGGTACCCGACAAGGCCCGAGATTCCTGGAAGGTGTAGACACACTCACCCACACCACACCCATGCCTCCAGAGCCAGCTCCACTGTGCTGCCCAGTGTTATAGTTGGTGAGGGGCTGGGCCAACTTTCTTGCTCTCATGACCCTAGGGCTAGCTTTCCTGACTGCTGGAGGTAGTGTGGGTTGGGGGTGGGGAGGGGGTATCACTTCTGTGCCCTTGCTACCCCATGGGAGATAAGTGGTGGGGCTTTCCCCTGCTCATACCTTTAAGGCCGGCTCACCTGCACCCCTGCCACTAGGGCCAGCTCTACTGAGCTGCCCGGTTTGAGGTTCAGGGCTCGCTCTCCTGAGTGATGCATCTGGTGAGGGGCAGGGATAGCTCTCCTGCTCTCATGGCTCCTAGGCCAGCTTTCCCGATTGCCAGAGGTGGTGGGAGGGCATCACCTCCATGCCTGTGCCACCCCACGGCAGATAAGGTGGGGTCAGCTCTCCCACACTCGCACCCTTGGGGCCATCTCACCTGTGCTCCTGTCACCAAATGCTGGCATTGCAGGCATGTACTGTCCATCACACCTGGCCTGTAGTGGTGGTGTGCACATAAAGGTTAACTTGAATAGGTGTGGTAGGACACATGTAATCCCCCAATCTTGAGACATAGCAAGGCCTTGACTCAAGAAAACCCAAACATAGTTGGTGCCAGATGGCGGTGACGCATGTATTTTATCCCAGCACTTGGGAGGCAGAGACAGGCAGATCTCGGTGAGTTTGAGGCCAGCCTGGTCTACAAAGTGAGTCCAGGACAAGCCAGGGCTCTGTTACACAGAGAAACCATGTCTTGAAAACTAAAAAAAGAAAAGAAAAGCAAAACAAACAAACAAACAAACAAACAACAACCCCACAAACATACTGGGGAAGATGCATTTCAGTGCGGAGCACTTCACTGATATTAAAGTGCTTGACCAGATGTATGAATTCCTAGGTTCAAGCTCATAGTTGGAAAAAAGCATCAAACAAATCAACCTACCCAAACCAAAAACAAAAACCACCTCAACAAAAACCAACCCCCGCCAGGCGTGGTGGCGCACGCCTTTAATCCCAGCACTCGGGAGGCAGAGGCAGGCGGATCTCTGTGAGTTCAAGGCCAGCCTGGTCTACAAAGCGAGTCCAGGACAGCCAGAGATACACAGAGAAACCCTGTCACAAAAACAAAAAACAAAAAACAAAAAACAAAACAAAACAAAACAAAAAAACCAAACCCCAAAGACACACAGCAGAATAGTATGGAAAGAAACAGAAATTGAATTGGTTACCTTGTGGGACTGGAGAGGGGAAGAGGTTCATTCATTAACTCATTCATGTTTTCTTTCAAAGAACAATAATATTATCTTTATTATAAAAGACAGGATCTCACTGTGTTGCCCAGGTTGGCCCTGAACTCAGGAATCCTCCTGCCTCAATCTCTTGAGATTACAGGCAAGAGCTCCACACTGAGATTTTATTGTAATTTTTTACTGTAAGAGACATAGTCTTTCTCTGTTGCTCAGGCTGACTCCAAACTCCTGGACTTAAGCGACCTTCTCCAGTCAGCCTAGGGCATCTCTAGCTCCAGGCACCCACCATCCTGGTTCCATTCCAGTGATGTTTGTTGAAGTCCTGCCATGTGCTAGGGACTGCTTCAGTGGTGAGATAAAATGGGTCCACCCCCTTCTCTCGCCGATCTGGAGGCACCAACTGTCCTGCTTCATCCGGGACCCTTCTGATTTGGGCAATGAAGTCCTAACATCCCAGGAGTCCCTGCGTTCCCGGGAAGACAGGAATGGTTTGTCTCTAAGTTGGAGCACATCCATTTACTTACTTGGGAGTCAGATAAGCACTTTCCTTTCAGTTCAGGTAAGGATCACTAACCTGTCCCAGCGCTGGGGTGCTGATTGGTGCTGGGAGGTGGAAGGACGCTCTGACCATTCGACACTGCCCCCATCGCTGCCATGACTGGCTCTCTCTCTCTGTTTTGTCAAGTCATCCGTGGGACCCACTTTGTTAATGAGGAGAAGATATCGACCCTTCCTCCCAGCATGACTCGAGGCAGCTGCAGATACTGCAGAGTCTTTTAATGAAATAGTGAATGAAATAATCTGAGTGGCTGTTAGGATGAACTTTTTGTTTTATTTGGTAGCACAACTGCCTGGGAACCAGGTGCCTGAAAGAGCACTTGGTTTTTTGTACTAAGATATGATTCTTAATCTTTTTGCATATGGGGTGGGGGGTGTCAATGACATTTTTTTGGCTTTAACTGAGTCTGGTCTGTAATGTAAATGCAGCCAGGAGATTCGCCCTCACATTTTTAGAAACCCTAGAAGGTGCCATTCACAGCCTGGTTGTTGTCTCCCCTGGTCCCAGGGACTTCTACCCGCAGAAGCTTGGAGCATCTGCAGATCCAGGCTGGGTTTTCCTTGGTGGCCTCTGTGGGGCTAGGGACACCATGGAAGGAGAGTGATTCTGAAATCTCAGCTCTTGTAAATGACTTTAGGAAATACGGTCCTGGCAGATGGTCACATTGAGATGAGGTCATTGGGATGAGCCTTAACTCAATACGGCTTGTGTGAGGCAGTTTGGACACAGAGATAGACACCTCCTCCATCAGGGATGATGCTACCTGGAGATGAATGTAGAGGTGGAGTGATGTCTCAATAAGCCAAGGAATGGCCTTGACAGCTCTGCTGGGTAATCTTATGTCAACTTGACATAAAATATAGTCATCTGAGAAGAGGAGACATCAGTTAAGAAATGCCTCCAGGGTTGGTTCAGCATTTAAGAGCATTAGCTGCTCTTCCCAAGGACCTGAGTTCAAATTCCAGCACCCACATGAAAGCTTACTACTGTCTGTAATTCCAGTTCCAGGGGATCTGATACCCTCACACAGACATATATGGAGACAGAATGCCAATGTAAATGAAATAAAAATCTTAAAAAAAAAGAAAATGCCTCTATAAAATTGGGCTGTGGGTTAGCCTGTAGAGAAGTCTCTTAATTAGTGATTAATGGGCGAGGGGAAACCCAGCCCACTGTGGGTGGTACCATCCCTGGGCTGGTGGTCCTGGTTTCTATAAGAAAGCAGGTTGAGCAAGCCATCTGGAGCAAGCCAGTAAGCAGCGCCCCTCCATGGCCTCTGCAGCAGCTCCTGCCTCCAGGTTCCTGCTTTGAGCTCAGGTCCTGACTCCCCTGGATGATGAAATTAGCCCTCCTCTCCCGCAGCTGATCTGGCCATAGTGTCTTATCACAGCAGTAGAAACCCTAACTAAGACAAAGGTAATGCCTCCAACGTACTCCTGGATACTCCTGGGAGCATCCTCTACCAGCAGCTAAGGGTGGTTAGTGGGCAATCCCCAAGTTTCCTGGTCTTTCCAGGAGGGTGTCACAGAGAACTGTTGACAAGCACATCTTGTATTGTATGGTCTTCCTCATGCCATCTCTCTTCTCAAAAAATACTTATGTATTTTTATTGTATGTGTATTGGGGTTTTGCTTGCCTGGATGTCTGTGTGCCATATGTGTGCTGTGCCCAGGGAGGACAGAAGAGGAAGGACATTGGTTGGATGCCTTAGACTTGGCGTTTCAGGTGGTTGTTATCTACTATGTGGATGCTAAGAACTGAACCCTCTGCAAGGCAGCCAGTGCTTGCTCTCTCTCTCTCTCTCTCTCTCTCTCTCTCTCTCTCTCTCTCTCTTGGTTTTTTGGAACAGGGTTTCTCTGTGTATCCCTGGCTGTCCTGGAACTCACTCTGTAGACCAGGAGCAGCCAGTGCTTTTAACTACTGAGAAGTCAGTCTCTTCAGACTCCACACAACATCTCTTATTCCACTGTGGTTTTTTTTTTTCATTATAAATGCCCCTGCTCCTAGTATTTTGTTATAAAAGTAAAATGAACCCAAGCAGGAAGATTGAGAGCTCAAGGCCAGACTGGGCTGTACAATGTAGCCCTGCTTCAACAAAACAAAACAAAACAAAAACAGAAAAAAACAAAACAAAACAGAATACCCCAAAAACCATACTCCATACTTACAGATACAGGGATATGTGCTCCTTGGTGTGGGAATAAAGCCCTGTTTTGAAAGAGGCACAACTGGGCTCAAGGTCATTGGGCTTTTGAAAACTGAGTCAGTAGTAATCCATGAAAAAAGTTAAACTGCACAGATATATTTGGAGGCAGAGATGAAGGTCAGCTGAGTGTGGTGGTGCATGCCTGAAATCCTAGCACCTGGGAGCTTGTGGGACCGAGAGTTCAAGGTTGTTCCCGACTGAATAGAGAGTTTGAGCTAAGCATGGGCAGCATGAGAACCTGCCTGTCAAACAACAACAGGGCCAACAATATAGCTCAGCAAGCAAGTTCTCATGAGCTGAGTTCAGTTCCTGGAACCCACACAAAGGCGGAAGGTGAGAATCACCTCCTCTGATGGCTACACATGCATCATTGTCTTAAAGGTTACTCTTCTATTGCTATGAGGAGACACCACGACCAAGGCAACTTTTTTTTTTTTTTTTTTTTGGTTTTTCGAGACAGGGTTTCTCTGAATATCTCTGGCTGTCCTGGACTCGCTTTGTAGACCAGGCTGGCCTCGAACTCACAAAGATCCGCCTGCCTCTGCCTCCCAAGTGCTGGGATTAAAGGCGTGCGCCACCACCGCCCGGCTAAGGCAACTTTTAAAAGAAAGCATTTAATTAGGAGCTTGCTTACAGTTTCAGAGGGTTCATGCATGACCATGACTGTCATGGTGGGGAGTGTGATGGCAGGCCAGCTGCCATGGTGCTAGAACAGTAGCTGAGAACTCACGTGATCTGAAAGTTGCAGGCAGAGAGATAGAGAGACGATAGAGAGAGATAGAGACAGAGACAGAGAGAGACTGGGCTGGGCATGGGCTTTTGAAACCCCAAAGCCCACCCATAGTGACTCCACTCTTCCAACAAGACCACACCTCCTAATCCTTCCCATACACTTCTAACACTGGGACAAAGAATTCAAACATAGGAGTCTACGGGGGAGCCATTCTCATTCAAACCACCACAGCCATACACAATAACAAACAAACAAACAAACAAACAAACAAACAAACAAATAAATAAATAAGAATCTTTAAAAAAGAAGCTGGAGGCGCTGGAGAGATGGCTCAGAGGTTAAGAGCGCTGACTGCTCTTCTAGAGGTCCCGAGTTCAATTCCCACATGGTGGTTCATAACCATCTATAATGAGATCTGGTGCCCTCTTCTGGCCTGAAGACGTACATGCAGACAGAACACTATATACAATAAATAAATCTTAAAAAAAAAAAAAAAGCCGGGCGTGGTGGCATAGGCCTTTAATCCCAGCACAGGGTAGGAAGAGGCATTTGGATCTCTGTGAGTTCTAGGCCAGCATGGGCTACAAAGAGAGTTCCAAAACAGCTAGGGCCACACTATCTTGAAAAAACAAAAAACCAAACCAAACCAACCCAAAAAAACCCCAAAATCAAAACCACCCAAACAACGTCAAAGTTCCCTTTTTACTTTTTCTCTCAGTGACATTTTCCTTCTCTGTCAAGTATGTATATCTGTGTGTATGCAAATAGATGTAATCACAGATAGCAATTTGGGTGGATAGTTACATATATATTTATATAGATATATGTTTAAAAATACACACACCTAGATAGATATAGTTTTGGAAAATGTACTTATGGCTACAGATTGAGATATAGCCATATAGCTATATGTATGGGGTGTAGATAGTATATATATGTTTTTCTTTTGAGGTGAGTTTTCTTTGTATATCCAGGCTAGTCTTGAAGTCATTACACAGACAGGATTGGCCTTGAAATTTTGTCTCAGCCAATAGAGTGCTGGGATTGCCGGTATGTGCACCCTGCCTTGGAGAAGCTAAAGTTTTGGTTTACTTACTTGTTTTTAATTATTTAATAGTTTTAACATAATTTCATCATTCTATTTGTGCACATGTGGGTTTTTGTTTTGTTTTGTGTTTTTGAGATGAGGTCTCGCTATGTAGTCCTAGCCTGGCTTGGTTTTGTGTCCCCAGTGCTATGACTAAAGGCATGCCCACCATCGGTGTCAACTAACACGCATTCTTGAAAGTGCCACAGTACATGTAGAGATATTGAAGGACAGCTTCTCATAGTCTGCTCTCTCCACCATGGGCTCTAGGGACTGAACTCAGGCCATTGGTCTTCCCAGTAAGCTCCTTTACCCTGAGCCACCTTGTCCCCCTTTTTAGTAAATTTTTAAAATATAAGCTTTTAAAAACATATCTTAGTGCAGTGACATGAGTGGGGAATAGATGAAGTGGAAGAGTGGCTGAAGGAAGAGCATAGAGGAAGACTTCTAACATTTGTTTGTGTGTGTGTGTGTGTGTGTGTGTGTGTAAACACACGCCACAACACTTGTGTGGCAGTCAGAGAGCAGCTTGGGGGGAGCCAGTCCTCTCCTTCCACTGTATGGGGTCTGGGAATTGAACTCAGATTGTAAGGCTTGGCAGCAAGCATCCTGACCTGCTGAGCCGTCCTACTGGCCCTATTTGTTTGGGACAGTCTCATGCAGCCGAGGCTGGCCTTGAACTAATGACGTCGCTGAGGATAATTTTGAACACCCGATCTGCCTCCACCTCTGAGCTGTTTCAAGCTTAGGCACTCACCACTGGCTACTTTTAAACATTGACACCACTGTGAGGTTGAACACACTGGTGCACTATGGTAATCCCAGCACTTGGGAGGTGGAGACAGGCATGTTGTTTTGCTTCACGTGAGTGTATGTTGCTGTGTGTATGCATGTAGAGACCAACATCTAGCATCTTCCTCAGCCACTCTCCACACTGTTTTTGATACAGAGTCTCTCACTAAACTTGGGGCTCACTGATTGTCTAGGCTGGCCAGCCAGTGAGCTCAAGGATCTGCCTATCTACACCCTCACCCCACTGCTGGGGTGACAGGCACACCCGGCTTATGTGGGCCCTGGAGATCTGAACTCAGATCTGAACACATGCTTACGCACCAGGCACTGGAATCCACTGAGCCATGTCTCCGACTCCTATGCTCAGCACTTTCTTTACCTGTGTGAGCATTTCTGAGCTCAGACTTCTGGAAGCAGGGTGTGAGTTCAATGGGACACGTGCTTCACACCTCAAGAGGGTCTCTGCCATGCTCTCCACAGAGGCTGAACCAGCTTGTGCCCCAGGGCCCTTTCATTTGAATATTAAGAAGGCCCGTGCCCTGGTTCTGTCCTCTAAGCCAGTGAAGTGGGACAGATCCGTTACATGTAAATAGGTTATAATGCAGTGAGCAGGTCTGAACTGGCTCCCACTGGGCCATATGTTGCTGATCATTTTCCAGAGCACAAACTTGAAAGGGAAAACAAACTTTCTTTTCTTTTTTTCTTTTCCTTTCCTTCCTCCATCCATCCCTTCCCTCCTTCCCTCCCTCCCTTCCTTCCTCCCCTTTCTTCCTTCTTTCCTTCCTCCCTTTCTTTCCTTCCTTCCTTCCTTCCTTCCTTCCTTCCTTCCTTCCTTCCTCCCTCCCCTTCTTTCCTTTCTTTCCTTCCTTCCTTCTTTCCTTCCCTTCCCTTCCCTTCCTTCCTTCCTTTCCTTCCCTCCCTCCATCCCTTCCCTCCCTCCCTTCCTCCATCCATCCCTTCCCTCCTTCCCTCCCCCCTTCCTTCCTCCCCTTTCTTCCTTCTTTCCTTCCTTTCTCCCCTTCTTTCCTTTCTTTCCTTCCTTCCTTCTTTCCTTCCCACCCTTCTTTCCTTCCTTTCTTCCTTCCTTCCTCCCCTTCTTCCCCTTCCTTCCTTCCTTCCTTCCTTCCCTCCTTCCCTCCCTCCTTCCTTCCTTCCTTCTCCTCTTTTTTCTTTTCTTTTAGAAGTGGTGGTTTTTAGAGACAAGGTTTCTCTGTCTAGCCCTGGCTATCCTGGAACTCACTCTGTAGACCAGGCTGGCCTTGAACTCACAGGGATCCTCCTGCCTCTGCCTCCCGAGTGCTGGGATTAAAGGCATGCACTACCACTCCCAGCCACCCTAGGCCAATTACATTTTTTGCATTCATATGACGCATCTACCTGCAGGTGTACTCCTGGCCACCCACCATGACAGGAGTGTGGAAATCAGAGGAAACCTGTGGGGGTTAGTTTTCTTTCCTACCACATGGATCCTGGATCTAACTCAGGTTGACAGAATTGGAGGCAAGTACCTTTATCCATGGAGACACCTCACTGGCCCTGACAACCTCTCACTGGTCTGGAGCTCTCTGAGTAGGTTGGCCATTAGTTCCCAAAGATCCACCTCCCCAGTGGTGGGTTGTAAGCATCATAAATAATACATTATATATAAAAACAAACAAACAAACAAACAAACAAACAAATAAATAAATAAATAAAATTTGTGAGTGCAGGCACATACATGCCACACCACACATATGAAGTCAGAGGACAACTTTGAGGAATTGGTTCTCTCCTTCCACAGTGTTTTTCAGGTGTAGAACTCAGTTATCAAGTCTGTGAGGCAAACACTTTTACCTGCTGAGCCTTCTTGCTGGCCCTCCGACATTATCTTGAACTGTAAACTTAAACAGCTGCTGAGTTGTTCTTCCTCAGCTTAGTTCTTTTCAAATTTCCCTAAGTGAAGGAAATGGTGCTTCCCATTTGGGTCACCTTGCTCTGGAATAGATCTTTGGATTCTGAATTCAGGAAGGATCACAGGATATCATATAGGTGCCCCTATGTGGAGAAATACCAGATTCAGTCAACAGACACACTACCTTGAGAGCGCCTGGTCTCATATCCTCTCAGAAGATAAGCAGGGTCAGGCCTAGTTAGGATTTGGTTGGAAGTCTCAGTAGCATAAGAATGAGAAAGGCTGTTGTTCCAGGAGAAGATGAAGCAAAGACCTGGGTCACGAGGCGAGCATACAGGCGGTTGGTTGATCACGCTGGAGGAGATACCGACATCAGACAGAACAGAGAAGAGACACACGCCTGGTGGGGATAGGGAACTGAAGTGGGAAGCTGATTCAGCCCACAGATGGTCCCGCCTGTGTTATTGCTGCCCACGTTCCTCAGCCCTTCATCTCCATGCACTACCTTGCTTCTTGTTCCTCCCTTGTCTTTCTTCATCTGCCTGTTACTCAGGTGGGAGCTTTCCTGGGGGCGGTGTTCAGATTCTCCATGTGAACCAAAGGCAACCTTCTTTCTTTCTTTTAGATTTATTTATCTTTATTTTATTATGTGTATGAATGCTTTGTCTGCATGCACGCGTGTGCTCCGTGTGTGTGTGTGTGTCTGTGTGTGTGTGTGTGTGTGTGTGTGTGTGTGTGTGTGTGAGTTGGATCCCCTGGGACTGGGGCTAGAGATGACTGTCAGCCAGCATGTGGGTGCTAGGAATCAAACCCGGGTCTTCTGCAAGAGTGACAAGTGTTCTTAACCTCTGAGCCATCTCTCCAGCCACTAGCTTCTTTCTTTGTTTTTGAAAAAAAAATCATTCATTTTATTTGGTTATTGGTTATTAATAATTTTGTTTACTGTGTGTGTAGGTGCGGACACCTGCACACATGGAGGCCGAAGGACGACTTAAGGAATCAGTTCTCTTCCACCATTCCAGGAATTGAACTCAGGTTGTCAGGCTGGGTGGTGAGTACTTTGACCTGCTAAGACATCTTGCTGACCTATGTCTAGTTGTAACCAGAATTTTAAGCAATTTGTATGAGTTCAGCATTATTGTTTTTTTGTTTTTGTTTTGTTTTGTTTTGATTAGATAGGTCTCATGCCTGGCTTGAATTTGCTATGTATCTGAGGATGACCTTGGACTCTTGTTTCACTTGCCAAGTTCTAGGACTTCCCGAGTGCACCACCATGCTCAGCTTGTCGGGTGCTGGGGGTCAAATCCAGATTCACTCATGCTTGGGTGACGCTCTACTACCTAAGCTACACCTCCAGCACCATCCAGCCCTTGACAGCTTATTAAGTATGCTCCCTCGGCTTTGGTTAACATCACCCTGACAACAGCCCTGCGATATATCACTTCTGTATCTCCGCAGGCACCTAGTACACAGGGCAGAGACTTGCCAGCTCCAGGCTGATGGAGGCTTGCATTGGTGTCTCAGGCTTAACAACCAGCTCTCAAACAAGGCGTGGTGTGCACGCCTTTAATCCCAGCACTCGGGAGGCAGAGGCAGGCGGATCTCTGTGAGTTCGAGGCCAGCCTGCTGGTCTACAAAGTGAGTCCAGGACAGGCAGGGTTCTGTTTCACAGAGAAACCCTGTTTCAAAAAAAAGAAAAGAAAAAGAAAAAAAAAACCCAGCTCTTTAAAAACAATTTTTATTACATTCATTTATTTGGTGTGTTTGGGCATGTGTGTGTGCTTGTACCACAGCACTCATGTGGAGGTGAGGGAACAGCTTGCAGGATTGGTTCTCTCTGCCATGTGGGTCCTGGGGCTTGGTGGAAGCACCCTTCCCTGCTGAGCCGTCTGACTGGTCCGGCAGGCAGGTTTTTGATTCTTCAGCTGACTGTTCTCAACAGTCTTTCTCCTCCTCAGGATGGTGATGTCTGAGTCTAGTCGTCTTTCTGAGATTACGTCACTATTCTATCCCTGGGATGCCGGGGGAATGGGGTATGACATATTTTATGGCCAGGAAAACATTAATGAAAAATGAACCATCAGTGAAATTAATTCCAAAGATTTATGCATTCTCGGGTGACTAAGTAACTCACACCTGCTTAACTGACACCTTCCTGCCACTCCCCGCTCCCACCCTCTTAAAACTTTCCTCCTTTCCTGAAGGTACCTGCTTAGTGCATGGAGCAGTTAAACCAATGTATGGTGGGATGGAGTCTCGACTTGCTAATTAAAATGCTGTGGTGTCGCTTCCAAGTTAGGAAGGGGCTGCCAGGCAGAGCAGAAAGTCACTGTTGTGGCAATGTTGCTTGGGTTTTATGGATGTGTAAAAGTGTGCTGTCTAATGGGACACCATCCACAGGAGCTAGCTTCTGAGAGCGCCTGGTGCTCGGTCACCTTCCTGTTTTGGAAAGGTCATCTTCCCGCCCCTCTTAGCCTTCTTTTGATGTAAGGATGGAGATTTTGTTTGCAAAGTGAGAGGGTTATTGCCCTCTTCTTCCCCGGACCCTTGTCCCCACCCCTGCTATTGATGCCTCCAGCACTTGATTATTTAAGAAAAATCATTCTATTTTTAAAAATGTGTGTAAGTGTTTTCTTGTATGTATGTCTATGCATCATATGTGTTCCTGAGACTTGAACAGGGCATCAGAATTCCTGGAACTGGAGTTGCAGATGGCTGTGAGCCTCCACGTGGGTTCTGGGAATTGACTGGGTCTTCTGGAAGACCTCTTAACTGCTGAGCCATCTTTCCAGCTCTATCCAGTACTTTCCCAAGATGCTAACTTAAATCAATTTATTTTTTTCCTTCTTCCCTCCCTAATCTTTCTCCTTTCCTCCCTCCCTTTCTCTCTCTCACCCTCCCTCCCTTCCTTGAAATTTTAGCAATTCTTCTGCTTCAGTCTTCCCCACGCATTAAAAAAATTTTATTTATTTATTTATTATGTATACAGCGTTCTGTCTGCATGTATGCCTACAGGCCAGAAGAGGGCACCAGATTTCAATATAGATGGTTATGAGCCACCATGTGGTTGCTGGAAATTGAACTCAGAACCTTTGGAAGAACAACCAGTGTTCTTAACCTCTGAGCCATCTCTCCAGCCCCCCTACCCATTTTTTTAAATCTTAAATTTTATCTTTATTTTCCTATGACAAAGTCACCAAGAAATTGTCTGGATCAACCTTTTCTACTTGGCATTTCTCAGGGACTGGAAGCATGTCTTTGGAAATTTCTTGGTAAAATGTTACAGAAGGGCGTCAGAGAGATGGCTCAGTGAGTCAAGCTGCCATCCCTGATGACCTAGGTTCATATCCAGATCCCACATGGAGGAAGGAGAGAACTATCTTCTGTTAGTTGTCTGCACGCATGTACACACACACAAAAGAAATCAATAAGTAAACAAATAATAAATAAATGTTTTTAAAAAAGCTACAGTGAGGGGCTGGGGACAGATCTTAGTTAATATAAGATCTGCCCTATATCTTGTAAGCACGAGGCTCTGGGTTTCATACCTAACACTGATGAAAAAGGCCAAAGAGATACAGAGAGTCTCCCAAGTTGGATCTGGGACAGTAGGGCTTTCTTTGTCCTGGCCTACCATTTCCTCTCTGTGCCCTTCATTTTCATTTATCTTCTGGTACCAGAACAAGAGTTTTCAGAGACAAGAATATGCAATACTCTCATTCATTTTCTACCGTTTGCTCAGAAGTCCATGGATGTACCATCCATGCTGCACAATGGACTTCCAATGTATTAAGAAGGGTATCCTTTTTGTTTGGAATCATGGTGTCATGATGTAGCCCAGGCTGTCCTAGAAGACAACAGATTGTAAGTGTTCCTAACACACACACACACACACACACACACACACACACACACACACACACACTGAGCAGTCAGGCATAGTGGTTGTGTAAACTTTTCCTGGGAAGGCCTGAACACATGTGTATTTACCCCAGATGGGACTCCGACAACATACTAAATGAATGATTCACTCAGGTCTAGCTTGGTGAGCTGGTGAGTTCATTTGGCTGACTTACAGAACATGAGTGAGGGGCCACAAATGGGTGATTCTGTTACCCTTCTTTCCTCTGAGTATGCTTGTCACAGCCATATCGAGCAAGTGATCTTGGGACCATGCTGCATGGCTGGGGTGGTATTTAGTAGACAAAGCATCAATGGCTGTGCCATGCAAGATGTAACCACAGCTGTGGGAAGTTTGTGATCACAAAGGCATTCACAGCTCTCCTTCTCAGCCGCTGGCTCTTATGTTCTTTCTGCCTCCTGTTTATGATGTTCCTTGAGCATTAGTGTGCATGTGTGTGTGCGTGTGCATGTGCATGTATGCGTGCGCATGTGCATGTGTGCGTGTGCATGTGCATGTGTGCATGTGCATGTGCATGTGTGTGCATGTGCGTGTGTGCATGTGCATGTGCATGTGTGTGCATGTGCATGTGTGTGTGCATGTGCATGTGTGCGTGTGTGTGCATGTGTGTGTGCGTGTGCATGTGTTCATGTGTGTGTGTGCATGTGTGCTGTGTGTGCATGTGTGCTGTGGATGTCTTATTTAGGTCTGAGCACTTCATAGTCACTACTCTCTGTACTTTGGCCAATTGTGAGTCTCTCCATTAACTGCTGAATGCTGCACAGAGAAACTTCTCTGATGAAGGCCAAGAGCTGCTCTACCTATGACTATAAAGATACGTGTTCAGAAGTCAGCTTGCTATTGTATCCATTTAGCAAAACAACAGCAGTCGGTTTTCCCTTAGCTTCTATGACTTCCCTAGCCACAGGTTTGTGGCCAGGTTTACATTATCATCTATGAGATCCCTCCTATGGAGTAGACCTTAAATCCAACCTGAAAGCAACTGGTTTTCCCAATGACATTCTTCTCGAAGAGTAGCAGCCACTTTTAACCACTGAACCATTTCTTCAGCCCCTGCCCAGCTGTTTAAATGTGGGTTTCAAGATACAAAATTCAGGTCCTTATGCTTGCATGCCAAACACTTTATTGACTCAACTGTCTCTCCAGTCCTATTTATTATTATTATTATTATTATTATTATTATTTTGTTTTGGACAAAGTCTCATTACGGTTTTTTGTTTTTGCCCTTTGTTTTTTCAAGACAGGGTTTCTCTGTGTAGCTCTGACTGTTCTGGAACTTGCTCTGTAGATCAGTCTGGCCTCAAACTCACAGAGCTCCACCTGCCTCTGCCTCCTGAGTGTTGGGATTAAAGGAAAGTGCCACCACTGCCTGGCTTTAGAGTCTCATTATGTAGCTCAGCATGGTTTCAAGTTTATGATTCTCTTGCTCCAGCCTCCCAAGTAACAGGATTATAGGATGTGCCATCATGTCAAGCTCCTCTCTTCATCTGTTTAAAAACTATATTGCTGGGCATGATGGCGCACACCTTTCATCCCAGCACTCGGGAGGCAGAGGCAGGTGGATCTCTGTGAGTTCACGGCCAGCCTGGTCTACAAAGTGAGTCCAGAACAGTCAGGGCTACACAGAAAAACCCTGTCTTGAAAAACCAAACCAACCAACTAAACAACCAAACAAACAAACAAAAAAATCCTATATTCATTAATTCTTTGAGATTTTTGCTTTGTTTTGTGAGACAGAGAAAGAGAGAGAGAGAGAGAGAGAGAGAGCTCTGTGGAGGGGCATGGCCAAGGACCTCGAAAAGATCTCAAGGGAGCACTCAAGCTGTGAGTTACCTCAAGAACCACACCCTGTTTAAGCCCCTCAAGAGAGAGATGCCGCCGGGCAGTGGTGGCGCATGCCTTTAATCCCAGCACTTGGGAGGCAGAGGCAGGCGGATCTTTGTGAGTTCGAGGCCAGCCTGGTCTACAAATTGAGTCCAGGACAGCCAGGGCTACACAGAGAAACCCTGTCTCGAAAAACCAAAAAAAAAAAAAAAAAAAAGAGAGAGATGCCTGCTCAAGAGACGACAAGGTGTGAAGCGATGTATACCATCTGCCAGTCCTGAGGTCACACTAATATAGCGCGAGCCCTGAGCTTTGGCATGTAAACTGAGACCAGCTGAGAAGTCAAGAGGCAAAGAGGGATGGAAGAGGGAGCAGAGAGGCTTAAGGTATGCTAGCAAATTAGTGAGGCACACAAGGTGTGCACAGGCTGAGGAGACTAAGTAAATGTCAGTAACAGCAGTCTGAGGAAAGTTAAGACTGGGATGACACCACAGCAGTAGGAGTAAAGCAACTGAACTGGGCTGGCAGGCAGCGACATCACTGGTCCAAGGTGTGAGGCCCATATGTGCTCTGAAGCTGTGGCAAGCATACTCTGAGGAGACCTCAAAAACAGGCAAGAGAGGAACTCCTGTCCCAAAAGGCTGTGGCAAGGCTTTAAAGTAAAAGACTAGGCTACATAGCACAGCACCTGCCCTGAGGAGGTTGAGCTATTTCAGACAGCAACCTGAGGTATCTGTGAACAGTGTTGGCTGACTGAAGCCCGCCCCAAGCTGAGCAGCTGAAGCAGACTGACCACATGAGCTTATGGGCAGTGGAGGAGCCTTGAAAGAAGACTTCAAGAAGTCTGCCATAATAATGCCAGAGCCAGATTGCTGAGTACTGTTTGAGGTGTGCCAGCAGATAGAAGGTTGACCAGTTGCCCCAAAAGACTCACAGCCTTCATATCTTTTCAAAAGGGTTGGGGTAGGGTTGTTTAAGTGTTGTTAGGTGGTTATATGTTATAGGTTATAGGTGTTTATTAGGTATTATTAAATATAGTTTAATAAAAATTTCATTTACATAAATCTTTTAAAAAATTTTATTAATTTTTATTTTATGTGCGTTGGTGCTTTGTCTGCATGTATGTCTGTGTGAGAGTGTCAGATCTTGGAGTTACAGACAGTCATGAGTTGCCATGTCGGTGCTGGGAATTGAACCTGGGTCCTCTGGAAGAACAGACAGCACTCCCAACCACTGAGCCATCTCTCCAGCCATAATAAACAAATCTTAAAAAAAGAAAAATAATCCATTTTGCATTGTCTTCTGGGTGTTCCACCATCTATTGTAGTGTGGTTGACCTACGAGGGGTGGCACCCTTGAAGAAAACTGACTGTCCCTGCTCCAGCAGCTATCGGCTGTGCCCACTGCTCTGTGGGGATTTCTGCTGATGGGGTGGACGTCTGGCATTGCGGAAAGGTCCCTGATCCTGGCTCTAGAATGATGGACTCCTTTGTTCCCTGGAACCCCCTCTTTCCTCTGATTTGGGGATCATAGATCCCCTGAGAAGTGTCAAGCTGCCTAATCTTTCTGCCACCTTCCCATTCTAATGAGGCCATTAGTGCCTTGGCTTTCGGCCAATGACATTCAGTTGAGGCCTCTAGCCTCCTTGGAGTTTCCCCCTCACTGCCCATGAATTTATTAGACTTTCCATTTTCTTTCTTCTGATTGGACAATACCCAGTGAATCAAACATATCCAGTTCCCAAACCCCTCCCCACTACCCAAAGGTATATAATACCCATTCATAGAATAAACTTCCCCTTTTTCTCTATGCCCCCACAATGAATGTCTGAGTCTGTTTATTTTGGGTATGTGGCAGAGGAAGCAATCTTCCTTCCATGAAGGATCTGATGCTGCGTTTGCCTGGCTGGCCAGGCTCGCTAGCTAGGTCTCCTACCACTAGCTTCTGGGGCTCACCATTGCCCCATTACTGCCACTGGCAGACTAGCCAGGCTTGCTTCTTGATTAGGCCACCCCGTGACCTCTGCTGGGCCTCCACTGGGCCTCCACCAGGCCTCTGCTGTTTCTGCTGAGCACCAGCTCCTGTCTTGCTGCCTCTGCCTCAGCTTGGCAGGCTAGGGCTGTTCAGGGCGCATGCTCACACAGAGAGGCACTGACTTTCCATCCGCCTGGCCGCCCAGCCCAGCTTCACGCTGGGAGCAGATCTCCCACCTAGCCCCTTTTCTGCCCAGACCGCATTCGGATCCCTGGTCTGTGGTCCCTCTTTTTCCTGCCTTGGCCTTTTTAGCCTGTGGTGGGGAGTGTGCCTTTCTGGCCTGATACCAGACCAGGCTGGGAATTCCCTGTCAGGAACCCACACTCCTCCTCCTCCTCCTTCTTCAGAATGACATCATTTAATTTATATCTGTAAATACTCTATATTCTCAGAGACTGCTGATAGGATTTCAATATGTTCTTAAAAAACATTTATCATGTGCGTACCTAATGCCCATTGAGGCCAGAAGAAGGCACTGGAAACCTGGAACTAGAGTTATACTTTTTCATAAAATTCTTTTTGCATGAAATTCAACTGCATAACATTGCAAGAATTCTTTTGCCTTTTAGACTTCTTTTTTTTTTTTTTGGTTAGTTTTTTGAGACAGGGTTTCTGCCTTAGCTATCCTGGGACTCTGTAGACCAGGCTGGCCTATAACTCACAGAGATCTGCCTGCCTCTGCCTCCCTGGTGCTGTGATTAAAGATGTGCGCCACCACACCCAGTGCCTTGCAGACTTTTTAAAGACCTGACCTCCTCCTCCTCCTCCTCCTCCTCCTCCTCCTCCTCCTCCTCGTCCTCCTCCTCCTCCTTCTCTCTCTCTCTCTCTTTTGGTTTTTCAAGACAGGGTTTCTCAGTATATCTCTGGCTGTCCTGGACTCACTTTGTAGACCAGGCTGGCCTTGAACTCACAGAGATCTACATGTCTCTGCCTCCTGAGTGCTGGGACTAAAGGTGTGCACCACCACACCCGGCAATTACAGACAGCTGTGAACTGCCATGTGGGTGCTGGGAATTGAAGCCGGTCCTTTGGAAGAGTAGCCAGTGCTCTTAACCACTGAGCCATCTCTCCAGCCCCCTGACCTCTTCTTGATTTCCCTATTTTTCAAAGAAAACTCCAGAAAAGAGCTGAGCTATGAAGTGACTTTGTAGATTCCTTGGTTAGTCCTTAAACACACTTTTAGCCCCTGATACTGGGGCTATCTGTGTAGGACAAGAAATAGAGAAGTGGAGACGGTAGAAGCTGTGGATAGAATTGTCAGAGAATGAAGATGGCACAGGGCACTGTCTGCACACCAGAGTGGGGTAGAAGTTAGGCCTCTTTAGTGAATTAGGCAGTTCAGCTTAGCATCTGGAAGCATATAAGGAGGAGCTTGGCATCCCTTTAACTTGAGAAACATGAAATGCCCTGTTGAAGGGGCGTGGCTAACAAACTGCACAAGCCGAACAGATGATGTCGGTTGCCTCAAGAAGCCACTGAACCTGCGGGTATTTCAAGAGATCTTGTGGGGCACTGAGACTGCCACGCATCACGAGATGATGTGATATATTAGCCAGAGAGCTCCATGTGGCCTCTCTCTTCCTCCTGCCCTCATGGCTGAGACACATGCTGGAGAAGTCCACAGCAAGGTATGGTATACGCAAGCCTTTAGACCGCAATGGTCATAAACTGAGAGATGAAGTCTAAGAGAGACTCTTTACCACAAGTTTGCCAGAGAAAGACCTTTTGCGGCAAATAAGGCTGGCATAAAGGTGGGTGGAGTGCGGCGGCCTTGGTGAGAAACTAGGCCATGAGACATATGTGGACTGAGGAGACTATAGAAACAAGTCTCGGTTGATGGAAGAAGTTGACCTCAGTTTAGCAGTTAAAACAGATTGGCTTTATAACCCCGTCACAATCTAGCAATTGAAATAAACTGGCCATACCAACTGGCAAAGTTAGGCCCAATGGACACTATGCTTGAAAGGGACTGCCTGCTGGGACTGCCATAAAATCACGTTATCCTGCATGGACCTACACTAAGAATATTAATATCCTTTTAAGAAAATTAAAATAGAGTTATTTAGATGTTCTTAGATAGGTATTAGGTTATAGGATATAGGTGTTTGTTAAGTACTAATAAATATAAGTGTTTTAAATAAAAATATTCTGTTTCAGTGGGACTGCTGGGTATCTCAAGAAATCTCGAGGGCATTTCTCCTGATATCCAGCAGTCCCATGGCTTCTATCAGCAACCAACATCATCTGATGCTCATGTGGTTTCTTAGCCATGTCCCTTCAACGGGCAATTCGTGTTTCTCACAGAACTATGGCCTCAATTGGACTTTGTCCATTTAAGCAAGTGAAAGAGACACCAAGCTCTTCCTTATGTGCTGCCAGATGCTAAGCTGAACTGCCTACTAACGCACTAAAGAGGGCTAACTTCTACCACATATCAATGTTGGTAAAACATTATGTAATCTGTCCTGCGATTCATTAATTCCCTGTCTTGTTTAATAAGCATCTCTTTTAAGGTACGATTAGCTCTTTCTACAATGGCTTGTCCTATAGGATTGTGTGGTATACCGGTAATATGCTTTATATTAAATATGCAAATAATTGCTCCATTTTATTAGATATGTATGCAGGAGCATTATCAGTCTTAATTTATGCAGGTATACCTGTAGCAGCAGCTTGAGCTATAAATCTCCTCACAGAGACTCTGTACAGCAACTTCCTCTACGTTTGACATGGCAGTAACCCCCATGAAACAGAGAGACTACAGGGGACCTTGGCTTGTAGTAATGAAAGTGGAATAAACAGAACTACCATGTAGTAGTATCACCTCTCTTTCCTACCCTAGGCTTGCATAATCTTAGAAATAGTGAAGTATATAAGACGTTTAAAAAATTGCCTAGGGATGGGACTTTTGATGGTACAAAACCCATGAGGTAGCCAAATTCCTGTAAGTAATAAACTCAGTTAGCCTCTAAGATGGACTTGATGGAATCCCTGGTTAAGTTGACTTGCTCCCTATTTGGGGTGATTGGACATTTCTTTTTCCTCTCTCCACAAGTCATGCAACAGAGAGGCGTGCCTTTGTGCCAAGGTGGAAAAAAAAAGCGGCCAGTAGAAGATCTCAAAAGCTGGCTTTGTGACCTGGCTGAGTTCAGAGGTCAAGGCTGCACTCCTCTCAGGAAGCCTGAGGAAGTGGGTCTGGATTCTGCATGGAGAAAGTTGCTTTGTGGCAACATTGGAGCGAGGTTCTTCACCAGAGGACAGAGAGGATCAGGGGAGCCTCAGAGGAGGCTCAGAGGAGTGTTGCATGAATTATTAATAATTATAATTGATACATATGATTACTAGGGTGGCAATGGTATTCCTTAGCCAGCAAATTATAAAATAAACACACAGACCTGTTCAATTTTGATATGTCTTAAGAACTGGGGCTGAGCAGATCTTAACCCTCTAAGCTAGTTTTCTACTTCCCAGCCCAAACTCCCTTAAATACTTGCTACATGTTCCATTTGCTCTGGTCCTCTGAGCAGCTTGCTCCCAGCTTTTGCTGGGGCCCATGCCCAGGACTCTTGGGGATGAGGATGAGCTGGCAGGGAGTCAATGACCCAGACTCTGAGGGTCCGTAAGTGGCAAAAGTAGACCCATTTATATCAAGAAGAGGGTGCCCCCTTAATAACCTCCGCCCAGAGTCCCACTGGCTCCCGAACTACAGGCTGCTGTGACTCTTCCTCATTGGTTCATGTGTCATCAATCTCCAGGCAGGTCCCGGCAGGTCTCAGGCAAGCTGCATGGGGAAGCCCAGGCACGCATGCGCTGCTTAGCAGCAGGCCTTGTTCCTGCTCAATGGCAGGCCTTGTTCCTCCTATACCCAGCCATATATACTTCTCATCTTACACCTAACCCATGGCGCCTGCTCCTTCCTCTTCCTCTTCTCTGCTATTGTTCTTCTGGTGCTTCTTCTTCCTACCAGCCCTCGAACCTAAGCTCTGCCTACCTCTCTCTCTGTTCAGCTAGGCCCAAGGTAACTTTATTTAGCCAATCAGAGATGACTTAGAGGCAAGAGTTACAAACATTATTTTGGGTACCTGAGTGGACTCAAGTTCCAGTAAGGAAGACTGGGGACAAGCAATTAACAAGCAGCATAAGACAAACCACGATAGAGGAGGGTCAGAGAAGACTCAGGAAAGGGTAGGAGAGGGTCGGGGAGGAACTTCACCTTCACACATGATCTTGAACCCCAACCCCCCTCCTCCCTTGGGAAACAACAGGACTGAGCCGAGCTGCAGCTCTAGCCGTGAATTGTGGGAGGGATGTGGGTTGGACTCATAGGCTCTGGCCTTGGTCCTGAAGCAGGTTTTCCTGTCCATAGGCATCATCTTTCCTCCTCATTTCTGGCTCAAGCTACCTCCCACCTGAATCTCACTAGAAATTTCAGAACCAGGTAATGGAAGAAGAAGGCGTGGCTGGAAGGAGGTGTGGCTGGAGGGGCTGCAGCATGGGTGAATAGCAAACAAGTGGAGAAAATGGGAAAACAGCCATAGACAGTGACCAAAAGAGATACAAAGATGCCAGAGTTTAAAACACCACTCTAGCAGGGTGCAGTGACACACACCTTTAATTCTAGCACTTGGGAGACAGAGGCAAGAGGATCTCGTCAAGTTTGAGGGCAGCCTGGTCCACACAGCAAGTTCTAGGACATCTAGAACTACATAGAGAGACCCTGTATCAAACAACAACAAACCCAAAAAACAAAACAAAACAAAATCATTATTCCAATTGACTGTTAAAAACATTTTGTTTCCCTCTCTCCTGCTCCTTCCCTTCATCTCCTCCCTTTTCCTTTCCTATCTATTCCTTCTTCCTTCCTCCCCTACCCAATCTTCTCTTTATTTCCTACCTCCTTCTTCCCCTTCCTTCTCTCCCACCTTCATTTTTATTTTTCTTTCTTCCCCTTTTTGTTTTCAGAGAAAGCCTTGCTATGTAGTACAGGCTAGCCTGGAACTTATGATTCTCCTTCCTCAGATTCCTGAGGGCTAGAATTACAGGCATGTACCACTATGCCTGACAAAAAGTGTGCGTTTCAATATGTGGAAGTGGTACCAAGATTTGGCATAAACACATCCAATTAGAGGAGTATGCAAACCATGCCCAATGAATTACCAGTAGACTTACTGGAGTAAAAATGTTCATGGATTTCCATTAATGTGTCCATCTGTATACACTGGGCATTTATGTGCATTTATGTTTACTTGTATATATGTATGCATGAATGTATGTAGATATGTATTTGTGAGTTTTTCTTCTGCTCTGTTTAAAATTTTAACACTATACTTGTGTCACAAGGACATGTTCATTGTCTCCATAAATTCCCTGCCCCCCAAACTCCTTTCTTCCTTTCCTTCCTTCCTTCCTTCCTCCCTTTGAGACCAGGTCTGTGTTGCAGAACATTTGATCACATTGTGAACTCCGAGAGTATGGATTGAAAAATCTGTTGTAGAAAAACACAGCCTTTAATCCTAGAGCTTTCTGTTTATTGTAAACAAATGGTTATTGTGTGGCTTTACCTCTAAGCACACAAGAGCTTTCTGTACACAGGATTAAATAAAGTTAATCCTAGGTCAAGAGGTAGAGCAAGAAACCAACTGACAGGATTAAGCAGAAAGGAGGGACACTGAGCTGAGGTATTTAAGACAGAGTGAAGAAGGAGTTGGGTCCTTTGGATTCATTCCTTTAGAGAGCTTCAGAGGTTTTCTCCTAGGCTTCTTCCTCTAGGTTCTTCTGGGCTTTTTAGTTTAGGGCTTTTGGCTGAGATACTGGTGGAATAATAATGTCAGCTAGATGTTTCTCTGCCTCTCTGAGCTAGCAGGTAATCAACCCATATCTTGGTCCTAAGTCTTCATTAGTAAAATAGTATGACTAGGATATTTTATTCTAATTATTTTTAAAACAGCAGGTCTCTTTATGTTACCCAGACTAGCCTCAGACTCCTGGGGTCAATCCTCTCACCCTAACCTCTTAAATATCTGGAGTTGTAGCAAATACCCTCATGAATAGTCCTTAAGTCTCAAGAGCACAAATTATTATTATTATTATTCAAAGATTTGAGATTATAATATAATTACATTGTTTTTCCCTTCTCTTTTTTCCTTCAAAACCCTCCTACATTTTCTTCCATTCTCTCTTTTATATTCATGTCCTCTTTTTTCATTAATTGTTATTGTATGTGTATATGTATATGTATATACACATGTATGTTCATAAGTATAGGAACTGCTCACTCTGTGTAATGTTACTTGTACCTACATTCTCAGGGCTGACGATTTTGTATTGGATAACTAATTGGTGAGCTCTTTCTTGTGGAAAATTGTTTCTTCTGCTCTCAGCAACCCTTAGTTGTCTGTAGTTCTTTGTGTAGTGCTGAGGCCTCATGAGCTTTTCCTTGTTCAGTTTGACATGTCTATTGGTGTCCTCCTTGTTCAGCTCATGTTAGGCAGTCATGTTGGTGAGATTTTTACAGGTGTAGCTTCTGATGTTACTAGGAGACACGATCTTAGGACAAATTCCTTGACCCACTGGCTCTTATAATCTTTCTACCCCTCTTCTGCAATGTTCCCCGAGGTGTGGGAGTATTTTGTGGATGGATCCACTGGGACTGGGCTACACAATTCTGTATTTTGATTGGTTGTGGTTTTCTGTAGTGATCTCTGTTGCAGAGAGAAGTTTCCTTGATGAGGGATATTTCTTCTTCTTCTTCTTCTTCTTCTTCTTCTTCTTCTCCTCCTCCTCCTCCTCCTCCTCCTCCTCCTCCTTCTTGAGACAGGCTCATGTAGCCCAGACTGACCTCAAACTTGATGATTTTCTTGAGCTTCTGATTTTCCTCTCCCCACATCCCAGGTGCTGGGATCACAGATGTTCACCAGCACTCCCGACAAATGTGGTGCTGGAGACGGAACACAGGACTCTGGATTCTAGGCTGTCACTGTTCCAACTGAGCTATACCCCCAGCCTCGAGAGAAGAAATTCTTCTTCTGATAAAACTCCTTTGTAGATCTTGCCAGAACAAGCCAAGTGAAGGGCTCTAATGGATTACTTGGGAGTCAGCCCAGCTATTCTGTTGGTTCTTGGCACTTCTTGGTGCCACATGATTCAGCTGCAATGAGTTCCCTGTGCCATTTTCAGGTGCCTTATTGATGAATATCCCATGTGTCAGAAAGACTTCATTTGTAAGAGTGGGCTCAGGTAACAGACTGAAAATAAATTAGTCCCAAGTGCAAGCAGATGGCTTCTGGAGCATTTATGGGCCCAAGGCAGAGCACATGAAAGGCAGTTGGATTCTGAGATGTTGGTGCAAGCTTCTGCAAGTGCTATAATGCAAGGGAAAGCAGAGGGTCTGAGGGCCAGATCCTCCTCATGACTTCATTTTTGTAGCACTTTGCACAGAGATTGATTTTGTGTGTTACTCCCTGGAGCCCTGAGACATCTCAGTAAGATCAGTAGTTATGTATTATACATGCCACTCAAGGGCTGAGAAAACCAAAGCTCACAGAGGTGATGTAGAATGGTAGGACTCCTCCCTCCCCCATCAAGCATGATCTGATACAGGGTCTCACTATATATCCTTGGCTGGTCTGAAACTCTCTATGTAAACCAGGCTGGCCTCAAACTCACAGGGATCTTCCTGCTTCTGCCTCCTGAGTGCTGGGATTAAAGATGTGCATCACCACACCTGGTTTTATTTTATCTTTAATTATGTGTATATGTGTGCAGTTATGTGTAACAGAATATTTTTATTTATAAATATTTATATTTATTAATACTTAAATACCTATAAAATACCTAAATCCTATAACCTAAAATCTATAATCTAAGAGCACCCTAATACCTAAGAACACTCTAATACCTATCTAAAACCACTTAACTAACATTATTTTAACTTTCTTAAAAGGATATTAGTATTCTCAACGTAGGTCTGTGCAGTATGACTTGGTTTATGGCAGTCCTGGCAGACAGACCTTTTCAAGATTAAAGTCCATTGGGGATTACTTTCCCAGTTCGAAAGGCCAGTTTATTTCAACCAGCAAATTGTGGCTGATTTATAAAGTCAGTCTGTTCCAACTGCCAAACTGAGGCCGGCTTTTTCCATCAGCTGATACTTGCCTCCACAGTCTCCTTGGCCCAGGCAAGCCTCATGACCAAAAGCCTCTCCAGGTGGCTTCTGAACTTCGCTTGCCTCACTCACTTTTTTGGCGCTCAGGAGCCCCAAGACAGACGCCTTCAAGGAACACTCTCTCAGAAGGTTTTATGTCATAGCCTTTGCCTTGGGCTATTGCAGCCTAAATTCTGTTAGTGGCATACCTTGCTGTGCACTTCTCCAGCGTGACTTCTCAGTCAGTGAGGGCAGGAGGAAGAGAATGTCTTGTGGAGCTTTCTGGCTTGTATATCTCATTGTCTTGTGATCCTTGGTGGTCTTGAGGGTCCATGAGATTTCTCAAGAAGCCCAGCAGTTCTGTTGCTTCTCACGGCAACTGACATCATCTGCGTGGCTTGTGCTGTTGCTTAGCCACGCCCCTTCAACAGGGCAGTTCGAAGAACTATGGCCTCAATTGCGCTCTGTCCATCTTGGTCAAGTTCAAGGGACACCAAGCTCTCCTTTATGTGTTGCCAGATGCTAATCTGAACTGCCTCCTAATTTCACTAAAGAGACCTAATTCTACCACAGTTATGTGCCTGTGAGTGAGGTGCTTGCCAAGGCCAGAAGAGGGCATTGGATCCATGGGAGCTGGAGTTGCACACATGCCTTTGTGAGCTGAGGAACTCCAACCCCCGCAAGAGCAGTAAGGGCAGCAAGTGATCTTAACTACAGACTTCTACTTTGTAGAAGAGAAGAACCGAGGAAAGGGATGAACTTCACTGGGGTGTTTGGAAAAGAACACATTATATTGCTGTTTCTGCAGCCAGATTGTGTTATATGTCCTAATTATGGCACTGGGACTCATTTCTGGGCCTTGGCCATGGCTTTTGGGCTGGGCCCCAAGAAGGATCCCTTTTGTGTGACAGTTGCAGAGACTCTCTGTGCTCTGGTGGTTGGTTTGGGGAGGTTGCAGTTGTGGAAGTTTCATTTCCCTGCACCGGAATGTTATCTTAAAAGTCTATTTATGGAGAGGTGATGTGGCCCAGTGGATAAAGGCTCTTGCAGTGAAAGAAGCCTGCAACCTGAGTTCAATCCCTGGAACCTCCATATAAAGGTGGAAGGAGAGAGCATACCCCTTAAAGTTGTCCTCTGACCTCCACATGCACCCATGTCACATGAGCCTACCCTCATCACACACACACACACACACACTCACACACTCACACACACACACTCACACACTCATGCACACTCAAAAAGTGCCAATGAGCCTGTCTACCTGTTATGAGTTGGAGTTTTAAACATTCCCCACAGGTTAGTGTGTTTGAACACTTGTCTCCACTGGTGGTACCATTCTGGGAGGCTGTGGACCCTTCAGGATGTGCGGCCTTGCTGGAGGAAGTGATTTGTTGGTGGGCAGAGATTTGGAGCCAAAATTGCCCAGTTTGAGCCTGACCTCTCTGTTCCCTGATCTCAGAGATGGGAACACAGAGCCTCATGTACCCATTGTCACGGTCTTGAGCTGCTGTCGAGTCTGCCATCTCGTCGCTGTCATGATGGAGATGTTCTCTCAAATTGTGAGCAAGAACAAATCCTTACTTCTTTAAACTGCGTGTTCAGGTATTTTATTCCAGAAATGAGAAAAATAACTAACATATCATTGTTATTGTTCATATCTATAACTACCCCTACTAGGGCCTTGGGGAACTATCTGCCCCTAGCCTCCAGCCATGGTGCAAAGTAGCCATTTCATCCTTTGTGTTGTTACACAGAGGAGGGAGGACAGGCTTGTCTGGAAGGAGGTGCCCATCCAAGGTCACTTTATTAGTGGTGGTGTACACCCAAAATTCTTGCATTGGTGGAGGCAGAAGGATCATGAGTTTTAGGCCAGCCTCAGCTGCATGGTAAATTAGGGGTCAGCCTGGTCAATATACCACTCCTGCTTAAACCAAAACAGGAAAGAACATCATTTAATTAGAGTCTAAGTCTAAGTACAAAGTCATTTTCTTTTGTCTATACTTATCTACTCTTTTAAAAATAAGTTATTATTATTATTTTATATGTATGGGTGGTTTGCCTGCATTTATCTCTGTGCACCATGTGCATGACTGGATACTAGAGAGGCCAGAAGATGGTACCAGGTTTCCTGGAAGTGGAGTTACAGATAGTATGAGCTATCATGTGGGTGATGGGAATTGAACCCGTGACCTCTTGAAAAGAAACCTGTGCTCTTAACCTCTGAGCCATTTTCCATCCATTCTGTCAGAGACTGGCAGATTCCTCTTGGACATCTGGAGGTAAGAAGCAGCAGCCCTGAGGTCTGGGAGTACTAGTTTCTGCTTTATAGTGCATGTGCATTTTTTCTTTCCTCACTTCTTTTTATCTCTCTTGGAGAACAGCAACTATCTCTGAGTTTATTTGGTATACACGAATTCAATGTGTAAACTTGGCAAGTTGGACCTAGGCGTACTCCATGGGATGCCTCTTTTAGAGCACCCACTTCTCATGTGGTATCAACGCTCTGTTTGCTGGGCTCATCCTTGGTAGCTGCAGGTCTCTGATCAGACAGCCTGCTGTGGTATTGGTGAAGACGGCTCAGGGAGTAAAAAGCTTGACACAAAAGCATGAGGACCCGAATTCCAACTCTTGAACTTGCATAAACAGCCACACCTGTAAACTGAGTGCTGGGAAAGTTGAGGCAGGAGGCTTCTTGGTACTTGTTGGTTAGCTGGTCTAGCCAAGGTGAAAGTTTCAAGTTGGATGAAAGACCTCACCTCAAAAAATAAGGTGGAGAACTCTGTCCTCCACATGCACATGTGTGTACACATACACAAACATGTACACACACAGGAAGGAATATGTTGACCAGATATACCCTAAAAATAGTAAGGAGTGGACAGAGAATAAGAAGACTCTTGAATTCTTTGCTACAGCTGGTGTTTTCGCAGCATGTGAGCCAAGACTTGAAATACTGAAGTATTAACTTTGCCAGGCACTTGAGTTCCAGAGATTAGATTGGGGGTATTTTTTTCTGTCTCCCAGACACTAAGGGTTAGACCCAGAGCCTGCCTGTCCTGCGGTGGCTCCTTGGGAACTTTGTCATAACGTTAAGGATTGTCGGAGCAGCAGATAAAGAAAAGGGCAGAGAGACGTGAGTGTGAAGGGAGAGGCTGTGTTGGGACCATCTGCTTGTCTTGTCTGTTGCTTCCCGCATCTACAAGTGCATTGGTAACAATAACAAAATTAGTTTGTACCTAAGGACTTCTTCCAATGTGCCAGGCTCTGTTCAAAGCATCCCTCACGTAGCATTTACTTAATTCTTATAATGGGGACATGGTCTGTGTTGTTATCACCCCCACTGAACTGAGAAAGAAACTGAGGTACAGAAGGACAAGGATGCAGGGGGCAATTGGTGGGGCCACGATTAAAACCCATGCAGACTGACCTGTCAGCCTTTCCTAACAGATTGAAAAACAAAGATTAAAAGTTTAAGCTGTTCCTTTGTTGAAGGCAGTGGATTTTAACCCAGAGTGACTTAGAAGTTTTCATTGTCACAGCAGGAAGGAAAAGGAGGATGCTCCCTGTCTTTAAGGCAAAGGTCAGAAGTGCTGTTATTTATCTTAGAGTTCATTGGTTGAGCCCCATGATGCATCTCTAAATGTTAATAGTGCCAAAGTTGAGGAACCCTGCCTCCAGGAGCTTTGTTTCAAGTCAAGTCAGGACCTGAGTCCTGGATTCTAGACTCTGAGCACAGTGCTCATCAAATTGATGAACTCGGTCATTTGTTCCTCTTGGTTTGTGCCAGTGCATGCCTGTGGCTCTCTAATTGAGAATGCTCCCCATTGCTCTCAGTAGACTTTGCTTATTCCCCATGCTCCACCCTTCCCTACTGGTAGGCACAGTGCTTGTGCCTCTGTCTTCTATGTCAGGTAGTGAGTGAGCCCTTGAAGGAGAGGTATGCATGATGATGATGGTTTTGTTGTTGGTGGTACAATTCTAATGGTGATGGCTTTGATGATGGAGATGATGGTCCTAATGATTGTAATGGTGATGGTTATGATGATGATTTTAGGGGATAAAGCTGCAGTTGTACAGCAGGCTTTCCCTAGACCAAGCACAGCCCCCTGGACTATGAGTCACATGTTGTTCTCCGTCATGCAGTTGTTCTATGCTTTCTCAGTTACCCTAAGGCTCATCAGCTGTCAGAGTCAGGACTCTGTAATAATCAAGTCTTCAATCAGTGGCAGCTGGCAGCAAGGGAGCCCCTTGCACAGCCAGAGATCACGGGCCAGAAAACAGATCCTTGAATGCAGTTCAATTTTCTATTAACGCTAATAGGAGACTGTTGGCTCCAGGTGCAGAGGTGAGGGGTGCAGGCACAAAGGCTGCTGGGAGTTCAGAAAGTTGGTGGTATGTGGATATGTCAAGGGAGCTCCACTTCCTCTGTCTGGGCCTCAGTTTACCCCGCTATGAAGTGAGGGATTGGAATCAGTGACTATGAAGGCACTCCCCTCCCATTCTTGTTCTTTTCTGGTATTTATTTCAGCCTGGGCTCCCACCATAGATGAATAGCATGGTCCTTTCTAGAGACAGGGTACCCACTCCCTTCTAGGATGACTGGCTCCACTGTGGCAGAGCTGCATGCTCCCCCTCTGTTGGTGACGGCGGCAGCAATCACAGGACCATTTCTGGGATTCTGAGTACTTGGTGTGCACTATCATCTCCTGGTTTCACATCAGTGGTTCAAAGACGTGTGACAAGACCTGGTTATAGATGATGAAGGGGATGCTGAGGAACGTCAGAGACTCCTTGATGGCTGCATTGTGAGGAACATCAGAACAGGTTTTAACCCGGAGTCCTGAGGTTTATTTAAGTAAAGTAACTGTGAGACACAGGCACCTGGATGGGAGGCTGATGGGCTATATGTTCAGTCCCAGCATCCTTGGAGGAGAGAAAGGAAAGGGCTGAGAATACAAATGCTAGTCATGTGGCAACTACATCAGCTGGACTGAGTACCTGCTGTGCTCTTGGCACAATGAGGGTGCTGTGGCAGTGAATGTTCTCCTCAATTCCTTTTGTCCCCCACAGGCTCACGTGTTTGAGCACTTCATCCTCAGTGGCTATGTCTGTTTTGAAAGGTTGCAGAATCTGTACAAGGAGGAGCTTTGCTGGAGGAAGTGAGTACCCTGGCAGTGGGCCTGGAGTTTTTAAAGCCAAGGACTTCCTGTTCACTCTCTGCTGCCTAACTATGGATGCCATGTGATCAGCCTGCCTCCTGCTCCAGCTGCCATATTGAGGCTCAGGTTGGCCTCAGACTTTCAGTGATCTATTTGTCTCAACTTTCCAAATGCTAGGATTATTGCTAGCATACAGAGTTAAGGCTCTTCCTTTGAGGACTTCTAGGGTGGAGTTTATTTTCTTGCTTTTTCTGGCACACAGAGATTACCTGAAGCACATTTCTTCCTCCTCCAGGTAGCTTCAGCTGTCCTGGAACTCTCTCTGTAGACCAGGCTGGCTTTGAACTCATAGAGATCCACCTGCCTCTGCTTCTCAGTACTGGGATTAAAGGTGTGTGCTACCACACCTGGCTAGCAACAGAGCTTTTTCAAGTCTCCTCTAATTCTCACTTCCCATTTTTCCTTTCTTATCACCCATCCTTTTCTCACTGTAAGGAGCCGTATGCCTTGATTGGGCCATAGGATGTCCCAAGGTAGAGTGCATTGTAAGATTATTTTGTTTTACATACACTTAAAGGCATATTTAGTTTAAAAATTTCAAGATCTTCTTTTATAAAAATCTCAATTGAAAGCTAATTTTTTTTCTATTGCCAAAAACAAATTTGTCCTAGGAAAGATATTGCCTGCCAAAAAAGAACACCCTAGAGCTAGGGTTAGGGCAGGGTTCTGTTCTTATCGTTCTAGGAGAATAAAAACATCCAACTAAGAAGTCTGGAGATCACTGGACAACAGGAACTTCTGAAGAAAAAGGGACAAGACACCAAAGAAGACAAAACTAGTAGCCCAGATGACCAAACCTCGAAAAGTGTTCCAGCCAGGACTTCAGTAAAGCCCTGAACTTTCCCACCCAAAGTTCAGCTTCAGACTACACACTGCTCAGGGCATTCAAATTGCTGAGCACTTAGAGACTGGACAATAAATGTTACTATTAACTTGTTAATTATTTTTCCATTTTTTAGGGCCCCCAAACAGGTTTTCTATGTCCCAATTCATCAGGAAGCAATTTTAAGAGAGTGATGTCCCATTCCCAAAAGATGGGGTGGGCAATTGTTTGGTCACAGATGTTGCTGTTTAGAGGTATTTGTTGCAAGTTGTTAAATGGTCTTGTTAAGCAAGGTATATAGGAGGTTAGACTCAGGGACTTCTCTCTTTTTTTTTCCTCTATCCTTCTTTCTCTCTTGTATAGTGGGAGAAGACTTGAAAAAAAGAGGGGGAATATGGGTATATAATATAGAAATGATAAGATATAAGGGTAGATTATTGAATCTTCTCTGCAACTTAGAGCTATTGCTATTCTCAAAATAAGGTTATCTTTTGATACATTGATATAGAAATTTGTATATTGATAAAAATAAGGTTAATTTTTGATTCATTGATATAGAATTTTATATTTTGACACACACACACACATATTTCAACTCTTATATAAGGTAGTGTCCCTATATGATATAGTACAGGTTTACTTCCAATCCTTTTGTGGGTTGATATTGCAATCTATTTAAGAGCCTGGGTAATGCAGGTTGATAGCTGGTCAGTCAAGCTCCTGGTCATGTCAAATACTACTCTTAATTTATCACAAAAATATGCTTCCTAGGGGCTGAAGAGATGGCTCAGCAGTTAAGAGCACTGGCTGTTCTTTCAAAGGACCCAGGTTCAAATCCCAGCACCCACATGGCAGTTCATAGCTGTCTGTAATTGCTGGGCATGGTGGTGCATGCCTTTAATCCCAACAATCGGGAGGCAGAGGCAGGTGTATCTCTGAGAGCTCAAGGCCAGCCTGGTCTACAAAGTGAGTCCAGGATAGTCAAGGATACACAGAGAAAAACCATATATATATGCTTTCTAGGTTAAACAAATAATAAATAGTTACAAATATGCAGTTTGTCTGCTCAAATATAAGATAGATAGATTTATAAATAAATCAATAGATGTCTTCAAAATCCTCAGAGGTGTACAGAAAATGGCATTTAAAGATGTTTTTATTATTTTAAGAATTCTTTGACACAATCAGCTCCTGAAAGCTCCCATTGGACTTGGAAGGAGACGATAAGCATCAAACATCCCCATCAGGAGATAATTCCTACTGGGCAAAAACACCCCTGCTCTGTCAAGAGACAATATACAGCCCAAAGATGGACCAGAGCTTAAATGCAGGTAAGTCGATGTCCTGATTTTGCAAAGTCAGAATAGGCAAATCCTTCTTATTTCCTGCTGTACAATTATGTCTGTGAGGTATGGTTGGCCAAAAGGCTGAAGATGATGCTCCAACAGTATTGAGAGATATTTGGGACTGTCTAGGCAGCAAACTCATTTTTCTTTTCTGGAAGCTGTTCTCCTGTACTTCCTACTCACTCAATTAATAACTTTATCCCTTCTTAAGTCTTTGATGGGGTTGAAGACATAATAGATACATACTTTCAATTGAACTTGAGTTGTTTAGGATTTAAAAGGATATTTTTGAATCTAAATAAAATCTTAGGTTTATAAATATAGGATATAATAGAAAATATTTAGGTTCAGAACTTTAGACACACCAAGATAGACAGATGATTTTTTTCTTCTTCTGATTACCTAATACAAAAAGGCTAAACATTATGTGTGCAACTTTTATATATGGTTTTCTTTTTTTTTTTTTTTTTTTTTTTTGGTTTTTCGAGACAGGGTTTCTCTGTTTAACAGCTCTGGCTGTCCTGGAATCGCTTTGTAGACCAGGCTGGCCTTGAACTCGCAAAGATCCGCCTGCCTCTGCCTCCCAAGTGCTAGGATTAAAGGCGTGCGCCACCACCGCCTGGCTTATATATGGTTTTCTTGATTGTTTCATATTTGTTTTTACTTTATGAGTTTAAAAATTAGTCTTTTTATTAGACAAAAGGAGAGAATGGATGGGGTGATGTTATGTATTGTAAATGTTAATTAATCAGCTCCCAGAGACCTGCTTGCTGTACATCAAGTAATGCTGTGTTACCTCACTTTCTAATCATTGCCTCTGACTGGATTTAATAAAATGCCAAGACCCGTGATTGAGCAGAGAGAAAGGTAGGTGAGCCAAAAGTCCGAGGGGCTTCTGGGGCAGACAGAAAGCATCTCGGGTAGAAAGAAGAAAAGCCAAGAACAGGAAGGAGGACACATGCCATGGGTTTGAAAAAGAACCTCATTCCTCATGGCCTGGAACATTGGCATAATGTGGAGAATAACAGCCCAGGGGACTGTTATTCTCATATGGGGTCATATCTGAGGAAAAGAATGAGCTAGCTTAGATGGGCCAAGATTGCTCAATTCAGGCCAAGGCTTGATAAAATCCATCAGGTGTCTGTGTGCTCATTTATAATGGCGAGTTAAGGATTAACACTGGCAACTAATCAAATATAATTTAAATACTGGTAAATTATTTAGTTATTTTACTACTACACCCCATTATAAAAACTTTAACATAATTACATCTGCAAATCCTTTAGACATGTAAATTAGTGGGACTTCAGGTTCTAGGGATTAGAATGTGACTACGTTAAGAGAAGTTAGAGTCTGTCTACTGAATTCACTTTACTAAATGAGGAAATCCAGGTCCAGAGATGGCAAGTGCCTTACCCAGAGATGCACAGTAGTGGGACAGTGGTGTTGGAATTGGAATCCAGTCTCCTAAATACAAACTGCATCACCTTCCTAGAACCTTACTGCTCCTTCTGGGAATGCTGAGTTTGTGAATCAATACCCCCACATAACCTGCCTGTTGTGTGGGGACCATGTGAGTAGTTCTGAATAGATATTCTCTAGCTTAAGTGTGCGGGGAGGCATACTCCATTGGGCAATATTTTTTATTTTATTTTATGTGCATAGTGATTTGCCTGCATATATGTCTGTGTGTCCTGGTACTCCCAGAAGCCATAAGAGGGTATTAGATCTTTGGATTCATAGATGGTTGTGAGTTGCCATGTAGGTTCTGGGAATTGAACCCCTGGTCCTCTAGAAGAACAGCCAGTGCTCTTAACATCTGAGTCATCTCTCCACCCCTCACTTAGACAAGATTCATAGGGGCTTGTGTAGCACATCATACTTAGCTATGCCTCTGAAGGAGACACACCCTCTGACCCTGTGGAACTCACATTTAAGAGAGGGGACACCAAGGGCTCAGCAGTTAAGAGCACTCGCTGTTCTTCTAGAAGTTCTGAGTTTGGTTCCTAGCACTGATATTGAGTGGCTCTCAGCTACCTGTAACTTCAGATTCAAGGGATCCAATGCCCTCTGTTAGCCTGCACACACATGATATTCACTTACACAGAAACAGACACATGAAAATAAAATAATAAAAGTTTTTGTTGCATGTGTAAACACCAGACCAGAGCCAAATCAATAAGCAAAGTTACTGGTGTCTCCTATACCAAGGCTATGGGTCCTTGGGTGATGGAGCCCATGAGATCCATGCTCTGGATCCCAGCCACAGCCTCATCTCAGCTCTTGGTTATTAGAGGGCTCTAGAGGCAGTAGGTCCCTCTCTGACAGGGCCTGAGACAGATGCGCCCATTTGTTGTGTGTGAAAACCAGAAACTGCCATGGTTTAGCTGCCAGCAGCTGCCACCACAGACGGCAAGCTTTGCTGAAGCCACCATTTCTGGGAAAGGGAGAAAAATGATGGCATTTCCAGGAACTGCCTCTCCCGTCACCGAGGCGGGCTGTACATTTTGGCATGTAGTGACTTATGGAATGATGGAGGGAAGGACAAAGAAGCATTACTGACAGCCACGTCAGCATGGGTGCTGACTTCTGAGGCTGAATCCTTGGTGTTCCCTATTCAACTTGCAAGTAACTACCCCAGAGTGTCTCCTCCTCTGTGACTGCTTACTGTACATGCAGCCTTGGGGATGGGCCTTGTCAATCTTCACATTTCCTGAACTTCCTGTGTCTTATGAGTGTCTCTCTTCCCTCCAGGAGGGAGTGTTTTAATTTAGAGAAAATAACCACATAACTGGTGGACAGGGAGCAGCAACACCCTGGGGCTGAGGAGAGAGACATGGAAGGGAAACGGGGAGGTAAACAGTTAAACAAGATTGCCTGTCCCTTCCAGGAGTTTTGACTTTATCCTGAGCAGGATGGGACACTAGGGAAAGGGTTCAAGCAGGTGGAATGTCATGATTGGAGGGGACAGGGCCTCATTATATAGCTGAGGCTGGTCTTGAACTCAGGATCTTCCTACCTCAGCCTCCTAGAGCTGGTATTACAGGTGAGTTATGCCATGCTCAGTTGGAACTGGTCTTTTAACAGATTTTCCCCACTGTGTCTGCTGAGGATGTCAAGTGGGTGGCACTGAGAGGAGGGAGCAGGATCCTACCAGGATCACGTCTTTCTGTCCAGTTTGGGGGAGAGGTGACAGGACTCAGTGGGAGTTTGTGGAGGGATACTGACACAGTAGAATTCAAGGTTCAGGCTGTGTTTCCCATGCAGAATCAGAAGGACTTGGCTTTTCGTCCAATTACAGGTTAGTGTTCATTTTACAACATAAGGTCACAACAGTGTGTGCGGGAACAAAGACCCCACTTGTAGTAACTGGGACTAGAGACACAGAGCACAGAGTTGGGAATGGCCACCAGAGATAAAAATGGTGGGATGAGTCACAGAAATGCAAAGAACAGCGTTTACAGTCCCGAATACTAAGCACATCAGTGGGTGAGGACTCAGGGCCAGGCACAATCTTACGTGCCATCTGCCATTTACAGTTTTCTATTTCTCTACAAAGGCCAGGCATGGGTTTCTTTTTACGTTTTTACATTCTGCTAGTTTAAATCTTTTCAGCTGCATGACCTTGTCTTATCTGCAGGTCCTTAGGGATGCTCGGCTGTTCATTTCCTACTGTAAATTTTTAGTTTGGGTAGGGGTAGCTCGACTAACAGGGCTTCCTGCCCCTCTCTAGTTGGATTTAAGCTGACTCAAGGTGCTTTTGAAAATGGACCATTCTTTTGTATTTCTTACACATTTAAGAGTTGTAGGAAGAGGTAACAGCACAAAACAAAACAGCAATAGAAACTAGCCCATAAAGAAATCAGACATATGCCTCTGAGGAGATGCCTTTAGGCTGGCTAAGTGGCTTTCAGAGGTGGTGATTCTTTTTTTTTTTTTTTTTTTTTAATAATTTATTTTTTATTTCTTCAAGTTACATCTCAATCACAATCCCCTCCCTACTCCCCCCTCCAGTCCCACCCTTCCACCCTCCTCCCCCTCAGCCCCACCATCCTCTTCCCTTCTTTTTTTTTTTTTTTTTTTTTAGTTTAAGGTATTTATTGTTCCCCCCAACCGCTCTCCCTTTCAGTCCAAATAATGGTTCTTTTTCTTATAACTATAAATACAATACAAAACAACAGAAATAAATAGGCCACGATTATAAGAGTTATATGGCTTATCATACATTCCCAATGTCCAGTCCATATGTATTTGGCGAGGTGGTGATTCTTAAGCTGAGCTTCAGGAAAAGTAAAAGTGAAGGAGGCAAATTACAGTTTAAAAAAAAAATCTCTCTAGTGAAAACAGCTTACATAGCCAGGGAATGTTGAAGCAGGAGGATTATCATGAATTCCAGGTTAGCCAGGGTTACAAATCAAGACCTTTTTTTGGATGGGTGTGGTAGCATATGCCTGTAATTCTAGCATTTGAGATGTGGAGACCGGAGGATCAGGAGTTCAAGATCATCTTCCACTAAATAGTGAATCTGAGGACAGCGTGGGCTACATGAAATCCTGTCTCAAAACAACAAATGCAGGAACGAACAAACAAATATGCCTAGCTTGAGGGTTGGAGGAGGAAGACAAAGGGGAGTGAGGTTCACAGGGCCAGCAGCGAAGGGTTCAATTTAGTCCAAATATAAGAAGCACTCTGGAGAGTTGTCATTCTATTTAAAAAGACACTGTAGATACATGGGGAGAGTGGGAGCTCCCATTTGGGTGACTACATGCTACAAGATGTAACCAGAGCCTGGAGGAGGAGTCTTGGTCTCACTCCCAGATTCACAGCTTTATGGGAACAAAACCCTTGCTACCTACAGGGAGTCCAAGGCTGCAGCTGAGAGCCCCCCATGGCACCTGGAGAGGCCACCATCCGTGAGGTCACCTGCGTCTTCCACCAAGAACACACCCCCCTTTGGCAGCCCTCCTTGCCAAGTCTATTTTTGCTCTGCTTGGCAGCTCTGTGGAAATTAAGAGGCTATTTGCAGTGACTAATGCTGCTAATTCTGATCAGGCGATTTAAAATTCATCCTTTGCCTTATCAGAGACCCACTAGGGGACAGAATTAAGGCATCATTCGCAGCAATTTCTATGACTGTTGCTGGAAAACAAAAACAAAACCCAAAAGGCGCTAAAATCGGTCTCCATTCAAACCGCTGCTCATTAAACTGCTTCCTTTAAAATATTCTGTCTTGATCTACACAATAGCTCTCATGTGTTCTGGCTTATTAGCCAAGCGGAGGAACCTTGACAAGCCGGCTGCAGGCTCCTGGGAGCTACAGACTTAGTGAAACTGGGAGGTGCATCTCAACACCTCCATAGCCTGGCTGTATCCCATCACCCACTATCCCTGCCTTCCAGTCAAATTTAAAAAAGATTCAAGCTTCCCATCCTGGCCCAAACTTGAGTCATTCACACACCACCTGTGCGTTTCTTAAATATCTATCTATCTGTCTATCTATCTGTCTATCTATCTATCTATCTATCTATCTATCTATCTGAGTCACAGACTCCTGTAGCCTAGGCTGGCCTCCAATTTATTATTGAGTCTAGGTTGACCTTGAACTCTTGATTCTCCTGCCTCCACCTCCAGAGTGCTGGAATTACAGTGTGTGTTCCATTATGCTAGGCTTTCCATGGTCTTCTTTTTAAAAAATTAAGTTTTAAGAGACTTAATATAACTAAGATAACTTAGTTTTAGAATTAAGTAGCTGTATTTTAAACAGGAAGCTTTGCATCACTACTATAAATAGAGAGCAACACTGCAAAGATGAAGTCAACACTAAGTATAAAAAAACATGTTTAGAAACGTTGGATAGTTTATCTTCCACTCCTTGTTTTGTTCTTCTCACTTTTTTTCTAGAATGGACATAAAATGGGCATGCAGTTAAATACAGGTTTGCAAAGCCTTTGAACGACACATAAAATTTAGTTTATTAATCAAAGTTTTATATTTGTATGCAATGTATTTTGATCATATTTATTTACTGCTTCCTCCCTCCAACTTCCTCTTGGGAATCCCCCAACTTATCTTCCTCCCAATTTCATGTGCTCCTTTAAAATTATTAAAATTATCAGCAACCCCCCTTGAGTTCAATTTGTCTAACCATATGTGCGTAGGTGTGGGGCCGTGCACCGGGCCATGAGCAACCTTACCAGTGGCCACATTCTCACAGAAAGGTGACTCTCCTTCCGTCAGGGGTGGGACCTCAGAAGCCACTTCCCCACCACCCACACTGGAATTTTGACTGACTTGGTCTTGTACAAGCGACTGGAGTTGTTGTGAGTTCATGAGTGCAACAGCGGTGTCATCATGTCCAGAGGACAGCATTTCACAGAACCCTTCTGCAGCCTCTGCTTCTTACATTTGTATTTCTTTCTATTCTTCTGCAATGGTCCCTGAGTTTTGGATGAGGGAGGCTGACATAGATGATGACCTATCTATAGATGACCTATCTACGAGTGAGGGAGGCTGACATAAATGATGACCTATCTATAGATGACTTATCTATGGCTGAGTGCTTGCAGCCGCTTATTCTTAGCTCTTTGACAAGTTATGAGTCTCAGTGTTAACTACTACACATTTCGATAAAAAGCTGCCTTGACCAACGTTGAGAACAGTACAGATAGGGCTGGAGAGATGGCTCAGTGCTTAAGAACACTGGTTGCTTTCCAAAGAACCCTGGTTCAAATCCCAGCACCCATATGGCAGTTCACAGCTGTCTGTAATTGCTGGGCATGGTGGCACATGCCTTTAATCCCAGCACTTGGGAGGCAGAGGCAGGAAGATCTCTGTGAGTTCAACTCCAGCCTGGTCTACAGAGTGAGTTCCAGGACAGCCAGGGCTGTTACACAGAGAAACCCTGTCTTGAAAAGCCGAGAGAGAGAGAGAGAGAGAGAGAGAGAGAGAGAGAGAGAGAGATAGCAGTGCAGATCTATAGGTATAATTATAAATATTTAGAAGGCAGTTTTACAAATGACCCTTTGGTGAAACACCACCAGTATGGCCCAGTGCCTGTGATCTCCCACTCACCGGCTTTTGACCAGGTTTGCAGTATCAGGCATGAAATCCCTTCTGTGGATCAGGCCTCAAATCCAATCAGAAAATGCTTGGCTACCCTCATGTCTTAGTTAAGGTTTTATTGCTGTGAAGAGACATCATGGCCACAGCAACTCTTATAAAGGCAGACATTTAGTTGGGGCTGGCTTATAGATTCAGAGGTTTAGTCCCTTATCATTGTGGCGGGAAGCATGGCAGCACGCAGGCAGACATGGTGCTGGAGAGGTTGCTGAGAATTCTTTGTCTGGGTCAGCAAGCAGCAAGAAGAGAAAGAAACACTAGGCTTGGATTGAGCATTTGAAACTTCAGGTGTCACCTCCAGTGACACACACACTTCCTCCACATGGCCACACCTACTCCAACAAGGTCACACCTCCTAAGAGTGCCACTCCCTATGGGCCTATGGGGGCCATTTTCATTTAAACAACCACACCCCATACCTGACCTACCACTATTGCACCAGTGGGCACAACTTGCTGGCTAGGTTGGTATTGTAGCACACAGGGTACAGCACTGGATAAGACCACTGATGTCTTTTCTTCCCTGCATGGCACCTTTCAGCATTTTGAAAGCAGAGAGAGAGATTCTTGTTCAGTTTGAGGTTGATTTCTTCATGTCCTTCAGCCAAAGTGAGTGCTGTCTTTAGCAATAGATCTGTTTTATGTGAAAGTGTTTTGTCTACATGTATGCCTGTGTACTACATGTATGTAGTATTCATAGAGGCCAGAAGAGGGCACTGGATTTCCTGGAACTGGAGTTACAGATAGTTGTAAGCCATGATGTAGGTGCTGGGAACTGAACCCAGGTCCTCTGCAAGAGCGGAAAGTGCTCTTAACGACAGAGCCACCCCCCCCAGCCCCTACTCCCAGACTCTTGAGAGATTTGTAAATACTAAAAGTTCAAAAGTGAGTTGTGAGCTGAAAAATAAAAGCTACACATTACCCCATCAGGAGCAAAATAAATACATTGGAAAGGAAACAGCAATGAAAATTTTAGATTCTGCATTTCTGCTTGAAGTCCTTGAGCCTTTGTTTCCGAGAAATGGCATTAGAAGGTTTAGAGAGCCTTTAGAGATAAGCCCTCACCCAGACAGGGGCTTTTATCCTAATTGGAAGCTTGAAAGGAGTAGACAGGAGTGATCCCTCCATGTAGCTGAATGTTTTGTAGTCCTGTTTTTTTTTTTTTTCTCAGCAAAGCTGTGCTATCTATACATCCAGCACACAGGGGAATGCTGCCATGAAATGCAAAGACAAATCCTTTTCTACTCAACTCCAGAAATCAGTTTTCTTAAAGTCGTGATTGTGTGATCAGCCATCTGCTTATAGATTCTCTTTCTATTTTTAAATTTTTAATTAAAAAATTTAGCATGTGTGTGTGTGTGTGTGTGTGTGTGTGTGTGTGTGTGACGCATTCACACCACGATGTACATGGCTCTTCTTCCACTACATGGCTCCAGGAAAACAAGCTCAGGGCATTGGGTTTGACAGTTGTCCTCTAGCTCTCCTTTACTTGCATTCATCCAACAGCTCTGTCCTTAACAAGGGGTTCTGCCCCAGTAGATACAATATGTCAGGAAACTGCTGCTGCTGAGGTTGAAGTCTGGCATTACCGGAAAGCTCCTGACCTTGGTGCAAAATAACAGACTCCCTTTGTCATTGGGGTTCTCTTCCTCTCCGCTTTGTCTGGGGAAACCCCAGATCCTCTATCTGAGGAATGTCACATGGCCCTCAAGGAGATTGCAGGTCCAAACCTTCCTCCTGATAAGAAACCAGATCAGTAAGCACCTGGAACTACCTCCTCATGCTAATGAGATATCTTAAGTATCTTAAACTTTCAGCCAATGACCTTTGTCCCGGCCTCTAGCTGTACCTGCACTCCCCCTCCCCATAGGATAATTAGGTACTTCATTTTTTCTAATAACTAATTACTTCTTAAGATAGGACATGTTGCCAGGCATGGTGGTGCATACCTTTAATCCCAGCACTTGGGAGACAGAAGCAGGTGGATCTCTGTGAGTTCAATGCTAGCCTGGGCTACAAAGTGAGTCCAGGACAGCTAGGGATACACAGAGAAACCTTCTCTCAAAAAATTAAAAAAGAAAAAAAATAGGACCATGCTGCTGGATGTAAATGAAGTATCCCTGGCACTCCTGGCTCCAGTGAATCAGACACATTCACCCCCAAAACTCCTCCCACTGCCCAAGGTTTATAATGTCCCTGTTAACAAAATAAACTCTCTACATTCCTCCCTCGTGATTGGCTGATACTCGCTGTTTATTTTGGGTTTGGGAATGAAGGGCCTTCTCCCTCCCAGAAGAATTCATCACTGGATCTGCCGACTTAAGTCAGGCTCCCGCTGCCAGGAGCCCATGTCTGGATGCACAGCAGACATTGTGGCTTCCAAAGCTGGTGATGTTCTGCCCGGTTCTCAAGACCGCAGTGACCACCCAGGAGCCAACTTCCATGTAAATGAAAGAGGGTTGTTTATTCAAGCTCAGAGCTTGGACTCTCAATGCTCAGTGATGCGGCAGTTCAGAGTTGAGAGCCCTGAGCCCAAAAAGCACAGGGTTTATATACAGACTTAGGCAAATAAACAGGTTCTTTATCATATGGTTGGATGACATCTGGGTAACTCATGGCCATTTCTGATTGGCTTGTTGTTACTGACTAACCAGCTGTGGACAGTTTGACCACCAGAGAGTTTGTTTAGAATTTTTGGATGCTTTCTCTGGTGATGATGAGGGAACACCCCTGGAATGCAAGGACGGGTACATTTTGTTGTTGTTTTAGAACTGGAGGTCAGCTTTGAGTCAAACTTAATACAAAATGGAATCTTTTTCAAGATGGATTTAGTCAGGCTCTACAGTCACTGCCTCTGATCACCCTGGGAACTGCCTCTGACGCTGGCGCTAGAGTGCTCACCAAAGCAGCTATCATATTTGCCCTAACAAAGTTGGACTACCATTGCTTGACTCAGTTCAGGATCTCTGAACCCCTTGAAGCTGCCTGGCCCTGTGCTGGCAGCTTACTGAAAAGACCTGTGACATTTTGTTATGCTGCAGAGAGGGTTTCTCTCTCCTGCATGTTTATCATAAGAGCTGTAACACTTTATAGTGGAGATAATCCTTTCTCCAACCTCTCTGGGATATCTTGTGGCATGGAGCCTATCCCAGGTTTCATCTTTTTCTGCCCAGAAACCAGTGTAGCCTGGATCTTCCTGCTGAAAAGCATACACTTCCGACTTGGTGCCTGACGAGGCCACAGCTTCCCGGGAGAATACCCAACAAGGTCCCAACAGCTCCCTGGAAGACGCAGAATGACAACAATGTAAGTGGGAACTAGCATTAAGTTGCTGATGCATTGAATCCACATAATCTACTGAGAGTCTCTGTAACACGGGGTCTGCTGTTCCCTCTGTGGGTTGCATAGTTGGCTGGGAGCTGGGGATTGTGTCTCAGCCTAGAATCATGATAGGGCACCTTGCCCTTCTACCCTAAAATCTGAGCTATGATTTCTACTGACAGGATACCATTTTAGTTTCAATGTAAAGTGGAAAAATTTTAGATTGAACCATTATAAATTGTAAAATGTCTGCCTGTGTCTAGACAGTTCCTCTAAAACTGTGGTTCTTGAGGCTGGAGGAGATGGTTTAGTGACAGCACACATTAGCGAATTAACAGCCAAACTGGATGAATTGGGAAAAAAAATTAAACACTCCCAAGAGGGACAGAAGGCAGGAAATCATCAAACTTAGGGCTGAAATCAACAACTTAGAAACAAAAAGAGAGATACAAAGAATCAATGAAACCAAGAGTTGGTTCTTCGAGAAAATCAACAAAATAGACAAACCCTTAGCCAAATTAACTAAAAGACAGAGGTAAAAAACCCAAATCAACAAAATGAGAAATGGAAAGGGAGAAATAACAACAGACATTGAGGAAATACAGAGAATATTCAGGTTCTACTTTAAAAATCTATACGCCACCAAATATGAAAACGTAAGTGAAATGGACAATTTTCTTGATAGATTCCACCTACCAAAGCTAAATCAAGATCAGGTTAACAGATTAAACAGCCCTATAACCCTTAGGGAAATAGAAACAGTCATTAAAAATCTCCCAACCACAAAAAGCCCAGGGCCAGATGGTTTCAGCACAGAATTCTACCAGACCTTCAAAAAAGAGCTAATACCAATACTCTTCAAACTCTTCCACAAAATAGAATCAGAAGGAACACTGCCAAACTCATTCTATGAGGCCACAGTCACCCTGATTCCTAAACCACACAAAGACCCAACAAAGAAAGAGAATTTCAGACCAATCTCCCTCATGAACATAGATGCAAAAATACTTAATAAAATACTGGCAAACTGAATCCAAGAACACATCAAAAGTATCATACACCATGATCAAGTAGGCTTCATCCCAGGAATGCAAGGATGGTTCAACATACAAAAATCCATCAACGTAATTCACAATATAAACAAGTTGAAAGAAAAAAAAAAACACATGATCATCTCGCTAGATGCTGAAAAAGCATTTGACAAAATCCAACACTCTTTCATGCTAAAAGTCCTGGAGAGAATGGGCATACAAGGACCATACCTAGAAATAAAAAAGGCAATGTACAGCAAGCCAGTAGCCAACATCAAATTAAATGGAGAGAAACTTGAAGCATTTCCTCTAACCTCAGGGACAAGACAAGGATGTCCACTTTTACCATATCTCTTCAATATAGTACTTGAAGTTCTTGCTAGAGCAATAAGACAGCTAAAGGAGATCAAGAGGATTCAAATTGGAAATGAAGAAGTCAAATTATCCCTATTTTCAGATGATATGATAGTATACATAAGTGACCCCAAAAATTCCACCAGAGAACTCTTACAGCTGATAAACACCTTCAGCAAGGTGGCTGGATACAAAATTAATTAAAAAAAATCAGAAGCCCTTCTTTATACAACAAATAAATGGGCCGAGAAAGAAATTAGGGAAATAACACCCTTCCCAATAGCCACAAATAATATAAAATACCTTGGGGTAACTCTAACTAAGCAAGTGAAAGACCTGTATGACAAGAACTTCAAGTCCTTGAAGAAAGAAATTGAAGAGGCCATCAGAAGATGGAAAGATCTCCCATGCTCATGGATAGGTAGGATCAACATAATAAAAATGGACATCCTGCCAAAAGCAATATACAGATTCAATGCAATTCCTATCAAAATACCAACATAATTCTTTATAGACCTGGAAAAAGCAATTCTCAACTTCATATGAAATAACAAAAACCCAGAATAGCTAAATCAATCCTGTACAATAAAAAAAAAAAAAACATCTGGAGGTATCACCATCCCAGATTTCAAGCTGTACTACAGAGAATAGTAATAAAAACAGCATTGTACTGGTATAGAAACAGACCAGTGAATCAATGGAATTGAATTGAAGATGCAGAAATGATACCTATGGTCACTTAATTTTTGATAAAGAAGCCAAAACTGTACAATGGAAAAAGGACAGCATCTTCAACAAATGGTGCTGATCCAACTGGATGTCAACATGTAAAAGAATGAAATTAGACCCATACTTGTCACCTTGTATAAAACTTAAGCCCAAGTGGATCAAAGACCTTAACATAAGGCTGGATACACTATATCTATTAGAAGAGAAACTGGGGAAAATCCTAGAACTCTTGGGCACAGGTGAAAACTTCCTGAACAGAACATCAACAGCTCAGGACCTGAGATCAACAATCAATAAATGGGACCTCATGAAACTGAAAAGCTTCTGTAAGGCAAAAGACACTGTCATTCGAACAAAACGGAAATCTACAGATTGGGAAAAAATCTTCACCAACCCCCCATCTGACAGAGGGATAATATCCAAAATTTACAAAGAACTCAAGAAATTAAATGCCAAGAAACCGAATAATCCAATCAAAAAATGGGAAACTGAGCTAAACAGAGAATTCACAAAGGAAGAATCCCTAATGGCTGAGAGACACTTGAAGAAATGTTCAGCTTCCTTAATCATCACAGAAATGCAATTCAAGATGACTCCGAGATTCCTTCTGTATATCCACTTCTGGGTATACATCCAAATGATTCCTCACCAAATCACAAGGAAGTTTCCTCATGCATGTTCATAACAGCCTTATTTGTAATAGCTAGAGACTGGAAACAACCCAGATGTCCCTCAACCGAGGAATGGATTTAAAAACTGTGGTATATCTACACAATGGAATACTACTCAGCCATCAGAAACAATGAAATCCTGCAATTTGCAGCCAAATGGATGGAACTAGAGAAGCTCATCCTGAGTGAGCTAACCCAGACTTAGAAGGATGCACATGGGATCTATTCACTTATAATCGGATTTTAGCCATATAGTACAGGATAACTATACTACAACCAATGCACCAAAGGGAACATGAACATAACCTTTGTTTCCTATCAATGAGACACTTTTCCCTAGTGGTACTTCCTTGTAGGCCCCCAGTGTATGAGGAGGCTCTTGGCCCTCATATGACTGCTGAACTGGGGTGGGGAACTGTTATGTAGGGACACACCACTCCAGAGGAGTGGGATGGAAGAGATGGGGGTAGAGGGTGGAAGGGTGGAACTGGGAGGGGTGGAAAGAGGACATTGTGATGGAGATGCAACCTGACATAATAAATAATTATTAAAAAAGATATTGAATTGGCAAGTACTATAGTAATTGAATATATATTTAGAGATACAGTGTGATGTTTTGATGTATACGTACATTGGGAGTGAATGGAGGTAATTCACACATTCATCTTACATGCTTATTCTTTATGCATTAGCTCTCTAAAACTCAACCCCCCGCTTTGGCTCATTGGAATTTTGCCCTTTGAGTGTTCATAGTCATGAGACCATTCTCTAGGGCACCTTTGTGTCCTAGAGACATCTTGGAAACTGCAGAGTGTCACACGTGGGTGTCTGAGATGGTTGAGAAGTTGAGCATGTGGTGTTTGTCAGGGGTCCAATCAAGGGGACTTAAGAATTAATGAGGGGGAGGTAGAGAGGGAGAGGGGAGAATCCAGAAGAGCAGAGAGGATAGAGGTGGGGAGAGCAAGACAGAAAGACAGAAAGCTACCCAGAGGATGGCATGATACTGATATTCTTCAGTATCAATATTGTTGGCTAGTGATGGGGTTGCAATGGCTTATCTTTTATTTGGAATTTTTTCACTTTTGGGTGATTTATGTTGAAGCAAAGAGAAAAAAATTCCATTTAATATTAAATTTAAAAATTAATTAAAATTTATTTTATTTTTTGTGTGTGTGGTCTATATGTGTGCTCACATGGATATGTGCACATGTGTGTTGGTGCATTTGCATGTGGACACTAGAAGTTAACATTAGGTGTGTTTGTTGTCTTATTCCGTGTTTTATTGCTGTCAAGACACACAATGAACATACAGCTCTCATAAAGGAAAGCATTTAATTGGGGCTTGCTTATAGTTTCAGGGGTTTAGTCCATTATTATCATGGTGATGCACATGGCAGGTAGAAACGGTGCTGGAGAAGTTGCTGACAGTTCTACTTTGAATCTACAGAAAACAGGAAGAGAGGGCTGGAGAGATGGCTCAGCTGTTAAAGGCTAGGTTTAGAACTAAAAATTTAAGTAGGAGAGACCCTGGGCCTGGCTTGGGCTTTTGAAACCTCAAAGTCCATTTCCAGTGACACGCTTCCTCCAACAAGGCCACACCTCCTAATCCTTCTCAAGTAGTGCCACTCCCTGATAACTAAGCCTTCAAATATATAAGCATATGGGAGCCATTCTTATTCAAACTACTACAATGTCTTCCTCAATCATTCTCCACCTTTTGTTTTAAGATGTGTGCTACTTGGAAGGGTACACAGATCTCAGAGTGGTGCTATACTACAGTAGTGTCATGTTCACTAAATATTATTGCTGTTCTATTGCTGTATGAAAACATGGCCAAGAATGCATAGACTTTCCTATCTACAAAATCAGACCCTTATGATGCCTCTGAAGAGACAGTTCCTCTCCACTGCCTTGCCCACTGTGGTTGTACTGCATTGTATTTAATAAACTACTTTTGCCCTTAGTGGATCTATTCTTAGGCATCACTGTCCTGTGAATGTTACACTTGGCATGGCACTCTCCAGCTTCTCCAGCCCTTTTGTTGGGTACTGGAGACGAGTCCAGGGCTTTCCCCAGGCCAGGAGGGCACTGTACCGCTGAGTCTTGACTGACTCACCCTTTCTCTTGCTTCTCTTTATGGAGCTCCCTCCCCGAACCATGCTCTGCAGCCTCATTCTCAGATTCTGCCTTTAGTGAATTGAACCCACACACAGGACTTACATCACTGGAAAGATCCAATCCATTTTGTGAAAAAGGAAAATGAGAAGTTGTACAACAACTCTGTAGAAGTTTCTCAAGGCTGACATTGAAATTTCTATGTAGCTCAGGATGACGTTGTATTTCTGGTCTTTTGGCCTCTTCCCCCTGAATACTGGAATTACAAGAATATACCACAGTGCTTGCTTCTATTCAGTGTTGGAGACTGAGTCCTGGGCATCCTGCATGATAGGTAAGCAGTCCATCAACCCAGCAGCTTCTTCAGCTGCTCATAGGAGTTCCTGAAAAGGAATGAAATACACATTCTCTGTAGAGGTCCTTGAGAAGGGTGGGGATGGTTCACTGGTGCTTCTGCCTGAGGGTTGGTGGCTGTCTGTTGGCTGTGTGTCTTGGGAAAGAACAATCTCTCTCCCTTAGTTTCCCCATGTATGAATGCTGATGATGGCAGAACTTTATTACAAGGTTAAAAGGATTAAATGAAATAATTAAAAACCTAGAGCTTGGAAGGACACAGCACTCGGGAGCGATACTGTGTTAGATTAGTGTCATTTTCACTGAATACTATTGTTGTTAGTTCCATTGCTGTATGGAAACACGGCTTAAAATGAAAATTATCTCCCTTCTGGAGAATGATTTTTTTTGAATTAAGAACCTTTAGTATGTTCACAATCTTTCATTCAGTAGTTTCCAAACCTGGAATTCAGCCTTAAGGGTTCATTTGAAATGTAGATAAGGTTTGATTCATCCATATTTCATGACATCATTTTTGATAGAAAAAGATTTAAAAAGAAAAATAACTTAACCACCCAACCACAGGGCAAGTTGAATTAGTGGGTACATCACAACACTTACTCCCCTTGAAGCAGTTCCAGTGTTCCTGGAGGCTTCAAAGCAGCAGGAGATTCTGGATTGTAGCTGGACTTTTTGGCTACTTTATTGGGTTCCCTTTCCCTACACCACTCCTATCTCTTCCACCTCCCCAAAACTAGATAGGAGAGAAAGAAGGTTAGAGGGGAAAGGGGACATTGATATTGTTAGACCACTTCCTGCTGATTAGGGGCATTGAGTTCCTCGGGGCAAGTTTGATCTTCATCCTTAGGACATACCCAACCAGCAACCAGCAGCAGCAGGGGGAAGAGCAGCCTCCTCACCCTCTCTTGGAGCTCTAACATTTATGTACCTCTGAAGAGTCCCCAAAATGTAAACTATTTTGTGCTGGCAAAACCGTACCCCTTCTAGAGCACAAGGCAAATCATAGTCACCTGCTGTGGACAGTCTGAAGCACCTCCATATCCCACACCTGGGATTAAGACAAAACTATATTCACATAGCATTCCTGTATTTTTAAAGAAACCAAAATTCCCACTACATTTCCCCCTTTCTGTTTTAAGCCATTAACTGTGCTGTGTTTACTGAGAAACTATAAACAGAGTTTTAGATCAGTGGTTCTCAGGAGTCATCCCTGCTCAATTCTCATATTGTAAGTTTTGATGGTATCCACAGCTTTTAATTTCCCATGGAAACATAAACAAAACTGTATCCCTAATGCAAAACTATTGCAGGCTTCCATTTTGTTGTTAATACATCCTTAGAGTATATAGATTGATTTAATTCCACAGTTTTTTTTCTATAACCTGGTGACTCTCGGCTTCTCTTGTCTGAAATGGCTCATATTTTTTGCTGAGGGTCCTCGAGCCAAGTCCTTCATTTTGTATCTCATCTTGCAAGGCTGTGGAAGACTTTCCAAGGGAGGCTTCTGCCCACTGAAAGAAGGACAGAGTACCTTTAAGAAGAGGACTCCCAACCAGAAGAATCTTGGGGAAATTCCTGGAGGCTTTTGATCTTCTTTTCTCTGTCTTGGCACTTGCCCGGTTCCTTATGGGTGGGTATGGCTGTGTGAGTGCATGAAATTTAAAAAAGAAATCCTTTCATCTAAGTGTGGTGGCATACACCTTTAATCCTAGCACTTGGGAGGCAGAGGCAGGAGGATATGAGTGAGTCTGAGGCTAGCCTGTTCTACACAGTGAGTTCCAGGACAACCAGGACTACATAGAGAGATTCTGTCTCAAAACAACAACAACAACAAAATATTAAAAAAAAATTTAAAAGTTCATGTATGTAGATAGTATATTTTGATAATATCCACCACCCACTTTTCTTCAGCTCTTCTTACGGTGTTCCTCTTCCAGTTCACACCCTCATTAAAAAAAAAAAAAAAAAGTCACTTGAGCACACATAGGGAGGGGAATCAACTCAGGTTGTCAGGTTTGGTGGTAAGTGCCTTTAGCCACGGAGCAATCTCAGCAGCTTCCCCATCTTTCATTTTTAATAAAGTAGCTTTTGCTATTAACTTGACACAGCCCAGCATTATCTGTGGAGTCTTGACTGGGGGATTGCACAGAACAGATTAGCTTGTGGTCCTGTCTCTGAGGCATTGTCTTGACTGTATTCGTAGGGAAGGTTCTAGCCCACTGCGGGCATTGGCCCTGAGTAGACAGGTGGCCCTGGGTTGTATGAGGAGTCTTGGAAGCCAGTGCAAGATGGATCCAGTAAATAGTAATCCTCCATGGTTTCTGCTCCAGTTTCTGTTTGAGTTCCTCCCATGGTGATGGGCTGTTACCTGGAAGTGTAAGCTGAAATAAACTCTTTTTTCTCTAAGTTGTTTTTGTTAAGATTATTTTATCATAACAACAGGAAGCAAACCAGGACAATAACGACCAAGTCTAATTATTGATCCCTGTATTCGTTTGGGTGTAGGGCCATCCACTAGAGCACAAGCCACAACCCTGCAGAAATGGACTCTTCCTACCACAGCAGGTTTCAATTGCCAGTAGTCCTTAGCTATGGATGGGGCGTCTTCCATTCTGGAATGTTGGCTGGCTTGATCTTCTGGAGGTCTTGTGCAGACAACCACAGCTGCCATGGGTTTGTGACTGCAATGGCTGTGATATGGCCAGAAGACATTGTTTCCCAATAGTCCTCCTCAACCTTGGGCTTTTTTTGTGCCTGGCATGGACCTGTATGTGTGCTTGTGTGTTGTGATCACCTGGAAATATTATTTTTAAAAAGTTGTACTTATTTGTTTTCTCTGTGCAAGCGTGTATGTTATTGTATGACAAGACTTTTTCTGGTGAGACTAAATCCGTACATCTACTCACCCAAGACAGGGATCCTATGACAGATCAAGGTACAGATACCACCAAAATCCAACTTGGTGAACGCCTGAGTTTTTTGGGGTTACTTTCAGGAATATAGGTGAGGGGTTCTTACAGGAGCAGAAATGACTCAAAGGTAGTTGGATCAAAGCCCACCCCAGCACGTGTGACAGCTCACAAAAGCTAGAAACCTAGAGCAAACCTCACAGCCTACAGACAGGTCAACAGGCTAGAGAGTGTCCTTTCCAAATGATGCAGTTTCTCTAAACCACTTCCAGGCAGCTAGGCCGGTTTATGCTTCTTCCAGGAAGCTAGTCTGGTTTCAGAGTCTTTGCAGCTTGGTCTTATCTGAGAAGGACTCTCAGTAGTCTTTATGGTTTACTCTTGGGAAGGAGGGATCAAGAGAATCTGATCAGTTTCAGGGACTTCCTGAAACTCTTTTGAGTTGTTTACTTTCTGCCTAAGGAATTTCCCTGGGAGATGGAATGTTTTAGTATATGTGTATACACATACCTAGAGGCTAGAGAACAACTTTTGAAAGTAGGTTTTTTTCCTTCCTTCATGAAAGACCTGGCAATTGAGTTTAGGTTATCAGACTTGGCAGCAAGTATCTTTACCTACAGAGCAGTCCCCAGCCTTGTAAGATCTTTCAGAAAGATCTTATAGACTCTAATATTTTGAGAAGGTCTCCAGTTGCCTCTCAAGTCGGGCTTTCTCATTACCATGGTAACCAACAATTTAAGGAGGGTAGGAGGAAAGATTTTTGATGTTATATTGCTTGGGGCTTGGCTACATCCTTTGATATTCACTGAGACCCACCATCATCAGGACATTGGTCATAGTGGGCTGATATTCCAGGTTGGCTGGATTCTTCTCTCTGTTGCATGGTTCCTATTGTAGAAGTAGGAGAAATGGTTGGATATTCTAAAGCAATTATCTGAAGGTCACAGGAAAGTCATCTGCTTATTATGGCAGATGCTGTTTTCCAAAGGTGGCTACAACCATCATCATGTCTCCTGTCTCACATGCTGTTCTAGAACTTTCTACCATCACTAGTAGTTACAATCTCTGTTCCCCTCATGAGCCTGCATGAACTTGGACAACTGTCTTTGCTGCTACTTGAGTTTGGCAGAAGTAATAGTGTGTGACTTTGAGGGTGGAGTCATAGATAAGTCTCACATATTTGTTTATGCTTGGTCTTTGAAAGCAGCCTTCATGTTGTAAGGAAGCCCACGGGAGGCCTGTGTAAAAAGAGACTCAGATTTCTACCCCCTGCCCCTGCCAAGGTCCCAGTTCAAAGTAGGAACATCCTGTGAGTTAGGATGTACTCTTCTACCAACCCCCATCCCCTCTGTGATGAATGCCTGGAATAGCTGAGCCACTTCCACCAAGCCTCCCCAAATTATATGTCTGTGAATAGATGGATCATTGTTGTTGTAAGCCATTAAGTTTTGGAATAGTTTGTCACTTGGCAAGAGATTATCATAACTAATGAATACCAACAAGGGTATTTTGTTTTGTGTGGGGGGATATCCGCCCTTCAAATTTTCTGCCCCACTGCATGTACTTCTAATTCTGTTTTAAAATTAGAACTCCTTCTGATTCTAAATAGTTCTCAACGGAGACTTGAACAATGAATTCAGATGAAGGATGATGGGAGAAGGATTGGAGGCGCCAGGAAGTGCGTGGGCAAAGGAACTGCATGGAGCTCATGGAAGGTCTGAGACACAGACACCTAGAAGCAACTGAGGTGTGAGAGGAAAGTACAGAGAAGCAGAGGGTGAGGATGGACAGGCCACAGAAACCACATCCTAGAGGACCTAACAGAGACGTTGAGTATCAGAGGAGCTGTGACTTAACTCCAGTCACACAGGACCTGCAACTGGGACACCCCTAACCTTGCACCCCTGAACTCAGTTCAGAACCCTATTTTTGGTTCTAGAGGTTTGATTTTGAGACATCCCCAACGGGTCCATGTTTTGACCAGCTGGTGGCCCTACTTTGAAGGTTCTCAAACCATTAAGGAAGTGGGGCCAGCTGGCAGAAGGAGGTCATTAAATGTAGGCTACAAGCACCTGTGTCCAGCTTGTTTTCTCTGAATCATGATCTGTCATGTGAACAGCCTTCCCATCGTGTTTCTGTCACCATGATGGAAGTGTTTCCACTGTTACATCTTCCCCCTTTGAGGGACTGGAATCTCCAAAACTGTGCACCAAGGTAAACTGGTTTGTGTGGCAGCTTAGATAAAAGTCTTGGGTTCAAATATGAGTTTTCTTTCATGTTGACCAGGCACTGTGCTGTAACCATCCTGGCAGGAGTGAAGATATTCTAAGGGACGATACCTTTATCCTTCTTTTGGGCTATCAGACTTTTAAGACAATGGGCCCCAAGAAATTTGCCCAAGAGTCTCATGCTGGGAGAAGGAAAAGACTGAAGTCTGGTGCCAGCCAGAAGAGGAGTTTGTCTCCAGGAAAGAGATTTCAGGGAGCTCTGATGACTTGTTAGGCCTTATTGCCTGAGAGACTGGAGCCCAGACAATGATAGGCCAGACATGGGGAGGACCCTATGGCGACCAAGACTGCCCAGCTAGGCAGACCTCTTGATTTCTATTTAAACTTAAATCTATATCAGGACCCTGAAGATGGACTAAGGGTTGGAGAGCTGGCTCTGGACATTTAAAAAAATTATATTAATATATATTAATAGTTATATATTAAAAAGAAGGAAAAACTTTCCCAAAGAGAAACTCCTGAAGAATCCAAATGGCTCAGGATGTTTACTATCCCCCCACCCACGAAAATTCTCTTATAAAATCTTCCAGTGCGATCTTCAAGAAACCCCCCACCCTCTTGCACCCCCACCAGCCCAGCCCTCCTCTGTGACCCCACAACCCTGGACTCTGCCCCCTTGCTCCAGCCCAGTGCCATCCAGCCTCATCTCTGGCCATCCATTGCTGCCATGGCTTTCTGCTGGGAGTCCCCCTGTGGTGCTCCAGGGAGCCATGTGGGCTGTGGGCAGTGAGATGGAAGGAGTTGGGGGAAGAGGGAGGGATCCAGGGCGTCTGGTGGTTGGGTGGGGATGCAGCCCAGAAGGGGCTGAAGTTTGCAGGGGGGGAGCAGGCCACAGCTGTCATGGGGCTGCTGCTGCTCAGCAGGCCCTCAGAGGTTCGAAGTTTGGAGAACATGGCCAGCACATCAAAGAAGTTGGGTGGTGTGGCAGGGGTGTTGCTGGGAGTGCACATCATCTGCGGGTGGTGGTGACTGTTGGGAATGTTGCTCTCTTGGAAGAATGTGCTTAGGGCGGTCTCGAACTGCCAGTGCGCCGCTTCCAGCAACTGCTGCGCCTGATCAGCCGCCCAACCCGCGGCCAGCACGAACTGGTTGATCATGACCTGGTGCCCCAGCTCGTCCGTGTTCACCAACATGGCCCCGGGCTCGCGCTCGCAGCTACGCTGTTGCCACCCGGCCTGACTCTGGACATTTTTACTGGTTCCTCTTTCCAACCTCATTTCAAAATAAGGGCACAGCACAGCTCTTATAAGGCTTTTGCATATTCAGTGGCATAATTACACGAACGGTTAATATATAAAAGATAAATGCTAGCAAAGGCAGCTATTTCAACATTTGAAATGGAAAGGTAAGCTAGGTACACATGGATACAATCAGGCTTTTAGAAAAACCTGTAAGATGAAAAACATAATAATTTTCTGACTGCCCCCATGGAGAAGTCTTTTCAGATTTTTGGACCCTTCAGCCTTAAGAACAGTAGCCTTATTGTTATCATTTTAAAAACATGTTTACAATGTTACTGGTGCCTTAGAAATAATATTGTTTTAAGAGAACTGCTTTTTAAAATACTTTTAAAAACTTTTTATTGATACTTTGTGAATTTTACATCATGTATCTCAATACCACACTTATCTCTTTGTTCTGCCATATCTGCCCTCTGCCATTGGAACATCTCCCCAAAGAAAATAAAATAAGGTAGAATAAAAAAAAAAATCTTGTCATGGAAGCTGTAGTGTGCCACAGTGTGTTACACAGTATACCTTTTTGTCTGCACATCTTTACTTGCAAATATTCATTTTGATGAGTCATTGGTCTTGTTTGAGGCCTCTGGCTTCTGCTACACTATCAATGCTGAATCCTCACTGAGACTCCCCTTGGATATCCTATTGTTTCCCTGTGTCATGGAGGTCCTGCACCTTTGGATCTGTAGGACCAACTTCTTCACTTACTCTGGCAGTTCATAGATGAGGTAGATGTTCTGGTGGGCCAATTCAAAGCCCTGGATCTGGGCCTGAGTAGTAGCAGAGCTGGTCAGCCTGCCAGCTCTCCTGGAATTACACTGTAGTACTATTGCCCTGGGGGCAAGGGGTACGGCCAGCTCTCCTGCTCTCATCCCCTGGAGGCCAACTCACCTGCCCCTGCCCCAACAGAGTCTGCTCTGCTGTGCTGCCCAGGAGAGGTACAAGGCCCCTACTCCCAAGTGCTGCAGCTGGTGAGGGGCGAGGGTTAAAATATTTTTTAAAGCCGGGCGGTGGTGGCGCACGCCTTTAATCCCAGCACTTGGGAGGCAGAGGTAGGCGGATCTTTGCGAGTTCGAGGCCAGCCTGGTCTACAAAGCGAGTCCAGGACAGCCAGAGCTGTTAAACAGAGAAACCCTGTCTCGAAAAACCAAAAAAAAAAAAAAAATATATATATATATATATTTTAAATATTGTTTATGTTGCATTTTTGCATTGTTTTAATTCTGCAATTTGCATTTCTGCCCTTTCTTTTTAAAATTTTGATTCATTTTATTATTCCGTGTACATGGATGTTTTGCTGTCTGTATATTTGTGCAGCCTGTGTGTGCTGTACCTGTGGAGGCCAGAAGAGGGTGTCATATCTCCTGGAACTGGAGACAGTTATGAACTGCCATGTGGATGCTGGGACTTAAACTTGTTGCATCCTCTGGAAGAGCAGCCATCTCTCCAGCCCCTTCTCCCACCCTTTTTATGTTTTATTTTGTTTGATACAGGGTTTCATTCTGGAGCCTGTTGTCTTAGTGTCTTTTATTGTTGCTGTGATAAAATGCTCTGATAAAAGCAACTGAAGAGGAAAGGGCTTATTTTCGTTCACACTTCAAGGTACAGCATGAAGGACAAGCCAGACCCACAGGAGCTTGAAACAGCTGTTCACATCACATCTACAATCAACAGGAAACTGAGGGATAAATGCCAGCTTATTGTTGCGTGGCTCCCTCCCTTTCTACATGTGTGCAGTTTATAGAGTCCCTGCTGGCATCTGGGCTCCACTCAGCTCTTGTGTACCCTAAACTTTTCCAGCCCATGGGCTTTCCTTCCCTCAGCTTCTGATTCCTATACAACCCTGACATTTTTTTGTTTTTTGTTCATTCTTTTTCACTCTTTGCAATCTTGGTCCTCACTTTTGGCCTCCTTTGCTCCCTCTCTGTTCTCTCCCTCTCTCACTTTTCCCTCCCACCCTCCCCTCTCATGGCCCTGTCCAGTCTGAGGGCCACGTTCAGTGTACTGTTTTCTTTCCCTGCTTGGGGCTCTTCCAGATGCCTCTGGTTGTACTCTCTCTCATATCTACAATAGAAACCTTCTCCTCAACCATACCTTGGAGTGGTCATGTCCTCATTTCATTCAAAGATGATTTCCACAGGCATGCCCTCAGGCCATCTCCCGGGTAATTCTAGATCCTGTCAATTGTCTACACTTACCCATCATTCTTAGGTTGGCTTTGAAATGGTGATCTTTATGTCTTCAGCCTCCTCAGCACTGCATGGCAGATGTGAACCCCACACCTGGCTGCACCATAGGAATGGCTCTTGGATTATTTAAACCAGATTGGACCCTTGACATGAAGTTGCCTTCCTTTAAGTCTAGGGGGCCTCCTCTGGATAGTAACTTCTGAGGATATCTACATTTTAGACCCTTTGTCAAGCTGGAGGCTTTAATGGGATTCTGTTGTCTGGACACGAATGCACAAAATTAGAGGTGTAATGCTTAATTCATACCCTTTACTGAAAAACAGCATGTTCTCTTGTGACGTTCCACTTCTGTGAGGAGGGGAGACAGGTGAGAAAGTTTCTTTAGCTCTTCTGTGGTTTCTCTTGTCACTAAAGGAATGGAAGAAGAGGCATGCATGAGAAAGAGAACGAGTGAGTGGGCAAGATGAGCTTCTTGAGTGAGCTACTGAGTCAGCAATACTGGTGGATCCCTACTGCCATTTGTAATTATTTTAAACTTGAAATTTTTATGTGTTATTGATGTGTGTTTGTGTGTGAGTTGGCTCTTTCTACTCACTTTTGCATGGATTCCAGGGGTGGAGCTCAGGGCATCAGGACTGTGTGGTTAGCACCTCCCACTGATGAGACATCTCATCAGCCCACATTATACATTTTTTTTTTTTTTTTTTGAGGCAGGGTCTTACTATGAAGCCAAGGCCGGTCTTGATCTCAAAGTCTTCCTGCTTCAGCCTCCCAGATACCGGGATTTCAGGCATGTGCCATCACACCTGGTTCTCCAGTGCTTCATGTGTGTGCAGGTGCACGTGTGTGCACATATACACAGAGGCCAGAGGACAACCTTGGGAAATCTCCATCTTATTTTTTAGGACATGATCTCTCATTAGGCTGATTTAGGCTAGTCTAGCTGACTAGGAAGTCCCAGGGATCCACCTGTCCCCACCTCCCCAGCATTGGGATTACAATGGGTTTGGGGATCCAATTTAGGTCCTCAAGCTTGCATGACAAAAACTTCACTGACTGGGCCACTTCCATAACCCTTTTGTTTGTTTGCTTGTTGTTATTGTTGCTGTGTTTCTTTTTTTTTTTTTTTTTTT
>CAJQZJ010031764.1:9172659-9201258 GCA_907164525.1 Lophiomys imhausi
TTTTTTTTTTTTTTTTTTGGTTTTTCGAGACAAGGTTTCTCTGTGTATCCTTGGCTGTCCTGGACTCATTTTGTAGACCAGGCTGGCCTCGAACTCACAAAGATCCGCCTGCCTCTGCCTCCCAAGTGCTGGGATTAAAGGCGTGCGCCACCACCGCCTGGCTGTTGCTGTGTTTCTTAAAGACACAGTTTCTCTGTGTAGCCCTGGTTGTCCTGGAACTGGCTCTGTAAACCAGGCTGGTCTGGAACTCAGAGATCCGTGTGCCTCTGCCTCCTGAGTGCTGGGATTAAAGGTGTGTGTCACTACTACCTGGCAATTGGTTTTTGAGATAGGATCTCATACAACCCAAGTTGGCCTCAAACTTGCTCTGTAGCCAAGGATGACAATCTCCTGAATTCTTAGATTATAAGTATCGGCCATCACACTTGGTCTGTGTAGTACTGACTACGGGATCCAGGGCTTCATGGCAAGCAAGGACCCAATCAGTGTTTGTCCAATGAATGAATTCCTTCAAAGGGTTAATTCTGCAGATGTTTCTTTGTGGTTGATATGAGTTCCAATGGAGGGACATTGAGAGCAATACACCACGAAGAGCTTGAGGCTCACTGGCTCACGTCGGTGACCCATGCCTCTGAAAAGGGTTGTTACAGCTGAACTTGAGTTCTGGCCCTACAGCCCCAGTAAGCTTCCAACAGCTGCCTGCATTGGACAGCTATGAAACATGTTAGCTAATGGAATATTGATTTTCTTTAAGAAACAAACAAAAAAAAAATGCAGGTGTTGCTGCAATCGATAGCCAAGAGAGAAAGAGAAGAGAGTTAAGTGAAAAGCAGTCCCTTGAGGACCCAAGCACATCCTCCCTGCTCTTCCAGGCTCTCTTTTCCTCCTGGGGATAAGATGCTGCAAAAAAAGGCATGAATAATAAGGACAGGGGATACACCATGCATTCTCTAAGCATTCCCCCTAGGGCCTTCGTGATAGTCCTGGAGAAGTTACTGCAGCGTTCTTACAGATTGGAAAACAGCATTCAGAAAGGGTAACTCCTTGTCCAGGGTCACGCAGCCACCAAGTGACAGAACTGGAATTTAGGTTTATGCAAACACACACTCTGGGTAGTCTGTGTGCTGAGACTCTTAAGAAACACAGGAGGGGTTGGGGACATAGCTCAGTGGGTGAAGTGCTTGCTACATATGTACAGGTGTCAGGCACGGTGATTGTGTGCTTGTAATTCCAGCACCGGAGACGTGCAGACAGCTGGATCCTGGGGTCTTTTGGCCAGTAAATCTAGTCTAAATCGGCAAGTTCCGGGTTAGTGAGGACTCTGCTTCGTGCTTGGCTGTGAGGATCTGAAATCTACCCGGACAGGCAGTGGAGACATTTCTATTCAGAACTACCGCACACCCTTGCCTCATCACTTCTGAGGCCAGCAATCCAAACTGTTTCTCTCTCCCCTAATTGCATCCATTTACCTTCTCTTTGCTTTGTTACATAAGCTGAGATGTTAGACTCATTGGCTGTGAAGGCTGAATTCTCCTCTAATTATAAGAAAGACAGTCTCTTCTTTCTTCCATTAGTCCTAATGGAAATTAGCTGCATCCACCTTCTGGCTTTGGAACAAATCTCTGGGTCTCAAGCAGTGGTGGCCAATGCAGGCTTGGTGAGGGAGCTTGCTGCCACAGAGGTAGGCGTGTGGGTTTGGAGCTGGGTGGATGGCAATTTGAATCTGGTCATTGATTCTGCAGCCCACCCCCAGTGTTGGTTTCCTTACTTGAAAGATGAGTCAATGACCTGTCCACAGGTGCCGGTGTGAGGGTTCAAAGGTTATTATTGGGAACTGGACCTGGTGGTGCAGGAGACTGAGGAAACAGGATAGCTGTGATCTTGAGGCCAACCTGCTCTCTTTTCAGGAGGCTGCATGCTGCAGGCTCCTGTGGAAAGGACTCTTCCAGGTCTGACACACTTCTTGCAGGGTGCTGATCGATCTCCTATCTGGGAACACTTGCAGTCCTGGTGCTCGCTGAGAGACAGGAACAAGCTCTTGGTTGGTTCTGGCGTGCAGAGTTGGGATGGTGGGGGGCAGCATTGGGCAGTGGGCATCATCCTTGCTATCTGCACCATTTATGCCCAGTGGACCTTTCCTAGTGTGCCACCTGGGAGAGGAAGGTACAAGCTGGGCTGCCAGCAAGGAATGCAACTAGCTCCATTTCCAGCAGGCTTTGAGGGTTTGAACCTGGTCCGGGGCCAAGGGAAAAGCAGGAGCCAGAATCAGGCAGACCTGGGTCGGGAGTCTCTGCAGCTCTGTAGCTTCCCAGCTCAGTACCATTCTCTCTGAATCCCAATTTCTTCAATTGCCAGGTGGACTGATCATAGCAGGAGTGAATTTGCTGACACGTATGGAACCCTTAGTGCTTTGGGGCGACTCTAACTTCATTATCACAGCTTGGTCTGGTTGCCTCTTGCTGAGAAACCTGGTAGCTGAAAACATCTGTTTGCCATTCTCACCCTGGCTTCTGTATGCTGACTGGGCTCGGCTGGGGCTCTGTCTGGGTTCTGTTGTGAGCATTGCAACTGGGGTGGGAACCATCTGGGAGCTCAGTGGGCCAGGACATCCAAGATGGCTTCTGAATTATTCCCCTCTAAGGCCCAGACTGACCTCTAACACTAACATTTTGTGACCCACTCTGATCTTGAACTTCTTATGTTTTTCTGCCTCTACCCCTGAGTGCTGGGATTACAGGTATGCCCCACTATGCAGAGTTTAAATGGCGCTGGGGATTGAAACAGGACTTTGTGCATGCTTGGAAAACAGTCTTCTAAGTGAGCCCCACCCCCAGCCCTGGACTGGATCTGTAGGCACACGTGCACTTCAGTGGAGACACACTTGTCCTTAGGCTGCAGTCCCTGTGAACTGACAGCAAAGGGAACCTTCCTCTTTTCCCAGCCAGTATACCCAGCTGCAGGGCTGGCTTGTTCCAAAGCAGTGAGAGGGGAGCATGCTGACAGAAGACTTCCAGCCTACTTCACCATTCATCGCTGGAGGGAGCTAACTAATGAGCCACAGAGAAGCACACTTAGTCTGGCAGTTAACTCACCCCTAGTCCCCCAGCAGAGGACTCTAACATTGACTTCCCCAGCGGTCTGACTACGCCTCCCTTTTGTCTACCTTTCTGCCCTTTTTGGGGGCCCCAGAAAATAACACCTCAAAGCACAGTGCTTTGGCACGCTGAGTGCTTCGAACTGAAGGAAATCCACAGCCCCTCTGGCCTTCTTGTCTCTTGTCCCCCTGACTCCTCTGAACTACACAAAGACCTTTCTCTGACTTATCTGACTAATAGACATACTTGAAGCAGGAATACAACCATCTTGTGTCTCCTCTGTGGAATCCCATCAACCAGAGGGGGGCTCACATCTGTCAAAAAGTTCAGGCTGTGGCCTGGAGAGACACAACCAGTCACCTACCCTTCTGGGGCAGCTCTACCCTGTCTCCTGGTCCAGGGGGCAGCTCTTGAGGAACTGTTAAAAAAGAGCTTGTGTCCAGTGTGGTGGTACATGTTTATAATCCCAACATTTGGGAGGCTGAGGTAGGAGGATTGCCACAAGTTCGAGGCCAGCCTGGAGTTACACAGAGAGATTTCTTTTTTTTTTTTGTTTTTTCGAGACAGGGTTTCTCTGTGTAGCCCTGGCTGTCCTGGACTCACTTTGTAGACCAGGCTGGCCTCGAACTCACAAAGATCCACCTGCCTCTGCCTCCCAAGTGCTGGGATTAAAGGCGTGCGCCACCACTGCCCGGCTACACAGAGAGATTTCTAAGCCCCCATTCTACTCTGCTCTGTGGACTGTGCAAACTGTCTGGCTGTCCTCCGAGTCTTATGTTGTGAGGCTCCTGGTACTTGTGGTAAATTTAACTGCCCCTTCTCTACTATTCTGCCTGTTGTCAGCTTATTCCAGAGACTCAAAGGATAGATATTTTAGAGAATAGAGGGAAAGTTTAAAGCTTCCCTGCACCTTACAGAAATACAAAACAAAACAAAAATGCCAACAACATTTGATAGCTTAATGTATCATCTTGGCTAGGCCAGCACACTGTTATTTTATTAAACGTACTTCTAGGTAAGCTTGAAGGCATTGTGAGGATATCTGAATCCCAATCAGTCCACTTTAAATTAATGTAGGTATTTATGTCCCTTAGCCCACTTCTTTAAAAAATTTGCATTTATTTATTTTGTGTCTGTGGGTGTGTGGGCATATGTCTGCCACAGTGTTTGTGGAAATCAGAGAGAATGACTTGAGAGAGTTGGTTTTTGCCATCTCCTGTGCAGGCTCGGCTCTGGGGACCAATTTCAGGTCTTCAGGCTTGGCTTCAAACATTTTTAGCAGCTGAGCATCTCACTGGTCCTGAAACCCACATCTTGATGCCTCAACTGTGGTACAGAGAGAATTGGGCACAGTCTTTTAAATAGTAGCTCTCACCTTTGGGTCTCAAATATGTATAGGATTTAATGTTTGTTTGAATTTTCATTTTTTTCTGTGTGTGTGCATGTGTGTGTGTATATTTGTGTGTGCATGCATGTGTATGTATGTGCACATGTGTTGATGTGTGTATGTGTAGAGGCCTGAAATCATTCTTGGGTGTAGTTCCTAGGAGCCAGCCACCTTGATTTTTGAGGCAGGACCTGTCACTGTTCTTCAACCCACCAAGTAGGCTAGGCTTGCTTGCCAACTAACACCAGAGGTCTGTCTGTCTCTGCCTCACTTGTGTGGGGAATTACAAACATGCACTACCCTCTCAGCTTTTTAAAAATCAAGTGCTGGGAACCAAACCCAGGTCCTCATGTTTACTTTACTCTCTCCAGCTCCTATCTACATTTTTCTAAGAAGAGGGTTCATGCATTTTCCTACCCTCTCTCACATTCTCAAACCATAACAAGCTCACAAAGGACTTGTCTTAGGATCCTCTAGTTTCTCAGCTGGCGTTTGCATAGCTAAAGAAATGAATCTGGAAGCATGGAACTATGACATTGGGTGATGGAGATGCCAGTGTCTGGGACAGCCTAGGTCCTCCTCATTGTCCCTAGAAAGTCTCTGCTTTCCTGACAGCTGGATTAATGGAGCTTAATGTGTAGTTACAGCTTTTACTTTATTATCCTGCAGTGAGAAAACAAAGTCTTAGAGATTCATGTAGGATTTATAAAGGGGCCAGATTTATTATGTTCTAAATAAATGTTGAGAATGAAGGAGGGAAAAAAAGCAATGAAAAATGAGACACTGAATAAATGAATGAGAGAACAGGTTTAAAGAGAATCTTGAAACCCAAGGGTTTGGCTGGCTCATGTAGAATGCTCAAGACGATAGCAGATGGGCCAGTGAGATGGCTCACTGGGTAAAAAGGCTCATGCCTCTCAAGTCCACTGACCTGAGTTCAAGATCCAGAGTCTGTGGTGGAAGGAGAGAACCTACTCCTGAAAGTTGTCTGCTGACCTTCACATGTGTATGGTAGCACTCTTGTGCCACGCTCTCTCACACATAATAAAAATAAGTGAATAAGTAAATATGTAAGTAGACAGGGCAAAAGATGGAAGAAGGAAAGGGAAGGTTCCTTTCTCTTTTTGTGGGATAATCTACTTTCCATCTTCAGGAATCAGGAAATGTCTTGTTTCCTAGCAGCATCATGTGGTCCAGCATCAGGGGTGGGCACAACTCTGGAGGGTGGAATCCTCCTACCTTCTCTTCTTTTTCCTTGTCCTTTTCTTCTTCTCCCTTCTCGGCTTCCTCTCTATTCTCTGTGTTTATTAAGCTGTGAGTGGTGGTAGGTGGTTCTGACAGCATCCTCTCAAATTTGTGGCTTGCTAGAGAAGTGACTTGGGGCAAGCAACAATCTTGATTTTTGTTCCTGGCTGCAGTTGGGGTTGTGTGAAATGCTACCTCTCTTGCCATTAGCATAGCTGCTGGGAGTCCATTAATAAATGTTAGGCCTCTTCCTTTCTCCTTGTAACAAAATTAGCCAGCCTCTGAGGCATCTAATTAATAAATGCGCATTTTAATGAGAGTTATTCGATGAAGGAGGAACTCTGGCTTTCTTTGTTGCTTTAAGGTGGGAGCCTGGGTATCGAAGTTGTTCTTTTTATTTATTTATTTTTAATATTAAGCAGGGATTTGATTTTTGTTTGAAGGTGTGGAGTAGGCAGAGACAGTTTTTGAAATGGAAATGAGCATTGTATTGCTATGACAAAGACAGTGCGAAGAAATAGAAAAATCACTGAACTTCAGAGCCATAACAGGCTTGCAAACAAAATAGCCCTATTTTCCAAGCTCAGATGGGGACAGAGGGTCAGAAAGGTAGAAGCTTTCTTACGGGTGCAGCAAGACAAAGACATCTCATATCAAGTTTGAGGCACTTTCTTTTAAACTCTTAACATCTCTGAAATTAGAATGCTTCCTGTATGAATTCAATGCAATTTCTCTCTGAAGTTTGGAGAAAATGTAATGGTGTCTTGGCATCTTAAAAAACAAGCAAATGTGGCTTTAAATTTTATTTATTTAATTTTATGTGTATAGGTGTTTTGCCTTAATTTATTCTTTTGTGCCGAACGTATGTGCCTGGTGCATAGGGAGGCCAGAAGAAGGCATCAGATCCTCTGGAGTTGGAGTTATAAACAGTTCTGAGTTGCCATGTAAGTGCCAGGAACTGAACCTGGGTCCTCTGGAAGAGCAGCAAATATTCTTAACCACTGAGTCATCTTTCCAGCCCCCTTTTTCTTCTTTCATCCTTCCTTTCTTCCTTCCTCTTTTCTTCTTTCTTTGTGTGGTATGCTCTTGTGTGTGCACATGTGTGTAAGTGTCAGAGGACAATCTCAAATACTGCCTATCTTTATATTTGGGGACAGGGTCTCTCACTGCCTGGAACTTGCCAAGTTGGCTAGACTGCCTAGTCAGGGAGCCCCCGGGTTTCCATCTTCTCAGACTCAAGAGGCAAACGTACACTACTAGGGATTGAACTCAGGCTTGCCAGAAGATCACTGTACCCACTGAGCTATCTCCACAGCTAGGCCTTTCCCCACCGACATTATACAGTAGACTGGGCTAGCCTCATGCTCAAGATGCCCGGCTGTAATACTGGGCCTGAGTTGAGATAGGATCTTGCTATGTAGCCCTGACTGGCCTGGAATTTTCTGTCTATACAGGCTGGTCTCAAACTTACTATGAAGTTCAGGCTGGCCTTGAACTCTTGGCAATCCTCCAGCCTCAGCCTCCTGATGCTGTAATTACAGGCATTGCCATCAGGCTGGGCTTTTAGGTGTGGTTTGGAAGTGAGTGCTGTTGTTGGTTCAAATGGACGGACATGGGCCCACCAGCTTGTCACTCAATGCTGTCTTGCCACTGAGGTACCCTGCTCACCCCTCAGCACCTACCCTTGTCTTCTTGTGTTTCTATCCTAAGGTCCTCCCAAGTTAATAGCACTGTCTGTCTATCCTTGGGGAAGTCTGAATGTGTCAGGGAGTGAATGTCCTGCCAGTGGTTTTTGGTTCAAGGCATTGGGAACTAGTGGTTGATAGATACCACAGATTCCTCCCTCATTCCTCGTGGGAAACTGAGTCATGTTTCTCACAAAATGCTTTGAGTTCCCAGTGATTCTGAGCTCCTGTTTGTTGGTGGGTGATTTTTTTTTTTTTTTAATGCACTGTGTAAAGATTGTCCTTGTATTATTCAAATCCTGATTTCTGTACCCAGAGAGTGGAGTACAGGCTGGACTTTGGTAATGTCATTTTTATGAGGCATCTCCTGCCTCAGTATTTTGTAAACACTCTTTGTTCTCTACCTTCTGATTGGTTCAATAAAGAGCTGAACAGCCTATAGCAGAGGCAGGAGAGAGAGAGAGGCAGGACTTCCTGGCAGAGACAGACACTCTGGGGAAGAACTAAGCAAGAAAAAGAGTCGCCATGGAGACATGGAGAAAGAAACAGGTACCTGTACTGAGGAAAGGTAACAAACCACGTGGCAGAATGCAGATTAGCATAAAGGGGACAATTTAAGTTAAGAGCTAGTTGGGGAACAATCCCAAGCTAAGGTCAAACATTAATAATTAAATAAAAAGTCTGGGTATCATTACTTGGGAAGCTGGTGGTCCATAGGAAGTCCCATTTCACTTGTTGGCTCACAGGTCTTTTGTTTCACATGCTTGACTGCCTGTCTCTCATTCCGGGCTCATTTCCCCACCCCCTCACTGATGCTTCTGGTGAAGCGCTCTGCATAAACTGCTTGCAGCAGGATCCTCCTCTTGGGGCCTGCCCCTGGGAACCCATCCTGAGGTGGGTGGCTCTGTGTGGCACAGAGGGCTTGCCACTTCAGGGGCAGGTGCTACAAGGTCTTCTCCATAATGAGGCTTCTTATACTTTGGCTGCTGGGGACCCCTTTCTCCCGAAAATTTTTTATACAGCCTTGGGCATATTGAAATCAAAGAACCCAAATTAAGCATATGCTGATAACAAATCACACAGAAATTTGTTTAAAAACAATTCTTGGGGCCTATGAAGAGGTTCTGTGGGTTAAGGTGATTGTCAAGTCTGATGGCCTGGGTTCCATTCCTGGTACTCTTATGGTGGAAGGAGAGAACTGATTCCCGAAATTCATCCTCTGGCCTGCACACATGTCCAAAACTAACAAATGTTGAACAAACAAACAAACAAACAATTCTCCAAAAATTGTAGACAGAATGGAAATAAATGTCAGCTATAAGGAAAATGCAATTGTTGGCACACATCTTTAATCCACTTGAGAGGTGGAGGCAGGCGGATCTCCATGAGTGTGAGGCTAGCCTGGTCTAAACAATGAGTTCCAGAACACCTAGGACTACACAGAGGACCTATGTCTCAAACAAAACAAAACAAATAAAAACAAAACAAGACAAAACAAAACAAAACGGAAAAGAATGAAGCTATGCTGTTTTCAGGAACATGCATGTCATTGACCATAATTGTTTTAAGTGAGTACAGTTAGTCCCACAAAGACACACATTGTATCTTTTCTGTCACATGTGATCTAGATTTTATATAGATGTGTAAATTGTGACCATCTATATAACATGCAAGGGGAAAACCTTCTAGGGAAAAGGGGGAACTGAGGGGAAAGGTGGTATGTGAAAGGGGCGGGGAGGGGCCTGGCCGGCGATGTGCTCAGTGCACACAAACGTGTGTGAGCATTCTTATGCAGCTCAGCACCATGCACTATGACTACACACAATGCAAACTAAACACACAAACCCTGTTCTCTATTTTGAATATGATTTTACTATTTATTAAAGACAAAAGCAAAATTTTATGTTAATGTTTATTTATTTATTTTTTACTTGTTAATTTTTACATAAAGATTTAAATCTTGGCTATTTGATAATGAATGTAGGATGTAGAGTGTCTTCAACATGTTGTAGAGTTGATCAATATTTTGAGTGGCTGAGGATGCCACTCCACATAAATGCACAGTACAATACTGAAGGAAAGCATGTTTAGTGTCATTTCTGAAATTGCTGGAAATACTGTCTAAATTTCAATCCAAAGTAATGATTAAAAAAGAAAAAGAAACTCAAGATAGCAACTCAAACAACAATTTTAAAATCAAACACTCTAGCAATGCAATTCAATGACATACTTATTTGATGAATGCTAAGGAATGGTGGTAGGGAAATATTAAGTCTTTGTTTTCAAACTGAAGATTATGAAAAAACCATATGGAAACCTACTATGTTGCAAGTTAATTAAATATAATAATAGAATATAACAATAAAAAGGAGTTTGAATTGAGGTTCGTTCCCTACTGGATAGACAATGCTGCTCCCAGAAGCCACAAGTCATTAAACAAAAGATTCAGTGGTCACATAAAAACAAACAAACAAGTCGGGCTTGGAGGCGCATGTCTTCAATCCCAGCATTTGGGAAGCAGAGGCAGGTGGATCTCTGAGTTAGATGCCAGTCTGGTCTACAGAGTGAGTTTCAGGATAGCCAGGGCTGTTACATAGAGAAATCCTGTCTTGAAAAATCCTTAAAAGCCAAACCAAACCAACCAACCAAACACACACACAAAAAAAACAACAAACCTCAACAAGACAAAACAAGAAACTTGTTGGGAAGGTGAAGATTAAACCCAGGGCTTTGGCAACCTAGGGAAGTACTCTCCCAGCTCTGAATGAACTTTTTCTTGTTTTTTTCTTTTTTCAATATACATCGTGCTGTTGCCCACTTTTCAAGAACTTCACATTGGTTAGGTGGGATCCGTTTGAGAAGCAGGGTTGCTCCACATTTCGTTGGTACTGAACAGCTGGGTGGCTCCAAGTCAGCGGGCAGAGCGCCATGTTTCAGTGCAGTGGCTTTTGAATTCCAACACTGCCTTTTGAATGCTTGGACGCGGTGAGGGTAGATCTTGATTGTCACCCTGCTAGGAACTGGAATCATGGAAGTGATACACTTCTGGCTGGGTCTATGAAGTTGTTTGTAGAGTGATTAACTAAGGGGGATCCCTCATTCAAGAGGGGGAGGCACCTTCAAGCAGTGGCCCGGACATACAGGGGCCTGAGCAGAACACTTCGTTTCTCCCTGATCTTTGGCTCGTGATGGTAATTGTATCCATCCATTTCTGCTGCCCCTACCATTCTTCACTGATGTGAGAATCTAGCTTCTTGGATTTCCAGCGAGGACTGGAAGACCGGCTGCTCTCCAGGAATCCTCCAGGCTGTCAGCATCAGATTGGGGGGCTCCGCCTCTACAGGGTTAGGACCGCCTCTATTGTATCGAGTCTGTCATGTGAGCCAGCACAGTGAATCCCCTTTTATTACAATCTTTCTACCTTTTCTGTTCCACTAGAGAATTCTGAGTCACACCATCACTTTCTTAACCTTGCCCAGTTTCTCCAAGTGTAAAACCCTGTCTCTCTCTCATAGGGTCAGAGTTAGGCTCAAAATGTCAATGCTTTTAAACCTGAAAGGACGTGCTGTGAATCAGAAGCCCATGCACATCTTAACCAGGGGTGTTAAGGTTTGGGTGTCGGCTCAGAAGACCCTTGTGGTACAGGCTTGGTCCCTGGCAGGTGGCTGCTGAGACGTGATTGGATCTAAGGGTGCTAACTTCATCAACTAGTTAAGTTAGCCTTGCGTTCATATTGATTGGGCTGTGAGGTGGGGGTCTGATTGGAGGGATGTGTGCCTTTGAGATTAAAAAAAAACTTGACTCAAGTCACAGCTTTAAGAGTCTAGGATCAGAAGCCAGGCTTGTTGACAACAAAGTACGGACTCACACATCAATGCCTCATGGACACAGTGACTATATTTGGAAGAAGTCTTCCGTTCTTCCAACTTCTAGGGCCCATGGATTGAACTCACTTTATCGGGGTTGGCGGCAGGCACTTTTATGTGCTGAACCATCTCTCTGGAAGTAGCTGGAGCAGAAACCTACTTATATCAGCTATCCCACTACAGGGACAGAAGCTATTGGTGGGAACAGAGAGCATATGGTCTGCAAAGCTGTAATATCTACTACCTTTACATAAAAAGTTTGTTGAGTCCTATTTTACTATATGAGGCCCTTTACTTTTCAACCCCATTATACCAGACAGGACACCAGGAGACAGAGAGGGTAAGTTGTTTGTCTGAGGTCACACAGCAGAGTTGGGACCAGCACTGTGACCACAGCTGGTTCTGAGGCCAGGCTTCAATTGTTTTACTCCATCATTCTCCCAGTTTGGCCCTCAGGATCTCCTTCTGAAGTTTAATTCACATTTTGTGTAGAGCTAAGAACAAAGGCACTGTTACAGCGGGAGTATGAGCAGGTGTCACAATATTTTCCGTGGCATCAGAGATGTGCTCTGGGAGGGAAATTCAGTGGGACCAGAATTTTCAATAATTCACTTTGTGGTGACCACATAATGGGGACTTTGGCAGTCAGCCCCAAATGGTTGGTCTGTGAGACTGGCTGGTGCGACAACAGTGAGCAGTCAGCTGGGTCTTGGCTGCTCCGTGTCTGCTTCTCCCTCTGAGGTAGCCAGTTTGTGGTGCACCAGGCTGGGCTGGAGGAGGGAAGCTTAGCTGGGGCAGGGGTGGTGCCATGCAGGGCCTTGACTGGCAGTGAGTGTAGGACTAAAGGACTCACATGCCTGGGAACAGCCTCAGAGAATTAGTTTAGTTTATTAGGGGGAAGGGAGATATTTACACCTCTGGGGAGGTGGGCAGGCAAGGTTTATGTGGCCGTGTACAATTGGCCAGGACAGGGGTGCTAGAAGATGCTTCATCTACATACTCAGGAACTAGGGTTCCCAAGGGGAAAAAGTCTTATAAGGTCAAATAAGGAGTAAGGCCTGATAACTGTCAGCATAATACATTCTTACTAGGGTTGATGGTGGGGTAGCTGACTTTCTGGCACCAGTTTGGGAGGTTTTCCTGGGCCATTATGGTCCTACAGGTCTTGCTATAAGACTTGCTGCAAGGGCCAGATGTCATGCCAGGTGCCCAGGGCTGGGTCTGAGTTTGAATAAGGCAGATGCAAATATTTGGCCAGTCTGTGTTAAAGGTGCAGATCCCAGTCTCAGGGACCGGGAAAGTGTCCAGATTCTTATGTCACATGATAAAGAACTAGACCAGGGACCTACAGTTGGAATTAGAGTCTATTAAGACAGGTAAAGCATTCCTGGGAATAGAGTGGACTAGAGTGCCTAGGGTAAACTTTAAAAGTGAAGGGCAGGAGCCACACAGCCCTCCATAGAGCATTTACATAGCACCCGATTGTAATAAGAATTTTGTAATTTTGGTTCCTTTAAAAACACAGAAATATTATGAGAATATGTTTTTGTTTTAATCCCAGGTGTGGGGATATGGGGGCTGCTTCACAGAAGCTGACTATGATTTGTCTCATGCTTTAGCAGGGGCACAATTTTGGCAGCTGCAGATAGTTTCTGTGATTGTGTGATGTTGGAATTCTGGAGACTTTTTGGAGGGTACATAAATGCTAAGACCCTGAGAGATGGTGTGGGATGTTAGTGGGTTGTTGGTTGTTGTTGTTGGCTGAGGTTTGTTAAGTAGTCTTGTGCAAAGAAGAAACAACAACAAGAAGAAATCAGATATCCTGATGGGGAAGATCAAACTTGCCCCAAGGAGCACTCAATGCCCCTAATCAGCAGGAAGTAATCTAATGAAAACATCCCTGACTTTATTCAGGGATCTCTTTCCTTCCCTCGCTATCCTTTTTTCTCTCAGATATAGTGTTAGGGGGTAGAAAGGGAAGAAGAGAAGGGGTAGAGAAGGGTGGAAGAAATAGGGACAAAGTAGCATATGGTGGTCATACTGTCTTTCCCACATAGTAGAGGCTTTTCTTGCCCTTGGTCTGTTATCCCATGAAACTCAATTGGGGAAAGGCTTCCAGTCTTTCTCTTCCAACTGCTTCCATTCTACTCTTAGCTATATGAAACTCTCTATAGTCTCTACGCCCCTGTCACATCTTGTCTATATGGTGGGTTCCAAGCCAGTCTTTGTGAGCTATAGAATAGAACCTATCTCAATCAATTAATCAATCAATCAATCAAGCAAGCAAGCAAACAGACAGAAAAACAGCTAGGGTTGGGGAACTAGCTCAGTTCAGTAATCACCCAGAGTGAGTCAGAATGAATGAGAGAATGAATTAAGGACATTGTAAGGCAAAGGAGCCAGAGTTACCAAGTCTAGGGTCCAGTTTGCATTCCTGTTGGCTGAGAGTTAAGAAGCTTCAACACAACTAATAAACCCAGGATTGCCTGCAGAGGTAATGTTTTCCTAGCTGCCTACATAAGGATTTTAAACATGTCCACCTACACCCAGAATGCGGCCCGAAAAGCCCAAGAGGAATTCTTGAGCAGTCTGCACCATAACATGATTTTCCTAAGCACCCTGCAATGCTCACATTTAAGTGTGTGTTCTTCCTTGTTGTAATAAATTCACCAACTCTGCTTCACTCTGGCTTATACTGAAATTCTTTTCTGTGTCACAGTCAAGAATGGGCCTTTATCTGAGTGAAGGTCCCTAACTAGCAGAGAAATTTCTGAGTGTGCAGGTGACAGTGCTGGACTCTGTCTCCACACTAAATGACAATTTCTTTACTCTTAAGAACCCATTTTCTCTTTTCTAATAAATTAAAAAAAATTGTAGGTGTGAGTGTTTGGCTGCATGTATGTATGTGTACCATGTGCGTGCAGTGCCCATTGTGGCCTGGAGGTGTTTTATCGGAACTGGAGTTATACATGGTTGTGAGCTGCTATGTAATGTTGGGATATGAACTTGGGTCACTCTTGAGGGATATGGTTTCAGCATATGGGTTTGTTAAGTAATTGGGGTATACACACACACCACCATATCAGCATCAATGCCAGAGAAGCATCTGAGCCTGATGGATTGTCTTCAGCAAACCTTGATGGGCTCTTCCTTTCCAAGGGGCCAGCAGAATACAGAACCCTCCTCTACCAAGCCCCATAAGTTGTCTCCCTGGTTACAAGGCAGTGGGAAATAAATGTTGTGTTTGATGCAAATGGCCGTGAAACCCAGTTATAAACGAGTGTTCTTAGTCTGGGGAGGTGGCTCAGTAGACAAGAGTGCTTGTTGCACATGCATGAGAACTTGAGTTTTAATCTCTAGTCATCACATGAAAATTTGGATATGGCTGTTCACAAACTTACAGTACCAGTGCTTTGGGGACAAGAGACAAGATATCACTGTGTAGAACCAAAGTTTACTTGACCAAACTTTAGTCAGGCTCCAAAAGCCTGGAAACTTGATTAGGCCCTGAGCCCTGGGGTAGCCTATTCTAGGAACTGTGAGTGAAAAAAACGATTCTCAGAAGAACCACAGAATGTGCTACATAACCCCCCCCCCCAATTTGGAAACTCCCTAACTTGCACCTGGTACCAAGTTCCTCATTTCTTAGCCAGCACCAATCAATGTAAAAATAGATATGTTAACCAATAAAAGCTCACCAAATGCACTGTTGCTTGATTCTGCCTTGCAAAACCCTATAAAAAGTGATGTAAAACCTAGTTTGGGGTCGCCTCCTTCTCCTTGCATGCTGGTGAATAAAACTCTGGCCTTTGCATCAATCTTGAGTCCTGGTGATTCTTCAGTTGCCCCAAATCCAGGAGTCTATTTTTGGGCTTAACATTTGGAGGTCCCAGCGAGATCATTCATGGCTTCTTGAATCACCAGGAAAGGCCCCTTGAGATGGAGGTAAGCTGCTGGCTAGATCTCAAGCTCGATTCTTGTCTGACTCTCTGTGAGACCATTTGTCTCTGTTTGTGTTCTCTGTCGGTGTCTTACTTCCAGTTTTTCTTCCTGGCACGTTTGGAGAATGCAGGATTGTGAGCGACTAATGTGCAGTAGGCAGACGTGCTGCCAGTCTCGAGAGTCCTGGAGGATGCTTCAGGGTCTTTAGGAGTTGGAGGGACCCCTCTTCTGCCTTGACTTCCTGATAAGAGAATGGGAACTGGTCTTGCCCAGCTGATTATTGGACTGGGCTTGGCATTGTTGTGCTGTGCGGTGGATAATCTGTGTGACTGGTTTTGTGTTTGGTCTTGGACTTGACTAATGTTATACTTTGACATGGGACAGATGCCTCCTAAACCACTGGACTTAGTTGTAGCCCATTTTGGAGAGTTAAAAGAAAGAGCTGCCCAGAAGGCTTTGGACATAAAGAAAAACAAGATAATAACCATTTGTTCTTCAGAATGGCCTACCTTTCAGGTTGGATGGCCCCCCCCAGAAGGAATCTTTAATATGTCAACTATCCTTGAAGTGGAAACAAGGGTCTTTGAAAGGGGCCCACACAGGCACCCTGATCAGGTACCATATATTGTGACCTGGAAGAATCTAGTTGAGGACCCTCCTCAATGGCTTAAGTTTTTTTCTCTCTCCACCAAACCCCTCTTCATAGGTCCTGGCAGTTCTACTACAATTGACCAAGGTGACGTATGCCTAGCTGGACCGAAAGTCTGTCCTGTCAGACCACAATACAGACTTACTATTACTGGACCTTCCCCCACCATACCCCCAACCTACTGCTTCTTCTGCTCCTCCCTTTGCCCTCAATCCTTCTCCTGTACCCCAACCTCCATTCTATGACCCTGTTGCAGTCCCAGCCACTTCCTCCTCTTCCCTATACCCATCCTCCCTGGGACTACAGTCACTGTCCCCCAGTACCTCCTACAGGCCTCCTGGCCGGCCACTGGTACCTGAACCTGGTGGGCCACCACCCCTGAAACTTCTACCATGCTACCCTTATGGGCTTATGGTCCTTTCAATACTGACAGGAACCAACCTATGTAGTACTGGCCTTTTGCCTCAGCAGATTTTTATAACTGGAAGGCTCAGTACCCTCCCTTCTCTGAAAACCCACAAAAGTTGATTAATCCCCTTGAAACTGTTCTCTTTACTCACCAGCCAACATGGGACAATATGCAGCAAATCCTGCAGGTTCTCTTTACCACTGAAGAGCAGGATTGCATCATCATAGTGGCTACAAAGAATTTCCCTTCTGACACTAGGCGCACCCTCCTAGATGCTGGCTATAATAGAGACTAGGCTCCTGTTGATGAGACCTGACTGGGACTCTACAATACATGTGAAGGTAGAGAGCACCTGAAGGTTTTCCACCAGGCTCTGTTGGCAGGTATCAAAAATGAGGCCAGATGGCCCACTAATCTGACCTGAGTATATGACATTAGACAGGAAGAGCAGACTGGGGAAGAAAAGGAGATCAGGAAAGAAAAAAGACAAGACTGTAAGCTAGAGAAGATTCTCATAGCAGCAATTGGAGGTAATAAAGAATTTGAGGAAAAAGAAAGAAAGGGCAGATTCAGGAAGGGAGGTCACCCACCTTTGGACAAGGATCAATGTGCTTACTGTAAAGAAAAAGGACACTGGGACAAAGATTGCTCTCAAAAGAAAAAAGGTATTTCAAAAGAGGATCAGATAACTCCAGGGTTAAGATCTTAACACTGGAGGATAAAGACAGTGATTAGGGGAAATGAGGTTCAGAACCCCTCCCAGAGTTCAGGGTAACCTTAACAGTGGAGGGAGAACCTACAAAGTTCATGGTTGATACCATAGCTGAACATTCAGTGATCCTGAAGGCTGGGGGGTCAATTTCGAACAAAAGGTCATGGGTTCAGGGTTCAGCTGGGACAAAACAATATTCATGGGATACCTGAAGAATGGTGGACCTGGGCATGGGCCAGGTATCCCACTCATTTATGGTCATCCCAGACTGCCCCCACCCACAACTGGGATGGGACCTCGTGACTAAAATGGGGCTCAGATCCATTTTGGGCCCCTGGGACCTCACTTACTCATCCCCCCAAGGAAAACCTTATTCAGGTTTTGACCCTCCACCTGGAGGACGAATACAAGCCATTCAAAGAGACTCTCCCCAAGGAGGCAGGGATTGATTGGTGGCTTGAGAAATTCCCCGAGGTGTGGGTGGAGATACCAGTCTTGGGATTGGCTCACTGAGAGCTCTCTGTCTATGTGGAATTAAAGCCCAATGTTGACCTGGTTGTCTTCAAACAATACCCTATGCCAAGAGGGGTGTGAGACGGTTTAAGGCAACTTATCAACAGACTGTTGAAACTGGGAATATTAAAAAACTATCAGTCAGCCTGGAACATTCCACTCCTGCCTGTGAGGAAACCAGGAACTGGAGAGTACCGACCAGTTCAGGATTTGAGAGAGGTAAACAAGTGGGTTCTTGTTGTTCACCCTTCTGTGCTTAACCCATATACCGTGTTGAGTTCTCTTCCACCCTCTAGAACCTGGTATAGTGTTTTAGACCTAAAATATGTCCTCTTCTGCCTACCATTGACACCCAAGAGCTAACCTACTTCTCTTTTGAATGGACCGACACTGAAAATGGACTGAATGGACAACTCACTTGGACCTAATTGCCCCAAGGGTTCAAAAATTCTCCCACCATCTTTGATGAGGCACTTCATCAGGACTTACAAGCCTTCAGGACCAAAACTCCCCAGGTAACTCTCCTCCAATGTGTAGATGACCTCCTGTTGGCAGTGGAAGACCAACAACAATGTATCCAGGGGACAAAAAGTCCACTGCTGGAACTGGGAGCTCTGGGGTACTTTGCATCTGCTCAGATCTGCAAGAGACAAGTAAGTTACCTGGGTTACCTATTGGAGGATGGAAAAAGATGGCTCTCCCTAGCTATAAAAGAGACCATCCTACACATCCCAGCAGCTCAGAATCCCTGACAGGTCCAGGAATTCTTGGGGACCATCAGCTTTTGTAGGCTATGTATTCTGGGTTTCTCAGAAATAGCAGCCCCCCTTATATCCCCTGACAAAGAAAGAGCACCCATTCAGTTGAGGACTCCAGGAACAAAAAGCCTTTGACCAGATGAAAATGACCTTAACGATGGCACCAGCCCTCAGGTTGCCAGATGTAACTAAGCCTTTTCAGCTCTTCAAAGCTGAAAATGAAGGAATAGCAAAAGGAGTGGTAATTCAGAAACTGGACCCCTGGAAAAGGCCAGTGGCCTACTTGTCAAAGAAACTGGACCCTGTGGCTGTGTGATGGCCTCCATGCCTAAAAACAGTGGCAGCCGTGGCTGCCTTGGTCAAAGATGCAGATAAGCTGACTCTGGGACAATGCCTGATAATTACTACCCCACATTCCATAGAAGGAATAATTAAACTGCTCCCCCTGATAGGTGGCTGACTAATGCTAGGATGACTTACTATCAGACTCTTCTTTTGAATGTGGAACAGGTTGGGTTTACACCACCAATAGCCCTCAACCCAGCCACCTTGCTACCAGACTCAACCTTGATCCACCCATTCATGACTGCACCAAAGTCCTGGAAGAAACCTATGAATGGAGAACAGATCTCACTGACCAGCCCCTCCCTGATGCAGAGGCTACCTGGTATACGGATGGAAGCAGCTACATGGACAATGGTCAGAGAAGAGCAGGGTAGGGTGGTGACAGGACATCGAGTCATCTGGGCTGAATCTTTACCTCCAGGGACCTCTGACCAGAAGGCAGAGATTATAGCCCTGACCAAGGCACTGGAGTTGGCAGCCGGAAAGAAGATAAACATCTTCACAGACAGCAGGTACGCATTTGTCACTGTTCATGTTCATGAGCCATCTGTCAACAACAAGGATTGCTGACATCTGAAGGAAAAACTATTAAAACCAAGGATGAAATTATAGCTTTACTCCAGGCCCTAGTGCTACCTCAAAAAGTGAGTATCATGCGTTGTCCCTAGGCATCAAAAGGGAAATGACCCAGTGGCCAGGGGCAACAGATAGGCAGACCAAACAGCAAAAAAGGTGGCCTTGCAAGACCTAAGCTCAGCCCTACTAGTTCATCACCCAGCACAGGACACCAAGAGGGGAGCCACCCCCTTGAATACCCAAGACACGAACTGAAGAAAATTAAACAATGTCCAACTAACTATCAGGATAAGGATGGATGGTGGAGGACCATAGAAGGAAAAATGATCCTACCAGAAGGAGACGCCTTAGCTTTACTGTACCAAATGCACCGGTACACACATCTAGGACCTAAGAAGTTAGAAGAAGCCATTAGCACTTCAGGAGTCCATATACCAGGGGTCAGAAAGTTAGCACAAAAAATAGCTGAAGAATGTGAGGTATGCAGGAAAGTTAACACCTATCCAACTGTTAAGTTTTCAGGGAAAAGACTTAGGGGAAATCATCCTGGAGTTTTCTGGGAAATAGACTTCACTGAGGTAAAGCCAGGTAAATTTGGATATAAATATTTGTTAGTTTTTATAGATACCTTTTCAGGATGGGTAGAAGCCTTCCCTACTAAAAGAACACAGCTGCCATCGTGGCAAAGAAGCTACTGGAAGAAATACTGCTCCGTTGTGGTATGCCTAAATCTATTGGGTCAGACAATGGCTCGACCTTCATATCTAAGGTAAGCCAAGGGGTAAGTGACTTTTGGGGGACAGATTGGAAATTGGACTGTGTATGCTATCCTCAGAGCTCAGGTCAAGTAGAAAGGATGAATGGGACCCCAAGAGAGACAAGGACTAAATTGACCTTGAAGACTGGCGCAGCCCTGTTTCCGGTTAGAAATACTCCCTATCAATTCAACCTGATCCTTTTCAAGATTCTGTAGAGAACTCCTACCCTCTTAACCCCATCCCTACAACCTCCTGCCATAAACTACTGTGCTGAAAAGGATTTGGTGGCCAGACTCCAGGTCACCAATATCACCCACAAACAACGTTGGCCTAAGCTACGTACTCCTTATGAAACAGATGCTCCTGTAAAAGACCATACCAGGAGATTGGGTGTACATCTGGAGACACTGTGCTGACACTCTTTGAGACCTTATGGAAAGGACTATTCCAGGTGTATCTGACCATTCCAACAGCTCTCAAAGTTGATGGGATTGCTGCTTGGGTTCACCTCTCCCACGTCAAACCAGAGAAACCCCCCAACCACCTGGGAAGCAACTGGACACCCAGACAACCCTCTCAAACTCAGACTTAAAAGGACAACTAAACCGAAACTGTGCTCATTCTCCTGATCCTATTGGTCAGAACCAGCCTGACCATCGGATCCCCTCAAGCCCTCCTAAACTTAACATGGCAAGTAATCAATGTGCACTCTGGGATGGTGGTACATTCTAGCAGCCACCAAGCTCCCTTTGGTACATGATGGCCTGATTTGACCTTTGACCTATGTGCCCTGGCAGCCGGATCCTGGGAAATAGGTAATCAACAGGTAGGGAGTGCCTTTATACTGGGATGTACTTATCCATCCCAGCAGACAAGCTTGAGAGTGTCTCATTTTTATGTTTGCCCAGGCACTCGGTGTTCAGACGCTCAGGTGAACAAATGTGGAGGGCCAGATGACTACTACTTTGTTAGTTGGGATTGTGTGTCCACACGGCACATTTGGTAGGCCATCCCAGTCAAGGACGATTTAATGATCCTTTTCAAGACCCCAAAATCCTTCTCCCCAGGATGGGGAATGGTTATAGGGGATTCCATGAAACCATGTGCAAACAGAAAATCTTACTGTCTAGGGGGGGGGCTATGTAAGGCACCTTATTGTATCCCTGTAGTTTTAAAACTCACAGACAAAGAAAAGCAGGCAACAGGATGAGAACTAGGAAAAACTTATAGGATCTTAAGCACTTATAGTCCTTTGAACTTTTGTCAGAGATAGACCACTGACATGTTTAAAGACCCATGATTGGGTCTCTCTATGACCTAGAGAAAGGGGGAAATGTGGAGCCTAACTGAATCCATCTTGAAAAAAGATTCCATTTTTGTATTAAATTTGGCTCAGAGCTGACCTCCAGTTCCAGAACAACAAAATTTGCCCGACTTTGTATTCCAGGGGTGTTCCCTCATCATCTTCAGACAGCTCACTCTGAGAAAGCACCCAAAAAGTCTAAGCAAACTTTCTGATGGTCAAGCTGACCACAGCTGGTTAGTCAGTAATAACGAGCCAATCAGAAATGGACATGACTAGCTACCCAAATGTCATCCAATCATATGGTAAAGAACCTGCTTCTTTGTCTGAGTCTCCATATAAACTCTGTACTTTTGGGTCTGGGGGCTCTCAACTCGAACTGCTGTGTCAGTGAGTGTTGAGAGTCCAAGCTCTGAGCTTGAATAAACAACCCTCATGTATTTACATCAGAGTTGGCTCCTAGGTGTTCTTTGGGGTCTTGAGAACCAGGCAGAACAGTAAAGGAAGTTTTTTCTTTCTTGTTTATTTTCTGTTTTTTTGAAACAGGGTTTCTCTGTGTACCAAATCCTGACTGTCCTGTACTCTCTTTGTAGACCAGGCTGGCCTTGAACTCACAGAGATCCGCCTGCCTCTGACTCCTGAATGCTGGAATTAAAGGCGTGTGCCACCATGCCTGGCTGTAAAGGAGTTTCTATGTAGTCACACCTTAAGCTTTATTGTGCATCTGGAATTGGACTGATTGTTGCCTGGAAACCTTTTCCCAAATTGCACTGTGTTTTAAATATGCTGACAATGAACTGCCTGGCATCAGGTACCCAGAAGTCTGGTCTAGGTTGACAAAGTCAGTCTGTACCAGTTTTCATTCTCATCCCTTTGTAGATCACTGCTCTGACACCTGCAGGGACCCCGTTAGTTCTGAAGCTCTGCACTTTTGATACCTGGCCACTTGCTCTAGTGCAGTGGTTCTCAGCCTGTGGGTCTCGACCTCCCAAAGACCATTGGAAAACACAGATATTTATTTACATTACAATTTATAACAGTAGCAATATTACAGCAATATTACATTATTCTGTCCTCAGTGCTGGAGAAATAAGAGATGACTGCGTGAGAAATGATCCTGTCATTTGCAGCACAGTGGATGAGTCTGGAGGACGTAGTGTTCAGTAGAATAAGCCAACCCATGACTTCATTCACTCATGGCCATCCTCCTACCTCTGCCTCCTGGCACTCACTCATTTGTTGAACAAAACCAAACAACCTCACTGAAGTAGAAATTACCAGAATCTGGGGATGGTATTAAGGTGGAGGAATGGAGAGAGAATTACAGACAGAAAAATTATTTCAAATCTCCCGCAGCACAGATGGGCAACTGCCTAACAATTTTGTATTATTTATTTCAAGTAATTAGGAGAGGGACTTTTTCCTTTATTTCAATTTATAAAAATGTATTGTGTGTGTATGCTTGCATGTATGTGTTCTTATATTTGTCACAGTGAGAGCATGTATAGGTTAGAGGACAACTTGTGGGAGTTAGTTCTCTTCTTCTAACATTTGAGCTCCAGACACAAAACCAGTTGCCATGCTTGGCAGCCCCTTTGATGGCCCAGAAGAGAGGATTCTGAAGGCACTCACAGAAAGTAATGATAAATGCTCAAGATGAAAGAAATTCCCACTATGATTTGGTCATTAAACAATATATGTCTAAAACATCACACTATATGCCATAGCTACGGATGAGCATCATGTGTCAATTAAAAATAGCACTGCGGGAGGCAGCTCAGGGGATAGGAACACTTGCTGTGCAAGCATGAGGACCCAAGTTCGAATCTGTAGTGTATATATCAAAAGCTGGGCATGGGTTGCTCACATACATGTAACCACAGTGCTGTGGTGGGTGGAGACAAGAGGGTCGCTGGTGCTTGCTGGCCTTCAGCCTAGCTCCAGGGTCAGAGAGAGACCCTCTCTCTCAAGAGAGTAAGGCAGAGAGTGATAATGCTGGGCATCTGATACCCTCCTTCAGCCTCTGACTACACATGATTGCTTGAACCAGCACACCATGCAAGTACATCACACATGCATGTACACACACACACAGACACACACACACACATGCAGAGAGAGAGAGACACACACACAGAGAGAGAGAGAGAGAGAGAGAGAGAGAGAGTGAGAGAGAGACACCCCATACCCCCCTCAATAAAAGATGCTGGTCCTTATGTTACTGTCACTATTATTTAATTGCTATCACTTCTACTTGGCACCTATTATTATTGGAAAAGTTTTGTTTTTTTCTTTTTAAGTTGTTTGTGCTGTTCTCCTGTAGCAAACTCTGCACCTAGCATCACAAAGGAGCTTTAAAGAAATTAACCACAGTTCACTTCTGAAACCTTGTCCCCACACAATAAAAGCTCAGGAGGAGATGAAAAGGGTGCTCTTTTGAGGCCACGCTATTACACCCTTTAAAAGGACTACATTATGAATGATCAGAGGCGAGCAAATGGTCACAGAGAGAGATGCCTGCTGGCTCGCTTGTCAGAGGGTGCCTTTTATTAATTTACATGTTGGTCTGCAGGCACTTAGAGCTGGGGCAACAGTGGCCATACTTTCAAATGCAGAGATGGAACCAACTGTGAATGGGATCTTTGGGTTATCTAATCGAGGACCTCACTTAGCATAGTGTCTGTCTGTGCTAGGCTGGATAAACACAACCCGTTCTCCACATGCAGAGTGAGAAGAGGTGCTGCTGTGCTGGACACCTGTTCTGAGATACCCCGTGGCCTTCCCAAAGACATGTCCCTCTAGAACTGTTGACTGGGGACGTATTTGGCAAAAGGGGCTTAGCAGATATAATGAAATTAGTGGTCTTGGTGAAATAAACACTCAGTCAGGAAAGGTGCTTGTTGCCAAGCTTGAGTTTGATTTCTGGGAGACACATGGTGGAAGGAGAGAACCCACTGAGTGCTGGGTCATGCACCTGTATCACCTGTATACACACACACACATGCATGCATGTGACATTTAAAAAGAAATAAACACTAAATAAGAACTTTTAAAAAAGGGTCTTGAGATGAAAGTATGTGGTTTATCTGGGTGGGACCCAAAATCCAATGACTGATATCTTTACAGGAAGAAGAGACCAGTGAGGAGGCCATCACAGGACAGTGGAAGCAGAAGTGTTTTCAAACCAATAAAGGCCATGGACTGCAGTGGAGCGCCGAAGCTGGGAGATATATCTGTAACAGAGCCTTCCTTCCTCCCAGAGAATCCAAGCCCAATGCCAACTTGATTTCAGCCTTCTGACCTCCAGACTGAGAGAATACATTTCAGCCACTGTAATCACCTTCTGGGAGTTTGTAATAGCATCTGCAGGAAGCTAATATGGCATCCTATTTTGGGTATATGGGTTTTCTTTAAACCTACTTCTCGTTCTGAGGGAGCCCTCAATGTTTAATTTTGTTGGTTGGATTAAGCAAAACTGTAAATTGTTATTGGATTTACTGGCACTATTTTGAATGTTTCTGTCGAAGACTTTTCCATAGAGGATGAACCAAGAAGCCAAGATCTTCCCTGAATATGGGCAGCGCCATCCCACGGTCTTGCGTCTCAGACTGAATGAACAGCAAAAAGGAGAAAGCCGGCCATGCACCTGTATTTCCCTCTCTGCGTTCTGATCAACCAAGATGTGAGCAAGAAAACTGTTGTCACTATGGTTGCATCAGCATCCATCCCTGTCACTATGTACTATGTCCTCTGAACTGGGAACATAAACCATCTTTTGCTCCCTTAAATTTCAACTCGTCATGTGCTCAGTCCCAGCCATAAGAGGGGTAACTAACACACCTAACCCCTCTTGTCCTTCTAGCTTTCTCCTGCCCCATTTTCTCCACCATCTTTTATTTCATCTTCTGTTTCCCTCCCTCCTCTCCTTTCCACTTTCCTTCCTCTCCCCACATTTACTCATGCAGGGTGGGATAAACAGCAAGATAGAAACAAAGTACATCTTTGCACTGTGAGAAACAGGCCATCACGAAGGGCCTGTAATCACAGGACGGAGCCAGGACTGACTCGCATCCTCGTTTCTCTTTGATGGCCCAGTTATGGCAATAACCTACTGATACAGGGGCTAGAGTGGGAAAGGAAACCCGGATTGATGCTCTGGACCCCCGTTGGGAAGCTTGTATTCTCGGCACCGTGTTTTCTTCTCTGGAAAAAGAGACATGACAAAGAGGAAAGAGGCTTTTATCCATCCATGTTCCCTGTTGGGAGCAAGCGAGGTGATGCTCATGCAGACGTTTTGTAAATGGAAAACACCATGAGGATGCTGATGGCTGCTATTAGGCTCCATTATGTGAAATGGCTGGCATTAGACCATTTTCAACAACACAAATAGCGATTTCAATATGCACTATATCCTTTTATCCACAGGGAATGTTTCAAAGCCCTCAGTGGGCACTGGAATTGGTGACCACATCAAACCCTACACATATTATGACTTTGTTTTGTTTTATAAAGGTACCCACTTAGGATAATGTTCAATTTGTGTATTTGACACAGTGGTGATTAATATTAACTAATAAAAGATAGAACTATTGTAAAATATATTGTAATGAAAGTTTATTAAAATGTATGAGTTGTGTATTTCTGGAATTTTCCATTTAACATACCTTAAAATTTTATTTTTTTATTTGTGTGTTTGTGTGAGTGCACACATGAGTGAAGATGCCCTTATAGGCCAGAAGAGGGTACTGGATCCCTTGTGGATGGAGTTTATAAGGAATTGTGGGTTGTCTGGCATGGGGTCTGGGACCTTAACTCTGGTCCTATGGAAGATCAGCAAGTGCTCTTATCCATTCAGCCATCTCTCCGGGTCCCTTATTTAGTATTTTCAGGCTGCAGGTGTTCGTGTGCAACTAACTGAAGAAAGGGAAGTGAGGCAGTAGGGAGAGCTGGGTTACAGTTCAGTTCTTGTTGAGGGTTTACCAGGAAGCCATCCATTTGGCTCAACACAATGAGCAAGTTTTCCAATCAAACTATCATGGGGTTATCACTGACAATAATACTGGAAGGAAAAGAAGAAGAACACAAGCAGGGAGACACAAATCCAGTTTTTCCTCAAGTGTAGCATGGATGCTGCTGTGGGCGGGCACAGAGGCAATGTGGGCAGCCTCTAACGCCAATGCCAGAAGCTTTGAAAACTACAGCCGCCTCCTGTTTCCTCTCAGCCCTCTGATGACTCAGCCACCATCCCAATTCCATGGCACCTCTGTCAAACTCTTGGTGACTTTCATTTAAATAAGACAGTGAAAAGCCGAGGGTCAGAACTTTGTATCTCAGTGTCTAGGTCTTCATGTATTTATTTTTACAGCAGATTACTTAAAACATCAGTTTATTATTACTAATGGGGTAGAAAATTTTTATTACAAAGGTTATTTATTTAGGCCAAAAATAAATTTGAGGGCCACATTCCAAGGCACACAACTCTTTCCTAAAGGTTTCCCTCATTAAGCCTGGTATCCAGCTACAAGGAGAGTCTTACTTGTTTAGGGAATTCCCAAGCAGATCTAGCTTGGTCAGGATGCTCTCACCTAGCATCCACGAAGGCCTGGGTTCTGTTCCCAGCATTCCTAAGCCATGCATCATGTTGCATCCTATAATCCCAGAGTATGGAAGTGCAGGCACAAGGATCAGAATTCAAACTTATCCTTGGTAACATAGAGAGTTCAAGGCCAGCCTGGGACACATGAGACCCTGTCTCAGAGAGAGAAAGTGGATGTAAAGAAAAATATTAGGTAAACAACAATGGCACATGAAGGGGACATAGCCTTTTGGTGGGGGCACCAGCCACACTCAAAGTGTGAGCGTGTGTATGTCCGGATCATTCAGCTTTATGCTTACTTTTCTTACCATGGAGGAAGGCCCTGCAAGGCAAGTGTTTATGAAGGAAGGTAAATCATTTCGAACAGCAAACAGTGGTGCAGAATTAAAATCCCTCAGCAATTAAAGGGCAGAGCTGTCATCTGTTATGAAACACAAGCAGGAACTAATAAAGCAGAATGAAGGTTACTCCAGAAAGCATCAGAACTGTGTCAACAGTTCCAGTCGTAAGCAGCGTTTTCTCTCATCTCTGGGTAGTCACTGGCATACGGATGACCTTTAGTTGACTTTGACCTAAACAAGTTAGACTCTCCTTGTAACTGGATACCTGGCTTAATGAGGGAAACCTTTAGGAAAGAGTTGTGTGCCTTGGATTCTTCATTTTTGATATTTGGTATTGAAGATTGAATCCAGGGCTTTGCACATGCTATGCAAACACACCACCCGTGTTTTTGCTAAATTACACCCTCTGATATAAAGAAAGCAAAAAGCGAAAAAACCACAACCCTTTTTATTTTGAAATAGGGTCTGGCTAAGCGGCCCTAGCTAGCTTTGAACTCACTCTGTAGTCCACAAAGACCTTGAGCCTTTGATCCTCCTACCCCAGCATCTGTAGTAGCTGGGATGGTAGGCCTTAGCCACCAGGCCTGGCTTGTTGGATCCATTTGTAACCAGGGTCAGAATTATGCCCATTGCAGTGACCATGTCCACTGGTGTCTCATCCTCACAGGCAGAAGGGAGGGGAGAACCTTTTATGGTATAGAGAAATCTGAGTGGTAAATCATTAAGAAGAGAATGATATCATTCAAGAGGATAAGATCCTTCTTCAAGCCAGTATTTGGTCCCTAAAAAAAAAAAAAGTCAGTAACAGGAAGGTTCAAAAAACAAAGTAGTGGCCAGGCTTGGTGGCGCACGCCTTAATCCCAACACTCAGGAGGCAAAGGCAGGCAGATCTCTGTGAGTTCAAGGCCAGCCGGGTCTACAGAGTGAGTTCCAGGATAGCCAGGGCTACACAGAGAAATCCTATCTTGAAAAAACAAAACAAAACAACAAAAAAAAAAACCACCACCAAAAAAACAAAAAACAAAACAGCAGCCTTTCTAGACTGTTCTAGATTGAAGAAAATCGAAAGAAAGAGAATGAAGAGAAATACCTGAGCTTGACAAGATCCTGGATTAAGAAAAGGACAATTAGCTGAAAACACATTACCAGGGCCACTGGGAAGATTTTTAAGATTTATTCTATTTCATATATTTATTTATTTTTGATTTTTCAAGGCAGGGTTTACTCTGTGTAGCTCTAGCTGTCCAGGACCTTCCTACAAAGGAAGATTAGGTTGGCTTTGAACTCAGAGATTCACCTACCTCTGCCTCGTAAGTACTGGGATAAAAGGTGTGCACTATCATTCTTGGCCTCAGTTTTACTTTTAATTGTGGTGTGTGTGTGTGTGTGTGTGTGTGTGTGTGTGTGTGTGTGTGTGTG
>CAJQZJ010031764.1:9201268-9242573 GCA_907164525.1 Lophiomys imhausi
GTGTGTGTGTGTGTGTGTGTGTGTGTGTGTGTGTGTGTGTGTGTGTGCAGTGCCTGCAGAGGCCAGAAGAGGGCACTGGATACTCTGGAGCTGGACTTGTGAGGTACCTGCTGTGGATGCTGAGAACTGAACGAGGGTCCTCTGTGAGAACAGGAGATACTTTTAACCACTAAAGCCATCTTTCCAGTTCCTGGAAGGATTTTAAGTATAGGGTTACTGTCTGACTTAAATGTTTTCAGATGTGATAATTGTGTCACTATACCTCGGACTGCACTAGTGAAGGTATGTGTTCTTAGGAAACACAGACTGAAGATTTTAGGGATTAAAAAAAAGTCATGATGATACAAGTTTTTTAAAGATGTTTTGTTAGAAAGATGTGCAGACAGAGACAAACAAATATGGCAAAACACTAAAAATGGGTGAGCATAGAAGAGTTTAGATGCTCATTAGGCTTAAAAAAAAACTTGGCTATAGGAGAAAACATTCCAAAATGAAGAGATGGGCAAACTTTCTCAACTGTATGGATGTGGATGGAATACATTTGCCACATGGTTTTCTTTGTTTCAATAGAAACTAGAGCTGGCTAATTACATGTATTAATTAAACTCCATAGAGGTCCTGGGTTTAATGAATGATTTCTCTTTAACATGTCATCTGAAGGAACATGGCTGTCAGAGAAAGGCTTTGCTCTGTTTCAGTGGCATTAAGAGACTGCAGAAGCTCTCTCTTTGTTTGGAATTTTTATTTTTATTTTTTATTTTTACTGGAAACAGGACAAGATGTTCTTGCTCTCCCAGCTTCCCAGGGGTCTCAGGGCCACCGCCCCTCTGTACCAAGGCAATGGTTGTCAGTGTCTCTACACATGGCATGTTCCTATTCTGTTGCCCATGGAAGACATCACTAATCAATTGCAACACAATGCTCCAGGGAATCACTACTAATCAACTACAGAGAAGCAGCTGGTTGGTGTCTGGATAATGCTTTCCTCCCACTTTCAAGAATTTTCAAGCAAAACAAGGGTCAATCTGAGTTGTTGTAACCCTTGTGCAAATGGTGCTCTCTTTTTTACAGTAACTAATCCCCCAATGTCTACATTAGAGAATATGATTTTATCTTTTCTAAGATTCTTCTGTGTGTGTGTGTGTGCATATTGATGTACATGTGTGCATACACATGTGTGCAGATGTATGTGCTTATATGTGTGTATGTGGATACCAGAGGACTACCTTGGAATGAATATACATAATACACACACAGACACACACACACACACACACACACACACGTGTTTCACATGTTCTTGTAAGTGACTTCAGTGGAACTCATTGGTTCCCCAAGCTGTATTTGAATGGAATGATAGCTCTTTTGGACTGTTCTAGCTCTTGATATCTAGGGTGAATAGAAGAAAACACAACATAAAAGTACCCCATATTTATATCTGATTACAAACAAAACATGGACATTGTCTCAGCCACAAGTTACCACATTCCTCTGCATCCAATCTCGTGGGTGTCCAGCTCACCTGTGGCTGCCATAGCCTTGCTTTCATATTCTTTATCCCTTGATAAAATTTACTGAGACACCTAATCACAGAATCAGTTACAACCCAGAACTTCTTTCAATTCTCCCCAAATCACTAAACACAAGCTCCTTCTGAAACCCTCTCTGAGGCTCTACTGCCTCCTTTCTCACTGCAATGAGAAAAAATTTCAAAATCTTCAGCTACAGATGTGATTCCAGTGACCTTCTACTGTGACAGAACACCATAGTTATGTGACTCATAAAATACATTTATTTCTCACAGTTCTGCAGTCTATGAGATCAAGTTCAGGGTCCAGAATGCATCACTTCTTATGGTCCATTTCCTGGCTTGTAGGTGGCCACCTTTTTACAGTGTTCAGTTGGGCTTCTGTCTCTCACTGGCTTAGAGCTCACCAATCAGCAAGCTAGTCTCAGGGATCTACCTGTCACTTCCTTTCCAGAGCTGAGATTACAAGCACATGCTGGCTGGCCTGACATTCCACTTTATTGACTGAGCCATTTCCCTAGCCCTTGTCTCAGATTTCTTTTTAAATGTAACCTGGCAAGTCTGTGAGGACCACACTAGTGACTCAACTTCTTTGGATGAAAGATATTTGGGGTGAGAATTGCATCTACACTGAGTGTGTGTAGATATTTTTCCCATTAGCATCCTGTGGTGGTTTGAATAGGGTTAACCCCAATAGACTCATGTGTTTTAATGCTTGGCCCACAGGTAGAGTAGCACTGTTAGGAGGTGTGGCCTTGTTGGAGTAGGTGTGGTCTTGTTGGAGGAAGTGTGTCACTGTGGGGGTGGGGTTTGAGGTCTCCTTAGCACATGCTCCACCCAGTGAGGAATGAGAGTCTCTTTCTTGGTTCTTTTGGAAGTGAGTCTCTTTCTGACTGCCTTTGGATCAAGATGTAGAACTCTTGTCTCCTCCAGCACCAAGTCTGCTTGGATGCCACCATGCTTCCTGCAATGGCAATAATGGACTAACCCTCTGGAACCATAAGTCATCCCCAATGAAATATTTTCCTTTATAAGAGTTGCCTTGGAAGCAGTTTTAAGAGTGTAACGCCCCGTTCCCAGAAGGTGGGTGGGTGGTTTTTTTTGGTCATTTGATAGGTTATAGATGTTTGTTGTCTTTAGGGGGATTGGTTACAGTTGTTAAATGGTCTTGTTTTTTTTTTTTTTTTTTTTTTTTTTGGTTTTTCGAGACAAGGTTTCTCTGTGTAGCCCTGGCTGTCCTGGACTCACTTTGTAGACCAGGCTGGCCTCGAACTCACAAAGATCCACCTGCCTCTGCCTCCCAAGTGCTGGGATTAAAGGCGTGCGCCACCACCGCCCGGCTAGTTAAATGGTCTTGTTAAGCAAGGTTTAGGATGTTAGATCCAGTGATTTCTCTCTTTTTCTTTTCTCTGTCCATCTTTCTCTCTTATGTAGGGGGAAAAGACTTGAAAAGAAAAAAAGGGGATATAGATATGATATAGGAATGATAAAGAAAAAGGGGTAGATTATTGAATTTGCTCTTATATCTTTATATATTGATACAAAATTAAGGTTATATTTGGCTACACTGATATAGGTCTTTGTATATTGATACAAAATTAAGGTTAACTCTTTTTAAGATATTGTACCTATGTAATTCTTAAAAATGCAATGTGACGTTCTAGGCCCTTTTATAGCAACTATCACAGACTGTTTAGGATAATTAAGAAATGCAAACTAATACTCATTAAAACGTTGTTTTACTAGGTACTAGTTTAGTGTATCACAGATGTTATCTAAGTGTTATTGAACTTTTAAAAATTATTATGTATTTATTTATTTCCAACATTCAATTATGACAAATACCAACAATTTCTTAACTATTAACCCTACAAATTCCTACAATCCCTTTTACTTATCCACTAAACCTATTGATAACTATTACAACTATCTGACCTCTTAGAAGGATACAGTCTCTGGGGCAGGTCCTCAGTCGTCAGGAACACAGTCTCTATGGTAGACCCTTAACGCACTAAGGAGTCCTTTTTCTGGAATATCTCAGATGCAGGTTCATCAGGGTAAATTGGTTATTGCAGTCTCACCTTAAATAAGGCTTGATGCTTTCTTCTCTCTGGGAGACTGAATCAGCAACTCTGCTTAGTCCTTAAAGCCAGCCACAGTTTGGACAGATCAAACCCCTCTAGGCAAAAGCTGAGCCACAGGGTTTAGTCCTTGGCCTTTTGCTGTCTTGCCGAGGCTTTCTCTGCTCACCAGCTTCCTTCTGTTTCAGGGAAATCCTGCCATCAGTTCAACAGCATTTTCTCCAGCAGTACTCTCTGAGCTCTCTCGCATGGGGGGCATCTGGCTCCATCCTTAAATAGGATCCCTCCTTGTTCCACCTGTTTCAGCTTAATTTGGGCTCTGCCCACTTAGCAGCTGAAAACAATGCCAGGCCAGATACTTTGTTTCTTATTCCATTAAGTCTTCCCTGTTTTTCCTGGCTTCAACTTTGTTTTTCAGTCCATTAAGTCTCCTGTTTGTTTCCTGTTTTCACCTAACTTTATCCTTGTTTTTCCACAAGCTGATAAGCTAATCACTCACAGCCATGTTGATCTTCATGCCCAGAATTAACAGACTGTATCAGAAACCCTTATATATTTTCTAAATCTAATTTAATTATTCTAACTCCCTACATCTAAGTTAATCAGAAATCAAGTTGCTAAGAGACAAGCAACATTTGCTTATTCAAATATATGGAGATAGATATATGGAGATAGATAGATGGTCTTCAAAACCCTCAAGAGATCTGTAGAATACAGCATTTAAAGATGTTTTCTTAACCTAAGATTTTTTTTTTTTTTTATTTTGGGACATGTCAGCTCCTGACAGTACTCCCCATTCTACTCCAAGTAGATTATGAGCATTGAAGAAACTCCATTTGTAGATGGCTGAGTTAGTGGCAAGTTTCTCACTGGGCAAGAGAAAGCCCTTGCTTCAACTATAGACAGAATGCTGTCCGAAAAGGACAAAAAGTGGAAGCAGCTAAGTCAACAGCCTAGCCGTGCCAAGACAGGGTGAGCAAGTCCTTCATAATTCCTACTTTACAATTAATGTTTATCAGACATACTGGGCCAAAAGCCCGAAGATAGATGCTCCAATGTATTGAGAGAAATAGGGGACTGTCTAGGCAGCCAGATGTCTGTCATTTCTTAGTTTTGGAAGCTGCTTGCCCTGCACTTCCTGTTTATTCAGATATGTTTATCTTTCTCAGGTCTCTGATGTGGTTGAAGACTAGATAGTCATAGTCTTACAGTTAAGTTTTAAGTTGTGTAGGAATTTAAAGGATGTTCTAGGTCTAAGAAGATGTCTTTAAGTTGGTAATACAAATTAGGATGAAAACTGAGTTAGATATAGAACTTTAAACTCATCAAGATAGATAAGAGCATATTCTTATTAGTTGCCAAATACATATGTTATACCTTAAAAATTTTATAATTGTTGTCTAATTGTTCTTGTTTTTTATTGTATTTATTGTTATAAGAAAAAGAGTCTTTTTTTCTTTTTTCAACATTTATTTATTTCTTCAAGTTACATCTCAATCACATTCCCCTCCCACCTCCCCCTCCCAGTCACACCCTCCTACCCTCTTCCCCCTTACCCTCCTATCCACTTTTAAAAAAAAAAATTTAAGGTGTATCTTTTCCCCACCAACAGCTCCCCCTTTTAGTTCAATAAAGGCTCTTTTTCTTATACAATAAATATAGTACAAAACAATAAGAACAGTTAGGCAACAAGTATGAAAATTATAAGGTATAACATACATTCCTATTGTCCAGTCCATACATATTTGGCAACAGATAATAATATTCTAAAATAGTGTAATTCCTAAATAGTGTAATGATGACTTATACAGCTTTTATATTGTGTTAGGTCTGATAAGTAATCCAATGGTAATTTAAAGTAGAAAGGCGGATGTGTTTAGGCTACCCACACACATGATAACATTTTATTTTATTGTGTTTTTGAGATAGGGTCTCATGCAGCTGAAGCTGGCCTTGGACTCCTGGTTCTCCTGCCTGTATACCCTAAGTATTTGGGTTGTGGGTGTGTGCTCAACCACAGTATTTTATACAAGGGATTTTGGTACCATCAGAGGAATGATGGAGCTCAAATGGGTGAGAAGTGGGGCAGAGAGGAGGAGGGGAAGTGAGGAGAAAGGAGAAAGGTGGGGGAGAGAGAGAATATGTTTTTGGAGTGTTTTAAAATATATTTATTTTATTTTAATTAATTTTGTGTGTGTGTTTGTGTGTGTGTCTTTGTTCACATGTGTGAAGTTGCCCTAAGAATCTGAAAGAAAAAGTCAGACCCCTGGAGTTGGAATTATATTTGGTTATGAGCCACCTGGCATAGGTGCTGGGAACTGAGCTTGGGTCCACTGCAAGAGCAGCATATGCCCTTAACATTGGTTCTCTGGAGGATCAGAACCAATAGAATGAATATACGCTATGAAGGGTTCATTAGACAGGCTTACATGATAATGGTGGGCAGCCAAACGATGGCCACCTGCACTGGAGAGGCTGAGAACTGGGCCCTGCCCAGCTAGTGGCTCAGCTCTGAGGAAGTTTGGCCAAGTGCCATGTTTCAAAGTCCATTAGAATAATTAACTTTTAGGAACTAGAAATAAATGTCAATTAATGAGATAGAGAAATAGTTCTGCAGTTAAGTGTACTTGCTTATGTTGTAAAAGACCTGGGTTTGGTTCTCAGCAATGACATGTCAACTTACAACTGAAACTACAGTTCTGAGGATCTGATGCCCTCTTTTAGCCTCCATGGGCACTAGACATACATATAGTACAATATATACATTCAGACAAAATATCATACACATAAAAATAAATCTTAAAAACAAATTTCTATTAAAATTATGATTAAGTTTTAAAACTTCAAAAACCTAACTAAATGAAATCGCCAAAGAACAGGGAAGACAAAGCCTCAACTAGACATCTCTTACCACCAAATGAAACCTTCAGTGCCAGGAGTGGGTGACATTTAATTGAGTTATTAGCCAAAGGGGAACCCCCAAACAACCCATGGTTTTGTTCTCCACAAACTGATGGGAAGGCCCTATTGCTGAAGACAAAACCTACATAACTCATTGAACATGGAGAAGTCATGCTGGTGCCTACCTAGAGCCTTCATCCCTACTGTCTAGTGGTCACGGTACTAGAAGGTACTCTGCATGCTACCAGAGGAGAAAGGTAAATATTAACCCAGCTACAAACCTATTGATCTGCAAGGGTGACCTTCCTGTATGATATGTTGTTGCAATAGTGGTACAAAAGTTGTGGGAGTAACCAACTATCTGACTGAATTTAAGGCCCACTCCATGAGATGAAACCCATTTCTGACACTGCTTGGGTGGCCAAGAACCTAAGACTAGACAGGCCATGGACTTAGGAGTAAAGCAAATACTAGTGTTATGCTAAAAGAATGTAGCAATAAAATGACTCCTAATGACATTCTGCTGTACTCATAGATGAGTGTCATGCTCAACCACCACTAGAGAAACTTCCTCCTACAATAGGTAAGAACAAACACAGTCTCACAACTGGACAGTTTGAAAAGAGTTAGAGACATTGGAATGTTGAGTCCTAAAAGGGAAGTTTCCATCAAGCCCCTCCTCTTATGGCTTAGGGAACTCTGCAGAAGAGGAGGTAGAGATTAGAAGAGTTAGTGGAGATGGTAGACATCAAGGAAACAAAAACTTCTAGATACAATAGGGATGATGCATATATGTATGAACTCACAGAGACTATGGCAGCATTCACAAGGCCTGCAGAGGTCTAAGCCAGATGGGTTACAACACTGAGATAAGAAGTGGACTGCCTCCCATCTCCAACACAGATACTATCTCCAATTAACTACTCACAAGAGAAAACTTAGTTCTCCTCAATGGAGTGTCATTGTGTATACAAACCACAGTATAAGGGCAGGTCCCATGCCCAGAGGTACACAGCCAACACAAAACAAACTCAGTGGTATTGAAGGTTCTTTATCTCATGATGCTTTGTTGGTGCTGTGTTAAATACATATATAAGTGTGTTGTATGATGTATGTATGTATGTATGTATGTATGTATGTATGTATGTATGTATGTATATATGTATGTATTTACCTTACAGGTCTTTTGCTTATGTATTATGCTTTCCAATTTGTGTTTTTATGGACATTTGTGAGTGTGTGTGTGTGTGAATGTATTTCAGCATCTGTATGTGTTTTTTGTGCTTTTTCTTTGGCTCTTTTTTCGATTTCTTTTGTCTTATTCTGTTTTTATTTTTGTTGTTGTTGTTTCCCTTTTGTTTTTAAATGAGAAAGATAAAGAAAAGATGTAGATTTGGGTGGTTGGGGAGGGTCTGGGAGGAGTTGGGGTAGAGGAAACCATAATCAAAATATATTGTGTGAAAAAAATCTATTTTTGATAAAAATTAACATGAAATAATATTTTAAAGCCCATGGTACTCTAAAGGTGGTCAAGATCGCATGATGGTTTTGCTAAACAGGCATGTTGTCAAGGTACCTTCTAAGTATTTATGTTTACAGCCATGATCTGTGCTGTTCTCAGCCTCAGTCACAGGAGCTTCCTGTCGCAGTGGGCATCCATCAGAGCCGACGCTGAGGACAGGTGAGTGAGGAGTGCCCAGCCCTAAACAGGACATTTGTCTCAACCTCCTCAAGGGCCATCATGGATGAGGGGACAGAAAGAATGTGAAAGCAGGAGGGTCGGGGGAATGCTGTCTTCTGGACATGGTATGGCTGTTGTGCTCACGAACTCCAGGCAGATGTGGTTAGCCACACAAGAATTTCATAAGGTCAAGTCTTATTCCAACACATAGAGCAGTATAATTCCTTACCGTGTTGTAAGTCTCAGGCTCACACACAGAGAGAAGTACAGCTACATCTCATCAAAGAATTTATAGTTATAAGAAAAAGAACCATTTGTTGGACTGAAAGGGAGAGCTGTTGGGGGGAAAAGAAATACCTTAAACTAAAAAAAAAAAAAAAAGGGAAGGGGATGGGGGGGTTGAAGGGGAGGAGGGTGGAAGGGTGGGACTGGAGGGGGGAGTAGGGAGGGGATTGTGATTGAAATGTAACTTGAAGAAATAAAAAAAATAAATTATTAAAAAAGAGGCTTCTCTTTATAGCAAATGGAGCCAACCACAGAAAACCACAACTGGACACAGTGTAGAGATCAACAGATCAACGGGACCCTGGCCACACTGGATACATCGACACCACAGCTCCTGCATCTATGGTTCAGGGAACATTGAAGAAGAGGGAGCAGAAGGATGGTAAGGGCCCGAATACCAGGATGTCTGCTGTGAAACAGTCTCTCCTAGACTGTTTCAGGGGGTGGTGGTGGCACACACCTTTAATCCCAGCACTTGGGAGGCAAAGGTAGGTGGATCTCTGTGGGTTCGAGGGCCAGCAGCCTCAGAGCAAGTTCCAGGACAGTCAGGGCTATGCAGAGAAACCCTGTCTCAAAAAGCCAAAGACAAAAAAAAAAAAAAAAAAAAACAGAAAGAAAGAAAAAAGATACAAGACTGGGACAATGGCAACATCAACGAAAGTATTAATGTGGAAGCAGGAAAAATTCTCACAGCCTTAGCTCTAGACAAAGAAATACAGGCAATTGATGACTGCTGGGAGAGGGAGAATTAACTTCTCCCAGGGATGAGCCCTCTTGGGCTTTGATTGGCCACATTGATTGGCCAATGTGGAGTGGTCAGCCAAGAAACCATGTACACATCAAAAACAAAAATGGATGTAGCAGGCTGTATTTATATTTATTTGTGCATATACATACATACATACATGCACACATATGTCAAAGGAAAAATGATCAACTTGAAAGAAGGGGAACATGGTAAGGATTTGAGGGAGGGTAGCTAGGAGGAGCAGGATGCAGGAGAAGGAGGGTGAAAGTGATGTAATTTTACTTCAATTTCAATCAAAAACATATTTAAAAATTATTAGTATGGGTGCAGGAGGGCCTATCAAGGCTCTACACTTAGCTGAAGACTACTGGCAATTGATGGCTAGTGGGGGAAGGAGAGTCATTTTTCTTTGGAGGTGTGGTTACTAATAGACTGCCCATGTTCTCTTGTGGATGGCACCACACCCAAGACATATAAGCAGCACTAATTGCCCTCAGTGGTTTATAAAAAACATGTAGAGGTAGAGGACGTGACATTACAAGGCACTGTGTTAGGTAGGTCGGGGGTGGTGGTGAAAGTGCTGTTGGGGTGAGTATGATTGGGACACAGTGACTATATGTGTATGGATGCCATAGAATAGAATAATCTAAAAAGAGAAAATCCCACTTATATATTCTCTTCAGTAAAATCTGATTTTTTCTGTTTGTTTTCTGCTTTTTAAGGCAGTGTCTCATGTATTCCAGGCTAGCTTCCAACTCTTTATGTTGCGCAGGATAGCCTTGAACCCATGACTTTTCTGCTTTCTCCTTCTGAGTACTGGGTGGAAACCGAATTTTAACTTTTTGTTACTCAGATGGTATTGTTTTATTTATTTATTTTTCAATGTATGAATTGAAAATTCATACATTATCTATTATTTATCATAACATGTTAAATCTATCTGTCTATCTATCTATCTATCTATCTATCTATCTATCTATCTATCTATCTATCTAACCCCTATCTACCTTCCTATCTAGTCACTTTTTCTCATTTTGATACAGGCTCTTATGTATTCCAGGCTTAGTCCAGGCTCATCTTAAACTCATTGTATAGCCCAGTCTTGTCTTGAATTCTGGATCCTCCTGCTTTTACCTACCAGATGCTGGGGTGACAACATGCTCCACCAAGCCTGCTTATTTTTCCAGCTAAGTGTGTTCATGTACCACATCTTTCTTAGGTAAATGTCAAAACAAAAGTACACACTTGTCTCTATCTTGTGTTTTTTCATTTAGTGATGTTTCTCGGTGATGCCTCCCCAGCTCCCTCCCTTCCCGTGACAGCTGGATAGTGCGTGAATACATCATATTAACCTAGCAGGTGCCAGCACAGGTGATGCCCAGACCTTTGCTGCTACAAACAAAGCTGCATCTCATCAGCCATGCAACCACACCAATGCCTGTCTTTTTGTCAGCATGTTCGGAACACATTTTTTTTTTTTATTTTGGTTTTTTGAGACAGGGTTTCTCTGACTCACTCTGTAGACCAGGCTGGCCTTGAACTCACAGAGATTCGCCTGCCTCTGCCTCCCAAGTGCTGGGATTAAAGGCGTGCGCTACCACCGCCCGGCAGGAACACATTTTTAAGACGGGGGTTTATGAGTCAATGGCAAGATGCATACATAATTCTCCTAAATTTCACTTCATGAGTGTTATGCCATTTTGTGTTCCCACCAATAATCACGCAGAGGACCTCTTGGTATAGAATAACTTTGGAGTGTTGGGAGAAAGGAATAGTGGCTTGTTAGGTATTCGTGGGCTCTATGGGTTCAAAGCCCAGCTTTGTCCATGGGCTCCATGTAAGTTCTCTGTATTATCAATATGATCATGTTATTCACATGTCTAAAACTCTCTTCTGGCTTTTTTAATGTTTTTTTTTTCTTTACTTAAGGTGTATCTTCCCTACTCTCCCGATATCTCCCCCTTTTAGTCCAATAAAAGGCTCTTTTTTGTATAACAATAAGTAGAACAATTAGGAAACAGTTATGAAAATTATAAGGTATAACATAGGTTCCCAATGTTGGGTTCATATGTATTTAGCAACTAATAAGAATATTCTATTATCTATTTATCTCAATGAGTCTAAAATTCCTAACTCAGTTTCCATCTTAACTTGCATTACCAACTTAAAGACATCTTAGACCTAGAACATCCTCTTAATTCCTAAACGACTTAAAACATAACTGTGAGACTAACTATCAAGTCTTCAACCACATCAGAGACCTGAGCAGGGTAAATATATCTGAATAAACAGGAAGTGCAGAGCCAGAAGCTTCCAAAACTAAGAAATGACAGACAACTGGCTGCCTGGACAGTCTCCAATTTCTTTCTATAAGGTTGGAGCATCTATCTTCAGGCTTTTGGCCCAGTATCTCTGACAGACATTAATTGTAAAGCAGGAATTATGAAGGACTTTCCTACCCTGTCTTGGCAGAGCTGGACTGTTGACTTACCTGTTTCCAAGTTTTGTCCATTTCAGACAGTATTCTGTCTACAGTTGAAGCAAGGGCTTTTTCTTGCCCAGTGGGCTAGCTTGTCACTAATGCTTGGCTTTCTTTCTTTCTTTCTTTTTTTTTGATTACACATTTTAAGAAGATTTATTTATGTATTTAGAGACAAAGCCTTGCTATGTATCCTTGGCTAGGCTGGAAATTGCTGGATAGACCAAGCTGGTCTTGAACTCACAGAAATTTTGTCTCTGTCTCCTTAGTTTTGGATCAAAATTGTATGTCATTACATCTCTAAAAAGATATGTTTTGTTTTTAAATATGTGTATACATGTCCATCAGTGTGTAAATATGAGCATGTGAGTTCAAGTGCCTGTAGAGGCCAGAAGAAGGAATGGGATCTCTCTGGAACTAGAGTTACAGGCAATCATGAGCTACCTAACTTTGGTTCTCTGCAAGAACAGTATATGTTCCTCACTGCTGAGACCCCCTGGTCTGCCCCTGCTGGCTTTCAAGTCATGTCATAATCAAGTCCTCCCATGTCCATTTTACAGCACTACACAATCTGGACCTTTTGTATTTCTCTGATCTTGGTTGCTTCTCTCCTTGTGATGGCCATACTGGCTGTTGCTGTTTAGGTGTGTAATGTCCCCTATAGGCTTATTTGTTTGAATACTTGTTTTTGAAGGTTCTGGAATCTTTACAATGTGGAACCATGTTGGAGGAAGTGGATCACTGGGGGTGGGCCTTGAGGTTTGGTAGCATGACCACACTTCCTCTCTACTCTCTGCTTTATGACTCTAGATGTGTTGTGAGTAGCTTCCCATGTTTCTGCCACCATACCTTCCCTGGCCTGGTAGACTGTGTTCTTTAACTGTAAACTGAAGGATTCTCTTCCTTCCCAAATTAGTTACTTTTCTGTTGCTGTGGCAAAATACCATGGCCAGAAACAACTGAAGGAAGAAAGCTTTATTCTAGCTTATGGTTCCAGAGGGAGCGAGTCCATTAATGCACAGCAGTGGAGACAGGCACTGCAGCAGGACCAGGAAGCTTCGAGATCAGATCTCAGCCACTCACAGGGAGCAGAGAGAAAGCAGCAGGAAGTAGGGCAAAACTATCAATCCTCAACGTTCACCTGCAGTGACATACTTCCTCTAGAAAGGCTGTAAATCCTAAAGGTTCCACCTCCCCAAACAATGCCACCAACTGGGACCAAGCGTTCAAATACATGAGCCTGTGAGAGAGATTTCTCATTCAAACCACCACATTCAGCTCTAATAGGCCCATGGCCATTTCATAATACAAAATGCATTTAATTCAACTTTAAAAGTCCCCATAGTCTTTAACTACCTCAACAGTGTTCGAAAGTCCAAAACCTCTTCTGAGACTCAAGGCAATCTCTTTTTTTTTTTGGTTTTTCGAGACAGGGTTTCTCTGTATAACAGCTCTGGCTGTCCTAGACTCACTTTGTAGACCACGCTGGCCTCGAACTCACAGAGATCCGCCTACCTCTGCCTCCCAAGTGCTGGGATTAAAGGTGTGCGCCACCAACGCCCGGCTGAGGCAATCTCTTAACTGTGGCAAAAAGACAAAACAAAACCAAATCACATGCTTTCAATATACATTCTCACATAATATATATATTACATACATTCTGAAAGGGAGGGATGGGGAATTAGTGAAGAAAGATTGGACCAAAGTAAGACCAAGTTCCAGCAAATCAAACTCCAAATCCCATAGCTCTATGTATGGTATGGGGACTTCAGTTTCAAAGGCTTAGATGACTCTATCCCTCTAACTTTTCTGCCTACAACATACCTTTCTTTCTTGGACTTGTTCCACTCCCTGTGTGTAGCTGTTCTTGACAGATGTCTCATGATTTTGGCATCTCCAACAGCTTGGGGTGTCCATGACAACCCAGGCTTCATATTCACACAGCTTCGTGCAGTGGCCACTCATGGCCTATTTGCAGGGATTTCAGCCCTATAACTGATTGTATGGCCTCAGCATCCCTCTGAGATAGCAGAAGAAGAATATACAACTCCATCCATCTTGCATCCTTTATGCCTCCAAAACCAGTACTATGTGAATGGCACTGCTAAGTTTGGCTACCAGCTTGAGATGGACCCTTACCTCCTCAAATCACATTAGCATCAGCTATTGCATACTTTGTAGGAGCAAAAAACCCTCTAGGCTCTTTCACAAGTTGGCATAGCTGTGTGGGGTTCCCTGAGGACACCTCTTCTATCCGTTGCACAAACATGTATGAGTGTAAATATAGATGCCAGAAGATAACATGTTTTGAGAAACTTTTTCTGAGGAAGGGTCTTTTATTGGCCTGGAGCTCAACAATTAGGCTGGACTGGCTGACTAATGCTCCCTGCTGTGTTCAGCATTTTTATGTATATTCTAGGGATTGACTCCAGGTTCTTGTGCTTGCAAGTAAGCAAACGCTTACTAAGCGAGCCATCTCACCACCCTGGGCTTGGCCTCTCCAGTTCTAACACATTTCCTTACTGTGCACTTTGAACAAATCAAGGAAACTCTTGTCTCTTTGTCTCACTGTCTGTGAGAGATGAGCTAGCAATATCTAGTTTGCAGTGCTGTGGTGAGGATGTACTAGGGCAATTATGAGCTGGCTTTTTATTTCCTGATATCCCGCGTGGGCTGCTGGGTGAGGGATTCCGGATCAGGGGATCAAGGAGTTGTCTTGTCGGGGGATTCAGTTATGGAACTTTGTGGCAGCCTAGGGGTTGAGGATTGACATCGCTACTGGCTATTCTGTGGTCAAGTGCAGCTCTCAGTTACCTTGGGTCTCAGTGTTTATGTTTATTTTTAGCGGGGACTATTATGGTGAAGGAAGAGAAGAGCTATTAATGAACATATTACTCAATAATGGAAGATAATAGGCAGCTACTCTAATTGCATTATGCACCTGCCACTTGAAGTTCATGTTGAGATTCAAGCTCAGTGCTTGAAATATTTTAAAGTGGGAGCCCAGGTTTTCCAGTATAAGTAGATGGTGTGTGTGTGGTGTGAGTGTGTGTTTGTGTGTGTGTGTGTGTGTGTGGTGTGTGTGTGTATGTGTGTGTGTAGAACATTTTCCTAAAGGAAGAAACACTAGCATCTTTCCTCTCTGAAAACCAGTGAGAATTTTAGGGTTTTACCTTCTGCCTGGGTACAGAGGAATGACCAGTTTCCTCTTGAGGGAAGAAGGGCTTTGGCTAAGTAACTTTTAGTCTTAGAAAAGGATGAGATATGGGCAGGAGCCTTTCCTCATGATTTCGAAGTAGTACCTCCCTTCCATCTGATACATGTAGAAACTCTGAGAAGTGAACATTATGATGGTCAGTGACAAGAAAGGATTAGCTGAGGGTCAGAGAAGCGAAGTGACAGGCTGCAAGGCTCGGAGTAAGTGCAAACAGTTACCCAGAGTCTAACCTATAACCCTGATTGTAGTCTTTACCCTGACTTTTATACTAACCCTTATTCTAACCTTACCCCTCATTCCTTACCCTAACCTTCATCCCAAGCTACACCCTCATCCTAACCTCAACCCTTGACCTAACCATAGGCTTCATCTTAATCTTAAGTGTAATATTACTTACTTCCAACCCTAATCCTAACCCAATCCCTAACATTAATTCTCACCCAAATTTTAACCCTACTCCCAACCTTAACCCTCATCTAACCCTCATTCTAATTCTTACCCTGATCCTAATTTTAATCCTAGTCTGAACTCTTACCCTGCTTGAACCTTCATCCTCACCCTAATTCTGTTCCAAGTCTTATGGTTAACCCTGATTCTCACTCTCACCTTGATCCTAACCCTAACCCCAAGTTTAATTCCAACCTTAACCAGAATCCTGATTGTAACTCTATTCCCAACCCTAACCTGTAGAGATATTTTAGAGTTTTGCCTAAGGAAAAGCCAAATGAATGTCTTCAAACAGTCCTTTCTTAACAGTTTGAAGCCCAAGATGATGTATCTGTACCCAGACTGTGGTTTTTGAAACCTAACTCTGCTTCAATAACTCTACTGTTTCTGAGGCCATTTCCTCCTGTGTAGAACAGCAGGGATAGTGGTCAGTGTCCAAAGGGTGTGGGCATCCCACGGGACATGTGCTATTTCTGTTGGATATTAGCTATGCACTCATGGTTACAGTCACCTGACATTTATGGCTCACAAGGCCAGCTTTCCAATTAGGATAGAGATATAGTTTTACAACAAATACACTTAAACTCTTTCAGAGTGTGTAGATCTGAAAAATTCTTAAATACATACTAGAGGTGGTGGCAGGCATAATAACAACAATTGCAAAGGTTTATTGAGTACTTATGTGGGCCAAGTGTGATTCTAAGCACTTTCTATTCATCTGCTTATTTTAATCCTCACATCCATTAAAGCTGGGTCTATGATTAGCCTCACTTTACAATGGAGCTAACGGAGGTTCAGAGGTTTCAATACCTTGTATGGGGTGCAGGACTGGACTCATCAGTGAAAGAGTCAACACTTGAATCCAGACCCCTGACTTGACTCTATATGTGCTTCTGCTCACAGGATATGAATAAATGGTGTTGGTGTGATGTTTTCTTGGGCTTGTATGAAGAGTGGTCACTTGCTCTGATTGCTCAAGACCCTCTTGATTGAACATATTTCATGGAGGGAGACCCTCAAGTCCCCAGCCAATGGTTAGCAAAGATGACTCTAGTAATATTGAAGTCTTTCCCAATCTTTTCTGAGATTGTCTTACTGCATATGGCGGCAACACCCGCCAAGCATATGCAACCAACCTAAGCATGCCAGCTCTCTAGGGACTGTGAAGAGTAAATATACACATCTCTTTACCACACACATAACATCCAGACATTCTTGCTTAAAAAATAACAGGGTAAGTGCTTGATCGGTGTGAATGTAACTAACAGTGACACTTGCCTTCTCCACATAAACAACAGAGTGAAAATGTCCCACGTCTCTATCTATAGCAGAGTAGTGTCATGTACAGAAATATCATATCTTGGCACACTGACATGTATCATATATCACAATAAAGGAGGCTCTGTCACTGCAGCTGAAATAGTAACTATACAAATGATAGCAATAATGATGATGATAGTTAAAATGTAACAATAATGATAGAAGATGCTGATAGTGATGGTGATGGTGGTGATGGTGCTGATGGTAATGACGAGTATGCTGGTGATGATGACAATGAGGGTAATGATGGTTGTGATGATAATGGTGATGAAGGTGGTGATGGTAGTTGATAATGATGATGGTGGTGATGATAGTAATGACAAGAGTAGGTGTTCTCCAAGTTATCACCCACTTTATTTCAACACTGTTCTCAGTGTTTTGTTTTTGTTTGAAGCAAGGTCTTGCTATGCAGTCTTTGCTTGCATGGAACTCACTATGTAGAGCAGGTTGGTCTTAAACTTGTGGCAATCCTTCTATCTCTGCCTTCCGAGTGCTAGGATTATAGATGTGTGCCCCATTTCCTCATGTGGAAAATGGAGATAATAATTAATGGCCCTACCCTACAAAAACTTTTGGGGGACCTCCTCTCTCCATCTATGCTGTCTTGACAATATCTGCTAGGAACAAACTCAGCATGAGCTGCCAACTGGACGATGAGCAGTGGTGTCACCTTCTAATTTGAACTTCAGCTCCCCCTTGTCTTTATTGGAGATTGCAGCTCTTCCCTTCTCTCAAGGATCACTTCCAGGCATGATAGCATGTACCTGTGTCTGGTGCCCAGAAAGAAATAACACACGCCTTCACAAAGCATGGAGTACAGAGACGGGTGTCTTAGCTTCTTGTCATGGCTGGTCTAAACACCACCCATCTCAACTGTTTCTGTCCTTTTCCTCATTTCCTCTCCCTCTGGAGGAGCCTCATCAGAATTCAGTGAGTGAAAGCAATATTTATGAGAATAACCTTGAGCCTACTCGTACATGTATTTGTAGTGTTCAACACTTTATTATTAGCAACAGATTACTTGGTGACACACCTCACAATTGCTTGCAACACATTACACTTTGCCTGGAGACTGCTGAAAGAACATGGGCAGAGAAAGAGATGCAGTAAGAGAGGGAAGGGGGAGGGAAAGAGAAGAGAGAGTAGAGATGAGGGAAGAGGGGTCAGGGGAGACAGGGAGAAGGGAAGAAGAAAAGAGGGAGAGAAGGGAGAATGAGGAGTCTTTTCCTTGCTCTCATGAAGTTACCTACTGAACACAAACTATTCCACTCTGACCCATCAACCTGCATCTAGACCAGTGGTTCTCAACCTTCCTAATGCTGAGACCCTTTAATACAGGTTCCCATGTTGTGGTGATCTGTGGGGACCGGGAAATGGAGGCTTATGAGAAATGCCTTGTTGCTGGGAAAATGAAAGTAACTTGTGGGAGATATCTAAGATGGTGCTGGCTGGAGATGCCGGGGCAGTGTTGAAGCCTGATCGAGGGTATAGCTGATTGGGTGAGAAAGACGTTCATGCTCGTGATCAGTGCATGATCACCATGTTACTAGGTTTGTGCTATGTGGTGTGATAGGATGACCTTTAACGTGATTGGCCCATGTAGTCTCATGTGGAAACACTCATTTGGTTCTGTATATAAGCCAGAGGATGAAATAGTAAAAATGGGAATTGCTTAGACATCATCCCTGTCATGTCTGTTTGTGTTTGGAGTTTGTTTAGGTGGGCAACACACTCACCTTTCACTGAGAATCCTCTTATGTGATGATCGCCATGTTGGGAGTCACCACAGTGTTCCCCAAGCTATAAAATTATTTTTGTTGCTACTTCATAACTGTAATTTTGCCATTGTTATGAGTCGTAATGTAATTATCTGTGTTTTCTGATGGTCTTAGGTGAATCCTGTAAAAGGGTCATTTGACCCCCAAAGGAGTAGCTACCCACAGGTTGAGAACTGCTGATCTAGACATTCTATAACATCTTGATTTGAGGGCTCATAGGGATTTCTTTCTGATGCCAGGGACTCTTCAGCCTTTTCCAAGAAGATGTCCCCAAGAAAACACCCCTGGTCTCCTGGAACTGCAATTGCAAGAAAGCTTTTGACAGTTGTCAAGAACCTTGGGATTTAGATCACACCCAGTGGTGTAGACAGAGACTCTTTGACTATGTACAGCTTAGATGTTTTCTTTTTCCTGGGACAAAAATACTTGAGGAAAGAAGTTAAAGGAAGAAAGATTTAATTTGGTTCATGGTCTCAGAGGGGTCAGCCCATGGTCACTTGGACTCCCGCACTTACGCAAAGCATCATGGTAATGTTAGCATGTGTCAGAGGAAAGGTGTTTGTATTGTGGCATATAATAAGCTGAGGTTGGAGCAGCTCTCATCATGGTGGCCTGGAAGCTGAGAGAGGAGTGCCTCCTTTATGGCAGGTAGGAAGCAGAGAAGAGCCACTATAAGAAGGTGCCATGGCAGGATAGAACCTGCAAGGACAAAAGACTTGTGGCCAGTGGTCCACTTGCTTCAACCAGGCCCTGCCTTTGACGGTTGATTCATTCCCTAATAGTCTATTTGAAGTTTGAGTAAGCCAGAGCTCTCATGGTTCCTATAATTTCATGACTCTCCAGAAAGAGTCTCAGTCACACTCAGGGGATGTGCTACTAATCTCTGGCCATCGACCGCTCATTGTCTTGGCTCTCATCTTTCCTCCTTCAAGGTGGTCTAACCATCTGAAGTCTCTCCCTGGGAGAAAAGTTCCTCCCCTGGCTAACATTAGGTCCGCAGCCTTCACTTGTATGCAATTTCCAGGAAAATTTAGTTCTTTGTGGGTCTGTTTTGTCAGTGGTCTGATAGCCTCGGGGAGAGGCAGCATTGCTACTCTGTAGTGCCACCTCTCCTGCCAGGACTCTCCTGCCAGGTTCTTCTTCAGGGCCTCTGGATTGGACAAGTGATGCCAGCGTTTTATCATCCCCATGTGGCCTCTTTGTATAAAACAAATTTTGGACAGAGACCCACGCACACAGAGTGATGTGTAGAGGAAGCAGGGGCTTTTTTGAGAAGTCAAGGGGCAGCAAAGATGGCCAGAAGCTACCAGGACTAAGGACAGAGGTGGAGACACTCTCACAGTCTCAGCAGAGCCCAGCCCTGGTGCCTTGGCCTCTGGCCTCTGGAAGCTTGAGGAGACATTTTCTGTTTGTGGAAGCTTGTGGTTTGTGGAGAGTTATTGCTTCAGATTCAGCAAAGGAAGCCACAGTGAAACAAGCAACGTGGAGAGTACAGAGGGTGAGATGGAAGGAAGAGAAGAGGGCTGTGGGGCCCGTGTAATATGCAAAACATCACCTGCTCAATCACAGGAAAGGAGAACCATGGTGTGGAGTGTCCTTAGTAGAAAGTCTTGGTGAACACTATACCACTGAGCTATGTCCCTAGCTTTTGAAGGTTTTGGGCCAGCTTTGGGTTCAAATCCCAGCTCTAGGGTTGGGGAAATGGCTCAGTCTGTTAAACATTTATTATGCAACCATGAGAAGCTGAGTTCGGTTCCCCAGCACCCATGGGAGAAGCCAGGCTTGGAGGCAGAGACAAGAAGATCCTGGGAGGCCTGCTGATCAATCAATCTAGCCTAATTGAGGAGTATCAGGTTCAGTGAGAGACCCTGTTTCAAAAATTAAGATGAAGAGTGATTGAGGGAGATATCTGATGTCACCTTCTGACCTCTGTGTACATATAGATACATGCATACAGACACATAGGCACACACACACAGACACAGACATACATACACATGTGTACACATGTACAGAGGCAGACACACAGACACACCCATAGAGACACACACCCCTTTGCTCTGCTGTGTGAACTTTACCTACTTAATTTCTCTGGGTTTCAGAGCTCATCCAGAAGCACCATACTATCAGTGAAGAATTTATTCGTGAGTCCTGTTACAAAGTGTACATTGCTATCTGCTCAGAGCAGGAGAAGAAGCTGAGCTCCATGTGTTCAGGGTGCAAAGTGAAGCGCTGCTATACAGACTCCTTTGGGACATTGTTTCCCCTCATCATAGACAGGACTGGGGGAGATGTTAGACCCCAGGAATCTAGTGGCACAGGGTTGAAACCACTTGCCAGGCAGAGAAGTCATTACGGATTTTTCACTTCAGGAATCCTTCCAGCCTAAACAAAGGTAGGGTCACCTGTGTGGAAATATCCACGTCATCCTGGCATTCTTGAATGGCAAGCGCTGGGGTAGCCCTGTCTCCATGGTAACGGAGAAGCTGGTGTCAGCACCGAAGGTGGGAAGAGGTGGTGTGGAGAATACATTTAGTGTTTGATCTAGGGATCCTAGCTACAGTGAACAGGGATCTAGTGTGTGACGTGTGAAGTTCTTGCCCCAGGGAATTCAAGTCTGTCTCTTCTGTCCTCAGCAGCTCCTACAATGAGCGTGGCATGAGAGCCATGGTGTGGAGTGTCCACAGTAGAAAGTCTTGGTGAACACTATACTACCGAGCTATGTCCCTAGCTTTTGAAGGTCTTGTGCCAGACATGGGTTCAAATCCCAGATCTAGGGTGGGGGAAATGGTTCAGTCTGTAAAACATTTATTATGCAACCATGAGAAGCTGAGTTCGGTTCCCCAGCACTTTTGGGAGAAGCCAGGCTTGGAGGCAGAGACGAGAAGATCCTGGGAGGCTTGCTGATCAATCAATCTAGCCTAATTGATGAGTATCAGGTTCAGTGAGAGACCCTGTTTCAACTGAGTGTGTCTCAATGTTTGTATGTCTCTTGTCTCTGTATGTGAGCATGTTTGCATTTGTTCCTGTGTGTCCCTGTGTGCCTATATGTTTCTTCATGCTCGTGTACATATGCTTTTTTTGTTCCTGTGTGTCTGTGTATTGCTTTATATTTAAAATATTTATGCAGATTTAAAGCATTATTCTTAATATTTTGTGAGTGTATGTATGTGTGCATGTGCATTTGCATACATGTGTGCCACTTGTGTGGAGGCTCAAGGACAACTTGGTGGAGTTAGTTCTCTCTTTCCACCTTTACATGGCTTCTGGGAATGAACTCAGGTAGACAACCTACTGCAGCAAGTGCTTTACCCACCGAGCCACCTTACTGGCCCCTACATGTATGTTTTAATATCATCCAGCATTTACTGAGCACTTGGTACATGAGAGTAACTGTGGTTCCTGCAGACTTTAGTTTCATTTTTCATCATTGGCCAGGAGAAAACAGAGGTACACAGGAGTTGTTTGTCTGCAGCGCAAACAACATGTTTAGAAGGCAAATTTACTTATTGACTAATAAGTAAATGGTTCAGCTTGCGCCGTCCGTGTTGGCTCTGTGCATTCATCTGTATGTGTCCCTGTGTCTGTAGGTCTGTGTGCTTATGTCCCTGTGTGTCTGTGATTCAGTGCATGTACATGTATGTATGTGTCCCTGTGCATAAATGTCTATATGTGTCCCAGTGTTATACAGGTCTGCGTGTATGCCCTGTCTATCTATGTGTCTCTGTGAATTTGTGCCTTTATGTGTTCCTGTGTATCAATGTGCATATGCCTGTGTGCATATTCATATATACACATATGAACATATGTAGGCAAATGCCAAGTATTTATGCATATGTGCCTCTGTGTATGCATGTGTATAATGCACATACATGTGTGTATGCATCAGTACTTGTCTCTGTGTATACGTACAGGTATATATGTTTTTTGATTTGTGAACATGCCATGTGTGTATTTTAGTTCTTCCTTGAGCAGAGTCCCCCATTTCTTTTTTTTTTTTTTTGGTTTTTCGAGACAGGGTTTCTCTGAATATCTCTGGCTGTCCTGGACTCGCTTTGTAGACCAGGCTGGCCTCGAACTCACAAAGATCCGCCTGCCTCTGCCTCCCAAGTGCTGGGATTAAAGGCGTGCGCCACCACCGCCCGGCTGAGTCCCCCATTTCTGATTTACTTAATTATTCACTAGTTAATTCATATTAATGAGAACCAAATCCTAACTCTACAAAAATTAGGAATGTTTAGTGGGGAAGAATCACTGATGGAGTTCCTCAGATCTCTTGAATGAAGATGTTAGGGCTGAATGGCCATCGAGCAAGTGGTCTTAACTGTGACAATATGTTACCAAGCCTGGTTGATAAAACAGATTGCTTTTTTCAGGTTTCATGTTTGGAGGTAATGCTTCCTCTCATAGAACCCAGGCTCTGTTTTTATTGTTAGAGGGTTACATGACAGTCTGAGAACTCTGTTAAAATACATAACTATGGCTTGCATGTCTTCTCCAAAAATCTAATCTTGAATTTAAACAAAATCTTCATGTATGTGCTTGTGTGTGTGTGCTAAAAGGAGGCGGTGTTAAGGACATCGCTTCTGGAATCTGACTCCACAAATTCAATGCCCATTCTGCTGCAGCTTCTGAGTTGGGCATTCTGACTAATCATTTCACTATAAAGCCCACTTCCCTTATCTGCAGTTTACAGGTGATGATAACAGTGCCTGGTTCATGAGGCTGGTATGAGCCCCAAAACAAGCTTCCCCACTGGGTCCCTGAGCTCACATTAAGCCTTTAATGAAGTCTTGGTTCCCACAGTAACATCTGCTATCACAGTTTTGTATCTGACACTCTTGTTGGTGTTTGTTTCTCTGCCCATCCTCTCTATCATGCAACCATATCACTTGTCCATCCCTGGCCAGTCTCCATTCTCTTCAAGGGACAGTTATGGCTCCTTCTCTTGAATGACTTGCCCTGTTTTCTAGCATTTCATGGCCAACGTGTTAGTCAATGGCAGAGCAGCAATATATTCACTTGGTTTTCTGGAGCTGCCCTTCAGGTGGCGCATTCCACAGACCATACAATGAGAGGTAGCTTTCTAGAGCCGTGTCACCTACTGTCCTATTTCTAGTCACACCATGGGGACAAATTTTGCCTTTTCCTGTACACTAAGCATTCCTGAAGGTAGGCGGTATTTGTGCTGTGTCTTAATGCCCCAAATAGCATCCGGCACACACTGGGTCTACACCAATGTAGTCAGAGTGTAAAACATGGAATGGCCGGGGCTCAGGGTCAGTGATGGAGTAAATTATTGAAGTCACAGGAAGATGAATGTAATACAGTACAAATAAAGTAAAAAAAAAACAAAAAAACAAAAAACAAACTCCAGACTCTCCGTCCATCGGTCTCCATCCAGGAGGGCTTGAAATGGCTTAGCAGCTGCCCAGTGGCAACTGTCAGCCACTTAAGGCAGTGATTAGTCAATCGGGGTCTGAGTGAGGTTTCAACAGTGTTTCTACTGATTCTCCCTAACAGGAAATCCTGAGTGACTGGCAGGGAGGTGACCGGTGTGGTGCTGGTGACATTGCCTGTCCTTTACACTTAGCAGTTAGCAACATCCCTGGCCCTACCCACTAGATGTCACTAGCAACCTCCAGCCTTTCCAGCTGTGACAACGAAAATGCCCAGAGATGTTGTCAAATATTCCCCACAGGACAACAGTGCCCCACTAAGCACCACTGGGTTACAGGTGGTAACTTCATTGAACAGCTGTTCCATCTGGTCCCAGCCAGGTGACAGGCACATGCAAGCAAAGAAAATGATGGGAGAGGGGAGGCTGTTGCTTACCTGAGACTAAATGAGTCCTAAGGCATGAAACTGGACCGACCTTGCAGGACAAAAGGAAAGGCTAAGAATTGCTCTGAGTTATCAAGTGAGTGAGTGGGTTGCGCTGAGAGGGAAAGGAGAAAGGAGGGGTTCAGGCAGGTTTCTGGAGGTTTTGGTGTCTGTGAGCTCTGGCCAAGGTTTCTGTCCTTTCTTCTCATTGCTGTCACAAAAACCCAACAAAAGTGACTTAAGGAAAGGAGGTTTATTTTGGCTCACAGTTCGAGGATTTTGGGATACAACTGTCATGGCAGCAGTAGCTTGAGATGGCTGACCATTGCATCAGCAGCCAGGAAGCAGAGGGATGGATGTTGGGGCTCAGCTTCCCTTCATTTTGTTCAGCCCAGGAGCTCAGCTGATGGCATGTGCCACCCACAGTTAGGGTGGGCCGGGTCTCCCCATCTCAGGTAGCCAGATCTAGAGACTCTGCCACAGATATGCCTAGATATTTATTTCTCCAGTGAGTCTAGGTGCTGCCAAGTCGATCAGCTAACCAGTATTTCTTTGTGTTATGGTATCCAGGCCCCTCTCCAAGAGCCCACCTCTCTTCTCTTTCCTCCCTTTGAGAGTCTGTTTTATGTGATCCACTCTAGTCAGATCCTACAGCTCTAACCAAGAAGGAATTAGGAAGGAAGGTTTATCTTGACTTCTAAGTCTAGCAGGATGGATGAGACATGGCCACAGGAGTGTGAAGTGTCTGGTCACAGTGTGGAAGGAAGTAGGGCTTGGCTAGTGAACCTCAAGATCTTCCCTGAGTGACACACTAACTCCAGCAGGCTCTACCTCCTAAAGGGTCATGAATGACCCTCCAAAATAGCACGACCAAGTGTTTAAGCACATGAACCTGTGGGAGATATTTTATACTCAAACTCTATGACAGGGTTGTTTGATAGCCCTTCACCAAGCTGGGTTGGGGTCCTTTTGTGATTTCCTGGTCCTTTCCCTAACCCCATGGTCACCTCCCTCAGAGTCCCCCAGTCCATCAATTCTCCCTGGCTATTTGTCACACTCTGCTTCTCAGCTTGTCTTTCGTCCTTTGTCCATTGTTTTGAACTTCTAACGACTGGATCTGACACAGTAGGTGGTCATCTGTTCCTACACTGACATAGACCTAGTGGGTGCCAGGTGCTGTGAAGGGCCCTGGGCACACTTTGGTGGTAAGGCAAAGCCTCTACCCTCAGGAGTGTTTAGCATACTGTCTCCCTGGTGTGACTGGAAATAGGATACAGGAGACACAGCTCCAGAGAGCCACATCTCAGCTTGTGCTATGTGAAATGGTGTTCCTCTGGGGGACAGCTCTAGGAAAGTTAAGTCCAGGGCAGTGCCGAGCACCTGTACAGGCAGTAATCTATAGTCACGAAAGTTCATAGCTAATGACAATCATCAGAAACACCAGGCTCTTTCTGGTGGGTGCCTGCATGCATGCATGTGTGCATGTGTGTGTGCGTGTGTGCATGCATGGATGTGCGTGCATGTGTGTGTGTGGCCAGAATCCATCTGCACCATCTTCCTGAATCAGTAGGAGAGTGTGGGAGTCTAGGGAAGTCCTCAAAGCCAAGAGATGGAGCTACTGAGTCAGGGGTGTTCATAATTCTGCTTGAATCCTCACAAGTTTGTGAGGCAGGCTCTGAGATTCATACACCCATTTTGCCAGTAGGGGAAACAGACTCAGAGAAATCAAGTTGTCTCAGGTGGCCCAGTGAACTGACAGCAGAGTACGCGCGACGTCTGGACGCTCATCTCTGTTTTTTCCGATCTCCCCGCCTCCACTCTCAGTATGCTGGGATGTCAGGCTGTGCACCCTCCACCCAGTTAATCTGAGAACCCAGGGTTCCTGCAAGCGGGGCACAGTCTACCAACTGCACTGCCTCCTCAGTCTCTGGACTTTCATTTCCCAAGGGTTCAGAGCATAGGCCCGAGGTGATATCATGGCTCTGTCAAGTTGCCCGCTTTTTGACACTAGCCAATTCATTTTTCCAAGTCTTGATTTCCTCATAGCCATAATTCTAAGCTTTCTTGGGAGGCTCTTTTTAAAGTACCAGTGTGATGATCCAAGTAGAGAAAATTCTATAGGAACATGGGAAAGCTCTCAGAACACACAGCGGCTGCTGCCTCGGAAAAAAAAAATCCCAAAGTTCTTTTCTCTTTGCAGAAGCTGAAAGCCAAAGGGTGGATGATCTCACCTCTTTCCCCGGAAGGAAGATGCAGAACTTCCTGGGAACCGCACAGCCCTCCTTCCTCCTCAGAGCCCAAATTCCAAGAAATGCAGCTAAAATTGGCCCTCAAACAGCTTTTGCAGAGCACGCCGCAGCTTTTTTTGGGCCTTAGAGAGCCAGTTTCCATGATGAAAATGGCACAGAAGGAGAGACCCAGCTAAAAACAGCCACCGCCCAGGCTGGTGTTAACAGGATGCAGCCTACCCTAAGATCTGGTGGTTCAGACGCCCAGGCTTCCGCAGCTTTTTCACGAATTGCCATTAGGTGGCAGCATCGCAACGTGCGGCGCGGGAGGACGCTCCTGGACCCCAACGACCGGGAACCCTTCTCCAAGTGAGGCTCATAGAACATTTATGGGCCGCAAAATTCACCACTAAATTGTTTTGCTTTTATTTAGGAGCATGCATTTGCATTGCAGGAGTTCCCATGAAGTACTTCTTCTAGAGGCTATCTTTAAGGGATTGGAAACCAAAGCTGAAAGTGTGTGAGTCTATCCATGAGGTCTTGGGTGTCAAGGCTGCAAACACCAGACACCCTAATTCAGCTAACCCAGCAGGTTCACCATGCGAACCTGGATTCTTTTTGAACATTCTGGCAGAGGCAGCAGAGTCTAGAGGGGGAAGAGGGAGGTACACATTTGGGGCAGAAGCCGGTTGCCTCTCTCTGGGTGCAGGCAGTGTGGCTGCCTTGTCCCAAGGCCACGGAAGTATTGTAACCTACATCGTAAATGGGGAGTGGGAGCCGGGGAGGGAGGGAGGGGAAGATGAGACTGTTTTTAGAACAGTCCTGCGGCACAAAGAGGACTCGATGCCAGTTTCTTTGTGTGATTATGTGTGTGGCACATCTATTTGTAAACTTGCCTCTGCGGGAGGAGTGTGAAGGCCAGAGATTGAAGTTGGAATGTTTTCATTAACAGCTTCTCCCCTTTATTATTTTGAGGCAGGGTCTCTCACTGAATCTGGAGGTCATCATTCTGGCTAGGCTGGTTAGCCAGTGGGGGGGGGGCATATTGCTGGGGTGACCCGCTTTCTTCATCTGGGGGCTGGGGATCCTAACTCATGTCCTCATGCTTACACAAAGTAGCTGTTTTCCCCACCCAGGCATCTCTCTAGCCCCTTTATTCATTTGTTTGTTTAATACTGTTTTCTCAGTGTCTCTCTGGTCTGGTATATATTGGATGTTCAACAAAAACACATTAAGTTTTCCCATCCAAAGTTCTTGGGATCAGAAGTACTTCAGACTCAGGATGTTGGGATATACGCATAGATACAGTGAGATATCTTGGGAAAGGGCCCAAAGTCTAAACACTGAATTCAGTTATGTTTTGTATATATCTTTTATGCATATCCAGAAGGCAATTTCATACGCTGTTTTTCATGCACCCCTGTTTTGACTGCTGCTGTCATGAGAGGTCATATGTGGAATTTCCCACTGGTGGTTTAATGTCCTAAGTTTTGGATTTTGGATTTTTGGATTGGGATGCTTATTATCTTAGCTCAGGGGACCACAGAGGAAGGAGGACAGGATGAGCCAACACTGTGGACACCAGGGACGCTCCTTTAGAAATGTAAAGCCTAGTCCCTGTCTGGCCACCATCTGAGGCAGAAGTTTCATGAATACTCTTCGGGGATCTCAGAGCACATAAGGTTTGAGGTGCTCCACACCAAGGCTGCTTCTGGCCCCAGTGATGTGGAATTCACCTCTGACTCTGGGAAAGAATTCCCAGTTTCTCATCTGTGTGAGACTCAGCTCTCAGGTCAGTCCTCCATTATGATGTTTCTCTCATTTCCTCAAACATCTGCAGCTGCCTCTGTTTGTGCACAGGTGTGTCAGGCTGATGCATTGTACACAGGTGTGTCAAGCTGATGCATTGCAGTGTACACAGGTGTGTCAGACTGATGCACTGCAGTGTGCACAGGCGTGTCAGACTGATGCACTGCAGTGTACACAGGTGTGTCAGGCTGATGTAGTGTGCACAGGTGTGTCAGGTTGATGCAGTGTGCACAGGTGTGTCAGGCTGATGCATTGCAGTGTGCACAGGTGTGTCAGACTGATGCACTGCAGTGTACACAGGTGTGTCAGGCTGATGCAGTGTGCACAGGAGTGCCAGGCTGATGTATTGCTTTGTACACAGGTGTGTCAGGCTGATGCAGTGTGCACAGGTGCATCAAGCTGATGTACTGCAGTGTGCACAGGTGTGCCAGGCTGATGCAGTGTGCACAGGTGTGTCAGGCTGATGCAGTGTGCACAGGTGTGCCAGGCTGAGACACTACACTGCATACTGCTGAGCGTTCTGCCTCCACAAGCTTTCAGCCTGCAGATTTTGCCAACTCTCTGGCCTGTAGTTGAAGCATTCTCCCAGGCACTAGGGTGATTGGGAAGTGGACAAATCTGGCTAGTCTCTTGATTTCTTTACAATTGGCCACCTTAAGGGTCTCTTACACCCCAGCTTTCTTTCTATTTCTTTGGTGCTGCATAGCCTCTCCATGCTCCAGCTTTTGGGTCTGTCACTATATCTCCTAACCAAGTCTCCACCTCCCTTGTTTTGTATAATCAACACACGGTAATACAAAGACAAGGAAAAGGATTTCCAAGTGACTCACGTGAAATTAGGGTGGAGGCAATCCTTGCTATTCACAGTGCGGTCCATTGACTGTGAGCTTCAGAATGTAGTTAGAAATGCCAGTCTACATTCCAGCCTGAGTTCGCATCTGCATCTACTCTGGCCTCCCAGTAACTCTTCCGCATGTGAAAGCATTTGAATTCAGTCCGAACACCTGATGGGCAAGCATGCAGTGGTGGACCAAGGGAGGGTTGCTAGAGGCTGGGAATGCCCCTTGGACATTATTAGCACAAGTGGCCGCATTGGAATTCTATATCCTTGTCCTGGCTCAGGATGGCCTCAAATCTTAGTTCAAGACTTGGCTATCAAAGAAATGTGGTAACCAGGCTCATATTCAACATCCATCACTCATCCTTGACAACCGAGGACCTTAAATGCTCATTCCCGATCTTACTTTAGATTGCTTGAGTCAACGAGGAGGGTGGGAGGCGGGGATAATCTCTCCAGAGGATTTGAAAGTGCAGCTGGAATTAAATCTTGACAGAGAACCAACAGCCTAGAGCTATGAATCTGCTCTGTGAATATCACCCCTGCCCCCTTTTAACATTACTGCCACCAAGAGGAGTTGCTCTCAAGTAAGGTCCTCAAACCAGTGGCTTCGGCAGTTCACCAGGACTTAGTCTGACTGTAGATTCCCGGGTTCCACTTGAGAACTACTGAATCAGAAATATTGGGAACAGGGGTCAGCAATAATGGTTTCAAGTCCTGAGCTGCATCCCAACCACACTTAGGAACCAGCATTCTACCCATGTGGGGGCCACCTGCCACTGATAACTTGTCTCTTTGTCCCTGGCTATATCCATCCTGGCTATATCCATACCTTATTTTATTTTCATTTTTTTTCCAAGACAGGTTTCTCTGTATAACCCTAGTTGTCCTGGAACTGACTCTGTTTTACAGGGTGGCCTCGAACTCACAGAGATCCTCCTGCCTCTGCTTCCCGAGTGCTGGGATTAAAGGCGTGTGCCCCCACCACCCTGCTCACTGCTTTATTTTGCAATGTGAACTGAAGGTCCTAGTAAAGGGCTGGGCTGCTTTGTAAAGGCTCTCCAAAGCTCACTGATTAGAACTGTGATTGTCAAGTGACAAACTGTCTTGGGCTGTCTGTTAGCCCCCTTAAAAGTCATTTATTGTCCTCCTCTGTGTTTGACTTAACGTCTTTGCAACTATTAGGTAAGATCTTTTTTGAAATGTACAAACAAACTTCTAGCTTCCAACAGCCCAAAGGCTAATAATGTCATCAGATAGCATCTGATGTAGAGATTTCTTGCTTTTTTGTAATCTGCCTGCCTGTTTCCATCCATGTACTGAGTGTGCATGTGCGCTCATCTGTGTCTCTTTGTGTGTGTGTCTGTGTATGTGTTTGTGTTGGCTAGAAGTTACCCTTGGGTAACCCTTCATTCCTCAGGTGTTATCCACCTTGTCTTGCAACAGGCTTTCTCACTTGGGCTTGCAACAGGAACTTTCTGATTAGGATAGACTGGCTGGCCAGCGATCCCTAGGGATGCCTGTAACCTAAATTTTTAATTATTATTTAACACTTATTTATTTATTACTATATTCGCTTATAACAAACACCAACAATTTCTTAACTATTAATCCTATAAATTCCTACAACCCCTTTAACCTATCCACTAAACCTATTAATAATTATTTTTCTAACCTTTTAGAAGGATACAGTCTCTGGGGGAGGTCCTCAGTCGTCAGGAACACAGTCTTTGTTGTAGATTCTTTAACGCACTTAGCAGTCCTTTTTCTGGATCTCTCAGATGTAGGTTCGTCAGGGTAAGTTGGCTATTGCAGTCTCACCTTAAATAAGGCTTGATGCTTTTTTTCCTCTGGGAGACCCCAACCCCTTCGCATCAGCAATTTTGTCACTCTACCTCATAGTCCTTAAAGCCAGGCAAAGTTTCCTTTAGACCAATGTTTAAACAGATCAAATCCCTCTAGGCAAAAGCTGAGCCACAGGGTTTAGTCTTTGGCCTTTTGGTGTCTTGCTCAGGCTTTCTTTGTTCATCAGTTTTTTTTTTTTTTTTTTTTTGCTTCAGGGAGATCTGGCCATCAAATGATGGCCAGCACTTTTTTCAGCAGGACTCTGGGAGCTCTCTAGCATCAGGGGCCTCTTTTTCTTTCATGGAGTTCCATGCACTGTCCTTAAATAGGAGGAACTCTGTTTTAGCTTAATTTGGGCTCTGCCCACTTAGTAGCTGAAAACAATGTCAGGCCAGATACTTTGTTTCTTTAAGTCCATTAAGTCTTTTCTGTTTTTTTGACAACCTTGTTTTTTAGTCCATTGAGTATTTTTTGTTTTTCTGACAACCTTGTTTTTTAGTCCATTGAGTATTTCCTGTTTTTCCTGACTTCAACCTTGTTTTTTAGTCTATTAAGTCTCCTGTTTGTTTCCTGTTTTTAGTCTACATGCTGATAATGATCTTCATGCCCCGAATTAAGAGACAGTATCAGAAACCCCTATATATTTTCCAAATCTAAATCAATTTATCTAACTCCCTACAGATGCCTACCTCTGGCTGCCCAGCACTGGGATAACATGTGTGTACCACTGTGTCCGTCTTCTTTAATGTCAGGTCTGGGGATTGAACTCAAGCCCTGATTCCCTCATAGCAAGCACTTAAACTGAGTTTCCTCCCCAGCCCTCCGTTGGCATATTACTATCTGTAAAGGGCCTTGCTTTGTTCCTTTTTTGTTGTGGTCCTATAGGGACTTCACGAAACAGTTCCCACAATGGACCATTGTATTCAGGGCATACTGAATCTGGGTTCCTGGGTTGTGGTCAATCCTGTTTCCTCCAGAGGGAACTCTTGTCTTATTCCCTCTGAGGCAAGAGCTCTACCAAGCTGTGAGTTTTGCATGGACAGCAGTGAGGGTGATGTTCCAGAAACCCCATCATTCTCATGTGCATGTCCACATGGGCTGAATCTCCAAAACAAAAAGAGAGGCATTGGAGGCCAGGAAGACAGCCCAGAAGGCAAAGGCACTTTTCTGTTGTGGTGAAACACCATGGTCAAGGCAATTTATGAGAGAAAGGCTTTCCGGTTCCAGAGGTTTAGAGTCCATGAGGCAGAGTAGAGGTAGAGGGCTGAGCACGGCAGCTGCACACTCCAAACCACAAACAGGAGGCAGAGGAAACACACTGGAAATGGCATGAAAGCCCTCCCCCAGTGACATGCTTCCTCCAGCAAGGCCACGCCTCCTGAACCTAACTAAACAGCTCTGCCAACTGGGAACCAAGCATTGAAACATCTGACTCATGTAGTGGAAGGAACGAACCTTCTTCCACTAGCTGCTGTCCCATGGCACGTGTGCAACCTACCCAAAATAAATAAAAAGATAATTCAAATGTAAAAAGGAGATATTTAGGCAGAAGGGGTGGCTGGTGACGGTCTACCAGCTGCTCCTGTCTGTAAACTAGGAGAAGAACTGGAATCAGGTCTTTCTGTGTTCAGTGAGAGGCACATTTCTTGCTTGCTGGCCAGCCCCAGAACCTGATTTAAGAGTGTCAGGGCAAGTGAGAGCCTCTGCCTCAAACAACCATGGTGAATGGTACTTGAGGACCATCACAAGTTCCAGGCAAGCCCATCTCGGAAACATATCAACAGTGCTGGTGACAATGACGTCATCATCAGCAGAGCCCCAAACTCCCAAATAGGAAAAGATAAAAAGAAAAATCCAACCCGAGATTTGGTTCTAATTCTCTTTTAAAGTTTTATTAGTTTTTGTGTGCACATATGAGTGTCAGTAGCAGTTATGTGTATGTGGCAGATGGTCACGGCTGTGTGCACAGGTGTGTATGCCTGTACACTTACACAGAAGCCAGAGGAGGGTGGCACATGTCCCATTCTATCACCCTCTGTTCTATTCCTTTGAGACAGGGTCTCTCACTGAATCTGGAGCCAAGCTAATGAGCACCAAGTCCTACTAGTGGTCCCATCTCCACCCCTCACAGTGCTGGGGTTACAGACACAAACACACACTTGCCTCTTTTTACACGAGTCCTGGGATTTGAACTCAGGTCCTTATGCTGTGTAGCAGGTGCTCTTGTCCACCTCCAGTCAGATGCCAGGCTGAGGAGGGGTCAAAACATGGTATTATGAAATACAATGCAGTGAGGGGGCATCATGGTGGGCCCATGCCAAGGTATGCCCCTGAGGAATTACACCATGCAACAGATCTGGTATAAAGAGGTTTTTTGGGGGAAGGGAGAGGAGTGAGGACCTAGAGAAGGGGTAGAGGCAGACGAGTGGACATGTAGACAGACAGATAGACAGATGGGAACAGAGCCATGCGGGCAGAGAAGGGGGGGTGCAGAGGAAAACAGGGAGAGAGAGAGAGAGAGAGAGAGAGAGAGAGAGAAAACTGCTGGGTTGATGGTGGGCAGGCAGGTCCTTTTATCCAGCCCCACACACCTGTCACACCTGGCAGCAGCAGGTGAAGACATAAGCCATTGCTAAGCCCCCTAGGACAGGCCAGCAGACTTGCTAAGGCATGGAGGATTTTATGTTAGCTGCCCAAAGGGGTGTGGGTTGGAGCCAACTCACTGCACACCTACCATGTGCACATTGGAGCCAACTCACTGCACACCTACCATGTGCACACTCCTTCTTTCTTTCCAAAGCTACCTGGCCAGCAGGTGTTAATCTCTTAGTGTCACAGACTGGACTAGGTTTGGAGAGAGTCTGCCGGCTCTCTGGAAGAACTGCTAAGTGGCTCCCATTTGTTTTCCTACTTATCACACGAAATACCAGGGAGCCTTGCAGATGAAAAAATGGAGCCATTTAAGGTCCCATGTAGTTCACAGAGACAAATGATTTCAAATTCTAGATTTCTTAAAAACAAACAACCCCCCCAGAATTCAGATCAGTTTCCCCAGCTTCTCAGCCTTCCTCTCCACTCAAACCTCACCCCCTCATTTTTTTTTTCAAAGCAAGGTTTGCATACATATTTCATCTTACCAACCTCAGCTGCCAAAGGATCCCTCCAACTGTCTTTGGAGGACACATTCAGAGGTCTGTTTAGTAAAATTACTTGATGTAATGAAGCCGCCATTAGATCAATTCTCAATGAAATGAGCCGGGACTTTATTTTTGCCCCTCCCCCATGTAACTTTCAATTTAATGACGAATTGTGAGAGCCATCAGCCTGCTGACATTTCCATGCTGAGCACAGTAGGTGACAGCTTTCCTTCTTGCTGGCCCTTCTGAGGGGAGCTGAGCTATTGGAATGCATTTTTTGTTTTTTAAAGGGGACTGTTTTGTTAAAGACCTTTTTCTTTATTCTGGGGAGAATTTGCCATTTTAACATTTCAATTCAGTTGTTTTCAAAATTTCCCTTGGGTCACCAGTGTGAATATTAATGATTATGTGCACACACAAATACATTATTTGTGTGGCCACAGGCAAACACTTCTGTGTGTTTTGTCCCCCTTGTCTTTACAAGGACTGGATTAGGTCTAAAATATTGCAGAACAGGCTGGAGAGATGGCTCAGAGGTTAAGAGCACTGGCTGCTCTTCCAGAGGTCCTGAGTTCAATTCCCAGCAACCACATGGCGGATCATAACCATCTATAATGAGATCAGATGTCTTCTTCTGGCTTACAGGCACATATGCAGACAGAACACTTAAAAAATAAGTAAAAAAAAAAAACCTAAAATGTTTCAGATCATACACAGATATCAAGAAAAAAGGATATGAGGATATGGGGAGGGGCTGAGCACACTGGCACATACCTGTAATCTCAGTTCCCACGAGATAGTAACCGAAAGACCAGCAGTTCAGAACACTTCAGAGGCTGTTGGTTCATACTACTGTGCAATTGTTTGACTCTATAACTTGGTGCTCAGATACATTCATGTAAGATGCCCTGTTCTCCCCTTCACTTTGGTAGATTGTCTCTGATATTATATGAGCACAGATTGGAGATGAGCTGTAGGGAATGGACACTTGCTTGCTTTCTAAGACATTCACGCTGACCTTTGGCCCCAAAGCATCCCTGCTGGCTCTAGAGAGAGTCAATTCAGTTTGACTACAGTTACGTGTCCCTTACTTGCTGGACATGGTGTCGGGGCTCTGTGGATGCCTGAAATCACAGAAGGCGCTGCACCTGATAGAGGCTGTTTTTCCTTTCTGTACATACCTGTGAGTGGTGGTTTGCATAGGTATGGCCCCCATAGACTCATGTGTCTGAATGCTTGGCCATTAGGGAGTGGCACTATTGGGAGGTGCGGCCTTTTTAGAGGAAGTGTGTCACTGGGGGTGGGGTTTGAGGTTTCCTATGCTAAAAGCTCTGCCTAGTGTAGAACACAGTCTTTCCTTGTTGCCCGCCTATCAAGATGTAGAATGCTCCTTCTCCAGCATCATGTCTTCCTGGACACTGCCATGCTTCCTGCCATGACTATAATGGTGTCTTTGCACAGCAATGAAACACTTTGACACTATGGTGAAGCTTAATTTATAAACTAGGCATAAGAGATTATCCGTAGTAACTAGTTAAAACGATAATTGTAGACAATGTGCTGAAACAAATTGCAAAAACAAATCACCACGCCTCTGATTTAGAGTCATTATAGGTAAAATAAGGGTTTCTTAAACACAGCCCTGGGATGCCAGGACAGTTGGCTTGATAACTGGCGAGAGGGATATGAGATGGATATACAGCTTGGATATGCTGGATGAAGGGAGGATTCACACCCTGGGCAGGAAGGCGTGAGATGTCATTATGTTACTCAGAATGAAGATTAATGGAAGCATCAACATCATAAAATGTATGAACTATTTCTTCCTGGAATTTTTCATTTAATGTTTTCAGACTGTAGGTACCCGCCAGTAATGAAAACTGTAGAAAGTGAAACCACAGGTCAGTAAGGAGGGACTCCTACAACAAAGGTAGATATATGAGAGGGAAATACACAGAGGTTCTGAAGTGTCAACATCTCCATATGGGAGAGGAAGGGCACAGCACCACCTGGGAACACCTTTTGATTCTCACATATTTTTTGGGCATGAATCCTGAGGCAGGCTGGACCCTCGCTCCCAAGCAGCCTCTCTCATGAGGAGACAGGACTACTGGGAGGGATGGCTTTTCTTTGAGAGCTTGTTTGGAGGTTCTGTCGGGGGAAGGACCAATAGTCACAATACACCCTTGAGTGAAGAATCGTCCTCCTCTACCAGAGAAGGTCACCCTCTTCAACTGACTACAGCGTGGGGAGGGCTTATACGTGGATGGTGAGGGGGAAAGATGACGCCCACTTAGCCACCTGAATCAATCCTGGGTATGGTCCAGGCCAGATTGCTTGCATGCCCAGAGGTTGGCTGCAGCTGAGCTCCCCGAGTGATGTTTTCCGTGCAGTAGAGGCAGACAAGATCTCTTTTCTCTCAGAACTGATACTCAAGTAGAGGAAACAGACAACGTGAAGGAAACAAATGTACAAAAGTGGCAGTTTTGGCTTCTGCAAACCAGGGGGAACAGGGAGTCAGAGAGCAGCGACTGGGGTTGAAGCAGGAAATAAACCATCTGCACAGAGTTGGAGAAAGTGCTTCTGGTGGAGATGACAGCCTGTGCAAAAACCCTCAGGTGCGGACAGGCGCAGCGCCACCAAGTGACATGAGAGAGAGCCCTGTGTGGCACTGTACAAACTACCTACTGCTGTGTAACCCGGCTTTATACTAGTCCATGATTATGGCCTTGCAGTTTCCATGGAATAAGAATCTGAACATATTTTAACTGGGGCCTCCGCTTCACACCTTCACAGAGCTGTAGTCAGGGTGTCTGTCAGTCCAAGGCTGGCAAAGGACCCCATTTGGATTGTTGGGGTGTTGGCACAATTGAGAGCCACGGATTTCTATTGGCTGTTCCATGGAGGCAGCTCTTGGGCCTCAGAGTCTGATGTTCCTGGAGTTCTCCCACAGGCCTTTGGCATGCGAACTGTCTCAGTACAATGTCTCCTGCCTACCTCATGTGAAATGCATCCCTGCTCCAGACCCATGTCTGAATACTAGGATCCTAGCTGCTTGTGCTGTTTGAGAAGGTTTTAGAACCTTTAGGAGGTGGAACCACTTTGGAGGGAGTAGATAATCAGGTAGGAGGCTGGGGAAGTGGCACGGGGTCTCGAGGCTTTATAGTCCACCCCCAATTATGGTTCACACTCTGCTTCCTGAGTGTGGGTACCATGTGACCGCCCAGCTTCCTGTTCCTGCTGCCATGCCTTTCCTGCCTTCTCTATCACAATGGACTGAATCCCTCTGGAACTGTGATCCCAAATAAACCCTTTCTCCTTTAAGTCGCTTTGATGAAAGTATTTTTTTTTTTTTTAACAGCAGCAGGATAGAAACTAAGGCAGTCCAGTGCCTTCTCTGAAGAGTTTCGTTTGATTATGTCAGGTCTACCTAGGTGGATCTCAGTTCAGATTAATTTGAACCGCAGTTTATGTGAAATTATGACTATAAAGATCTCTTCATTTCTGCCCTATTCTTCCAGGAGTTCAATGTTTAAAACCTCTCTTTCCTTATCATTAAAACACTTGTTTCGATGAAGAACCCTAGAACTCAGGTAAAAAGATTGGTTCTTTTAGACTTCCTTGAGGCTACAAGTGGTGATGTAATAAATTCCTGCACAATGACTTGAAATAAAAGTTGTCATGTTCTACTAAAAAGGAAGAGACCTAACTGGTACATGACTTTTCTTTGGTTTCTACTCTTTCTTCCTATATGGAACTTGGATAAAATGCCCAGAGTTTCAGGAAGCCATCTTGTGACCATGAGGTTCTGATTATGGTAGGTCAGAGTGACTGAAAGAGTTCAGATCTCCAATGGCATTTTCCTATTTCTCTGAACCACTTCTATACTTACTATGTGAGAGAAACATCCCTCTGTTTGTTTACTTAGGTTTCTTTCAATTTTATAAAGTTCTATTTTATTTACATGTGTGTGTGTGTGTGTGTGTGTGTGTGTGTGTGTGCATTCGTACATGTGTGTATGCATGTAGAGACCAGAAGCCAGCTTTCAGAAGTTGATTCTTCCTTTCCAGCATGTGGACCACTGGGATTGAACTCAGGTTGTCAGGCTTGGTTATCTTGCACCTTTACACACTAAGCCATCTCATTAGTCCTCGGGTTCTGTTACACTCAGCCAAACAGAAGCCTAACCTATACTGTATAAAGCAGAAGGCAGGCTATAGGTGTTTTATGAGGACATGTTTTGGTGTGTGGGAACTGTTCTAATTTACATGGAGAGATGGTGAAGACTTATACTCAGATTATTCAGAAGGGTTGGTCTATATTTTGGAAAAAAACCTTCTAGCTATTTAGTAAGAAGCGAACTATGAGGTGGGTGTCTTAGTTACTTTTTACTGCTATGACAAAACACCATGACCAAGGCACCTTGGAAAAGAAAGCATGCAATTGGGCTTATACTTTCAGAGGCTTAGAGTCCATGATGGTGGGGCAAAGGCATGATGGCAGGAACAGCTGAGAGCTCATGTCTTGTTCTACAAGTAGAAGGCAGAGAGAGAGAGAGAGAGAGAGAGAGAGACTCCTAGAGAATGTGCTTACAGGGCCATTCTCCTGCAATGCAGCACAGTGTGGTATGTGTTCAGACTCAGAGGAGGTGAAAAAGCTGCCCAAGGTAACAGAGCCAGGGAAAGATGGAGATGGGATTCAGTGAGATTCAGAATGTGAGCTTGTTTTTTTCAAGAACACTGGTTGAAAATCTGTGATTATTGCTGTTGTTACTATTGTTACCACTTTTTGAGACATGGTTGCATGTAACCCAAGACACCCTCTTTGTGTGTGTGTGTGTGTGTGTGTGAGTTTGTGTGTGTGAGTTTGTGTGTGTGTATGCGTATGTGTGTGTGTGTAGATGTTAGTGTACGTTTGTGTATGTGTGTATAGAGTGCAAAAGCCAACACTGGGTGTTGTTCCTCAGGAGCCATATACTTCGTTTTTGGGGATGGTTCTTTTGGTGGGACCTGGGTCTTTCTGATTTGGCTAAGCTGGCTGGCAGGCAAGCCCCAGGGATGCTCCTTTCTCTACCCCCCAGCCATCAGTGAGATTACAGGTGGACACTACTGTCCCTGATGGCTTTTTCTGTGTGTGCTGAGGCTTGAACTCAGGTAGTCACCCTTGCATGCAAACAATTTATTGACTGACTTCCCTCATATCTCCAATTGCATTTTAGTTGTTGCATTTAGTCATCTCATGTCCCCTGGTATTTTTCATTATTGCTTGGAAACAAATGATTCCGATGTCACAGCCAGAGTGGAAGTCAACTCCAGATGGATGCCTGGTGAGCTGGGGGCAGGAGCCTCACTTTTGCTGTTGAGTCTTATCCAAGGTTTCCAAGCAGCCATGCAAATGTGACAGGCTAAGGTGTGTAGTGGAAAGGTGCATCAGGCTGTGAAGGAGGACTGTGTTGATGGGGTGGTGTTTTGCATTCTAAATGTTAATTAACCTGCTCTCAGAGGCCTGCTTGCTATACACCAAGTAAAGCTATGCTACCTTTCTTGTTAACCATTGTCTCTGATTGGTTAAACAAATGCTGAGGCCTGAGATTGGGCAAAGACAGAGGTAGGCAGGACTAAGGTGCTTGGACTTCTGAAGCAGAGAGGTTGATGGGTAAAAGAAGCCTCCAGAAGACAGAAGAAGAGAGAAGAAACCAAGAGGTAGAAGAAGAAGAAGTCTCCAGAAGGAGAAGAAGCCAAGAGCAGGAAGGAAGACACACGTCATGGGTTAGAGAAAAGAACATCATTTCATGTGGCCTGGAACATTGGCATATCATGGGGAATAACAGCCCAGGGGACATATATATATTCAGGGGACGTATGTATATATGGGGTCATATTTGGGGAATAGAATTAAGAGCTAGCTTAGATGGGCTAAGATTGCACAATCCAGGCCAAGGCTTGTTAAAACCCGTCAGGTCTCTGTGTGGTCATTTATAATGGCGGGTTAAGGATTAACACTGCCAACTCATTAACTATTATTTAAATACTAAGTAATAATTTAATTAGTCATTTTCTACACTGTATTCCCAGTTCCAGTCTGTGGATGAAATTGACCATTTCCTCTCTCTGGTCCTCGGTTTTCCCATCTGCAAAGTGATACTCCTAGCTAGGGTAAAGGTTTTCAATTTGTGTTGAGCCCTGAGGCTCCAGAGGTTTGCACTGAGGAAAGGGTCAGGTTCTTCAGATCGCTTTTCTGCATGGGAAAGATGAGCAGAGGGCCTGCAACAGGTCCAGACGTAGACACCAGCAACTCTGTCCCAGGGGGAGCTCACATTCCAACCCAGGCCTACTGCTTCTGTGCTATAGTTGGAGGCAGAAGGGCAATGAATTCTGTAAGTCACTGCGGAAAGCATCTTCTGCCATTAGATGGCTCCTGGGCAAGCAGGTGGCCTCTGCGTCATCCTCTGGGTGTGGGCCATATGTTTGCTTCCTGTGGACAGAGATTCCTTTGTCCTCTTGTTTCCTTGAGTAAAGCTGATTTGGTGCATCCAGGAAGGCTGGGATAGCGTCTAAAAAAGAGGAACAAACAAACGATGGGTGGACACTATAAGAGCTGTGAAGAAACACATGGCTCTGGAATGGCCACACATGAAGGAAAAAGTTTGAGGAGGGGCCGGGTGATTGTGTGGGCCTGTGCTCTGGGCAATGCCTGGTGGCGGCTTTCTTTGTTACTTGTGTTTCTTTGTTCTTTGATTCCAGCATCCAGCACATCCACAATCAACTGTCCTTCCCACTTATTTATTCTCTGTCTAGCTGTCCCCATTCATCTATCTGTTCACTGACCCTCACTCCATTCATCTTTTATTTATCATCCATTTACCCACCCACCTGTACCCACTCATCTGACCATTCATCTTATCCATCCATCCATCCACCCACCCACCCATCCATCCATGCACTCACCCACCCATCCATCCATGCACTCACCCACCCATTCATCCATGCACTCACCCACCCATCCATCCATGCACTCACCCACCCACCCATCCACCCACCCACCCACACACACACACACATACATACATATATACACACATGCATCCACCCATCCATCCATTCACCCACCACTCATCCACACACCCATCCATACATCCATCTACCCCCCCACATACATAC
>CAJQZJ010031764.1:9242583-9276788 GCA_907164525.1 Lophiomys imhausi
CATCCATCCATCCATCCACCCACCCACCCATCCACACACCCATCCATCCATTCACCCACCCACCCACCCCTCCATCTACCCATCCACTCACTCACCTACCCATTCATTCATCCATCTACCCATCCATCCATCCACCCATCCATCCATCCACCCATCCATCCATCCACCCATCCATCCATCCACCCACCCACCCACTCATCCACCCATCCATCCATCCACCCACCCATCCATCTACCCATCCACCCACTCACCTACCTATTCATTCATCCATCCACCCATCCATCCATCCACCCACCCACTTACCCACCCATCCATCCATCCATCCACCCATCCATCCATTATCCACTCACTGGTTCACCTCCTCATGCATCTATCAATGCATCCCCATCTACCTATTCACTTGCCATCTGCTCATTTGCCTGTAGATTCTAATTAATTTATCTATAACTTATATAAGCTGCCTACTTACTCCTCTCTAGTCACTCCTGCATTCACCATTTGGTTAAACCAGTCTCTCCCACCCTCTAGGTACCTGGGGTTGTACCTAGAGCCTTGTTTCTTGTTCTGGGTCCTGCTATATTGCTCAGGGTGGCTTTGAACTTGTGATTCTTCTACCTCAGTCTTTGAATAGATAGGATTACAGCTACCACCAGGCTCAGCTGTCTACTTCCTCTCCCTTCTCCTTCTTATTCACTTGGTCTCTCAGTTATTCTATAAACATTTATTGCATCCTCCCTCCATATCTGAGGTGCAGAGGTGGATGGAGTCTCAGGGAGCAAAGTGTTCCTACTTTAGCAGAGAGAGAGAGAAGGATTAAAGAGGTCCTGATGCACCAGCCAGCTCTTGAAGGTGAAGGGTTTAGGTTCATGAGGCTGGATGCAGGAATAAGGCTTGGCTTTCTGGGGGAGTGGAAATGATATCTAGTCTTTCTTTCATTTTTATTTTTTTGAGGAAAGGTTTCACTATGTAGCCCGGGCTGGCCTTGAAATCACTGTTTTCCTGTATCAGCCCCCCAGAGTGCTAGGATTACAGGTGTGTGTCTCCATGTCTTTCTCTGTGATTATTCTTTGCAGATAATATTAGTTCTATTCTCCTGTCTCCTTTCTCCTTCCAAGCCAAAAAAAAAAAAAAAAAAATAGAGCCCAGATTATTCATCTCAGATACCAGTCTGATGAAATTCAGTTTTAATTCAACAACTGATTGTTCTTGTTCAAAACATTAGATGTTAAAAAAAGAGAAACATTTAAAGAGAGAAAAAAGTATCTGCTCATAGCAGGAAGCTGCCTTAATCAAATCTGTCTCTGGATGGCATTTTGTGTAAGTCAGGACTCAATATCCTGTCCACCCATTCATGTTGCAGAGAAGCCAGTGTGTGTGTGTGTGTGTGTGTGTGTGTACATTTCTGAGCTAATGTTATTTCATACAACCAGACTGCTTCATTTGGAATTATCTTGCCAAAGGTGTCTCTTAGATGCTGGCATTGTCACACTGTCAAAGAACTTGACATTCATGTGCTCGACAGTCATCAAATATTTTATTCATCAAATATTCATTAGGCTTCTTTCTTTCAGGCTTGGTGCTGGATGAAAATGGCAGTTCAGCAAGGAATAAGGCAGGGCTCTTATCCTTAGAACGCCCTCAGTCCACTGCAAGGGCTAGTCGGCTTTCCCTGCAGTAAACATTTTACCTTTGCAGGCTGGGAGGTCTCTGGGCAGTGCGCAAAACCCAGTGTGCAATAGATATGTATTAGAATAGATATGTATATGAATAGATATGTGGAAGAATGGGTAGCACTGCTGTGTTCATCAAAACAGATTTGGAACTCAGCTGTAGTTTTCGGGCCTATTCTCTATTTCAGCAGACCCATAGCTGGGCAACTGTAAAATAGCATTGAGTTGAGTATCAAGCAGGCTTGGACAGTGAGGAAGGCTGTTTAGAGAAAGAGATATGTGATCTTAGCCCCAACAGATGAGCAGATGGTGAGGTTGACTCATGGCAGTTTGAAGAATGACAAAGATAGCAGAAATTTGTGGGTCTGCAAAGAAAGGACAGACAGAAGTGGTGGGTTGTCAGTAGAGAGGTCAAGATGCATGCATACAAGAAAGAGGAGGTGCTTGGGGATCTGGGTGTAGTACACACTGACAGTTGTCTAACCTCTTCCTGCATGGGCCTTCAAAGGAAAGATCCAATAGTGCTCTCCCAGCAGGCTCTGAGCTGGCATTGTGTCAGTGCCCCTAATGAAGAATGCAACTCTTCACTGGGGTTGCTTGATTTTCACTGTGTCCTGTGAAGACCACACCCCCACAGGTCTTTTGGTAAGAGAATGCAGGATGGAAGTCACTATTCATTTTTTTTACATTTATTTGTATTTATATGTATGTGTGTGTCTATGTGTATATGCGCATGTATATTCAGGTCCTTGTGGAGTCCAGAAGAGGGCATCAGGTCCCTCTTGGATCTAGGTAGAGCTGAAGTTACAGACAGTTGTGAGCTGCCAGATGTGGTGCTGGATACTGAACTTCAGTCCTTGCCAAGAACAGTAAGTCCTCATAGCCACTGAGTTATCTCTCCAGCACAACTCCCCAAACCCGTATTTAAGAAGGAACCAAAGCAGCCGGGTGTGGTGATGCACGCCTTTAATCCCAGAACTCGGGAGGCAGAGGTAGGTGGATCTCTGTGAGTTTGAGGCCAGCCTGGTCTACAAAGTGAATCCAGGATAGTCAGGGCTACACAGAGAAGCTCTGTCTCACAAACACAAAAAACAAAACAAACAAACAACCCCCCCCCAAAAGAAGGAACCAAAGCAAAGTCAAAAGTTGGCATCTCTATAAAGCAATGAAGCAGGATAATTAATTATCCTCCTGAGGTCACCTTGCCACACTTTGTGAAGAGGATCAAGTGCTGCCAAAGGTATGAGTTTCAGCCCTATAAAGACTTTGGTGTAATACAAGTTAAACTTTAAAGAGTCTTTTGCAGGGCTGGGCATGGAACCCAGGGCCTTAGACATGTAACCAAGTGCTCTATCATTCCCCTGCCCCCAGCCCTTGTGTGTTTGTCTTGTAATGTAACTTAGCATGACCTCTAACTCACAATCTCCCTGTCTTCTTCTGAGTGCTGGGATTACAGGCCATCAACTGAGATATTTGAATGTGCCTTGATTCTTCATACCTGCCTTCCGTTCCCTTCTCCTTTTCCCTCTCTTTACACTGGTCTTGTAAGCCAAGATCACATAGTTATGCTGTCTGTTGGCATCCAGTGGGCAGAGTTTGGGGATGCTGATGGCCATCCTCCATCCCACAACAGGAATCACACAGCCTCAGATGCCAATAAAGCTGGGATGGGGAAAGCAGGCCACCACACTCCTTCATTGGACTCTGTCACTAGTCTCTCTGGATATGCATTTTCTCAGCTTGGCTTCTCTGCCTCCACCATATTGATTTTCTTTTTCTTTCTTTTTGTTTTTAGTGGTGTTTGATTGAGCTAGGGCCTCTCTCATGCTAGGCAAGCACTCTTTGTATTTCTTTATTTAGAGACAGGGTCTCACTAAGTTGCACAGCCTGACCTTAAACTCATTCTGAAGTCCAGGAAGACCTCCCATCCTCCCACATCAGCCTCTCAATTAGCTAGGATATCAGGCCTGTACCACTGCATCTGGGACAGAGAACTCCTTGTCTTGGTCTTTGGCCTGACACCCTTGCTTCCATCCTTCTGCCTTGATCCTTTGGAAAGGTCAAAGTTCTTCTAAGGTCGTCACTTTCTCCTTCTGCGGCCTGTGAGGATTTCATTCACACCTGACATGGACCTCACACTACATTATGATGGCATTGTTAGTATTATTGTTACACAGTGTAATGGCCCTCCCCCATTCTCTGTTTGGTTGGTTGTTTTTGAGACAGAGTCTCATGTAGCCCAGGCTGTCCTCCTCCAACTCCCTATGTAACCAAAGATGATCCTGAACTTCTGATCCTCCTGCCTTCATCTCCCAAGTGCTGGAATAGTCAATGTGCACCACCACACCTGGTTCATGGAGTGCTGGGCATGGAGCCCTGGGCTTCATGCAGCTAGGCATCACTCTACCACCTGAACTTCACCCCAGACTCCTGCTTTTATTTTTGAGTTTTAGTAGCAAGATTGGGTCTGTTGAATGAGAAAATCACTCCAACACAATGCTCCAAACATTCTGTTCCTTGGCTCTGTGTTTTGGAACTCTACACGGTACGACAACATGTGAAGCCATGAGCTTTCTCTTAGCCCTGACTTTCTCCATCTTGTAAATTGCATGAAGGCAACTTTCATACTTTTCTGATGCTCAGATGACTTGTGGCCATGACTTTATTTCCTCGGCATTTTTGCTTCAACAACAGCTTCCATTTCTCATTCAATCCACAGACTTTACCTTGCTTCTCCTGGTGATATGATCACTGTGACCAGCCCTGGGATTTCTGTTGTGGGAATGGAATTGAGCATGTCTCATGCATATCTGCCAAGACCCTGTCCACTTTCCAAACACGATGACATTTTACTGCAACTGAATTATCCTGATGGGGCTATCAAGGTCATGGGGATCAAGGGCCACTAGTCTCCATCTATTTGCACACACGGTACCTGGCCTGAAATAAGCGATCAGTTATCATTTACTTGTTAGATGAATGATAAACATGAACCGGTGGTCTAAAGTGCCAGCTTGCCAAGTCCCCTGAGCAATGAGAAAGACCTGGGAAGAAGACTGACTGTGGCTCATATAATCTTGACCTCTGGTCTCTATGGTACTTAACTACATAGGTGATGTTACACACATGACCCTTTATGTCTTCATTTTCCTGATAGAACTAGATGATTTTTTCCTTTTTTTTCATTGTGAAAAAGTCTTTATTTTAAGAAAAAAATTTAGTTAACAAAAAATTTAACAAGTTTCACTTAGCAAAATACACCCAAAAGGAAATCATAGTACAAAGAAAGCTTTTAAGTCAAGGCCTCACCAATTCCTACAGTATTAGTATTTGTGTCTCAATTCTCAAAACTAACTCTTAAAAAGCTTAAACTTAACCTAAAGATTTTAAATGAAAATATAAACTAGAATGAACATGAGAAAGGCTTCTCTTTGCATCAGGGATCTAGCACCTTTTGAGTTCTCCAGGAAAGTACATGTCCCCAGTGTGTTCACTGTGGTGTGCTTAAAGATCCACTCAACACACTTAAAACTACTTAACTCAGATAACATCACTCTTAAGTATACTACCAAAAATGTTAATTGAGAAAAGCGGAAGAAAGTAGTTTTAGTTTACTCAACATTGCATGCTAGAAGAAAAGTTTGCATGAGAAACACTGAAGAGGTAATCTTTTAATCCAGATTTCACAAACTCATGGTGCAAAGTGGGTCCCCCAGCTTCCTCTAGAATTATAAACTGGTCCTGACTGCTTTATTGGCTGCCTGTGAAATTTCTGATTGAAATAACTCAAATGTTCCTACAATACTAATCATATCCACCCATGCTGTCCTGACCGCTGTAGCCGGCCCCATAACAGCCACTCACTGACTGGCTCTCCAGGCCACTGTAAGTTGCCTGGGCAGCTGACACTCTCATGCCCTGCATCACCTGGATGCTATAAGCCCCGTTGCTAGCCCCTGTTGTTGAATTCAGGAACAGTTCTATGTATCTGTGCTGCATGTTGGCCCTGTCCTTCGATGGCTGCCACTGCTTCTTCATGGGTGGCAAACTCAACATCAGCTTCTCCCACCACTCTTCCATCAGGGCCAATCTCAATATGAACTCTCCCAGGGTTGAGTGGAGAGAAGAAGTTGTAAATGTCATTCTCTGTCGCTTTGTAGGGCAGCCCTCTCATGTGGACGCAGTGGCCGGTGGTGCTCTGCACTGTGAACTCGCTGTCTCCGTATCTGTGATCATACGTTCCTGTTCCTGAGAGTCAGTAGCTGAGGTCTCTCCCAAACAGGTCAGTGGTGAAGCGATAGCCATCACTGAGGCCACTGTATTCTTCACAGCCCCCATAATCTGCACTATAGGTACCAGATCTCATCCTATCCGAGCCTGCCTGCTTCACAATGCCAGGGTATCTCTGGGCTGTGCCAGGCCGGTCATAGGGCCCAGGCCTCTGCACAGACATAAACCTAAGAGGTGGATCTGAGTATGACCTAACTTCCTCCTGACTGCTCTTGAACACTTCAATATACCTGTGTCCTATTCTCTCCTTGTGCTTTCCTAGAGCTTTCTCAGCTAACTCTTGTGAGGCAAACTGAATGAAGGCCTCCCCTGTAATCTTCCCCTCCGGGTCCACAGGTAATGTGATCCCGTTTGGCACAATTTCCAAACCTGAGAAGAACTGAACGATTTCTTCCTTTGTGCATCCAAACGGGAGTCCCCGAAGCCTCACAAAGCCATCATTGGCACTGTCGGTGCTGTTTGGACCACTGTACTTCAACACCCAATCCATCTCGGTTCTGTGTGACTTGAACACCTCAATATACAGGTGTCCCATGCTTTCCCTGTCTTTTTTCAGAGCCAATTTTACATCATCTTCTGACTCAAGTTCAACAAAAGCCTCACCACTCTGCCTGCCTTCTCTAGTATAAATGAAATGAACACCTGCGACCCCATCATGAATTGTGCAGTCGGAGAGGAAGTTTTGTACGTCCTCAGTAGAACAGGACCAGGGTAGGCCACAAAGTTTGACCACATAGCCTTCACCTCCCTCAGGGCCCAGCATCATGGACACTTGACATGGCTGATGTCACACAAGCTTGGGCAACTTTTTGTAGCTTAAAGAACCACCACAGAAGGCTTCTATAGAAAACACTTATGGAAGGTAACAAATTTTCCATGGAAGGAAGGTAGAAGCGACTTCTATTTCCAATAAGGAACGCGGCTTACGAACCCCAACTCCACCCAATGCCTTAAAAATGCAGAGGGCTCCTGGAAAAGTCCAGGTGCATCTTCTTTTTGTTCTCAACCTTCAGGAAGATGAGGTGCAGTCCTCCTTCCACGACGGAGCCGGAAGGATGCAAGACGGTGGCAGGGAGGAACCTCAGGCAGCGGACATCCGGGCCGATTTTTTTCCTTTTGATTTGTGAGCATTTGGAGACAGGATTTCACAATGTAGCCCAGGTTGGCCTAGAACTCATGATTTTCCTGCCTAAGTCTCCCAAGTGTTGGACTGAAAGTGTGCATTGCCACACCGAGCTCTATAGATTTAACTTACAGCTATCTGTAGGGCTGTTATGAAAAGCAAAATGATTACTGTGATGGTTAATAGCGATTGTCAACTTGACGGGATCTAGAGTCACCTTGGGGACAAGTCTCTGGGCATGTCTGTAAGGGATTATCTAGACTGATTAACAGGGGTGGTGGGACCATCCTTCCTAAATGAAGGTAGCACCATTCCATTCACTGGGGGTCCTGAACTGAATAGGAAGGGGAAACCAGCCTAGAAGCCAGCATTCACCTCTCCACTTCCTGACAGCAGATGTACTGTGACCAGTGGCCTCCTGCTTGCCCAGCTTCCTGGCCATGGTGGACTGTGAACCCTTAGACTGTGAACCAGCATAGACACCTGTTTCCTTGAGTTGCTTTTGTCAGGTATTTGCTGCAGCAGTGAGAAGAGTAATGAATACAGTTGCAATCCAGGGCCAGGGTGTAGCTCAGTGGTAGAAGACTGTATGGGAAAACCTAGAAAAGTGCAGTCATCACCTGCCATTAGGAAGCTTTTCTGTATTTTTCTGCAGAGTGCTGTTCTTGGTTTCCTGCCCATTTGTGTGCTGTTTACACAGATATGGGCTTCCATGTGCAGAGGGAGCACAAGACACATTCCAGGGTGTAGCTCTCCAGTCTGTGCCGGAGACAAGGAGTTGGATTCACCATATTCAATGTGCACAGGAGCCCAAGGCTCAGAAATGTAGGGTGCCTTCTCCCTCATCACCTGGTGAGTCAGCAGAAAAGCAGCAGGCTGACCCAAGATCTCTGACTCCGGGCTGGGGTTCCTTTACCTGCCTGCACCGAGGGACCAGTAGCTGCCCTCTGTGGCTGAAGCACAAACGCTCTTCAAGTTTAGCCTGCAGAGGCTCAGCCCACACAGCTTTTGCAGCAGTAAATTAAGCTCCTGATTCAGCTCTTTGAGGGACACAGCCCCTCATGAGGATGGGACATGCATGAGAAGAATTTCTCAGTGTGGTGCTTCTTAGAAAAACAGCTCTGGCCCTGGCTAAGATGTCCTTGGGCTCCAAGGTCAGTATCTGAAACACAAGGCTCTGATGGTAGAGCTAAAAAAGAAAAGAAAACAGTGCAGGCAAACCTAGCTCCTTCATCCACTCATCCTCAGCACCTGGGTCCCCTGCCATGTCCCCACCCCGGTTTTGGGAGGATACCATCCTTATGCTCAAATTCTTAGATTTTAGTTTGTTTCTGTACCTAGAGAGGCCAGACACAAAAAGCAAGGTTTAGAAACCAGATGCTCTGGGATTCATTCTGGTCCCTTTAGTCTAGCTGAGCAGCCACAGGCAAGACACTAAAGCCTCCACATCTCAGCTCCCTAATCTCTGAAGTGGGCGATCTCTTCATTGGACCACTGGGAGGATTAACCAATCAACAACAAACAGCACACAGTAGGTGATCAGGAAACACCATCTATTGTTGCTAACCATAGATACTGGGCTCTACTTTGTGGTTTTCTCTATTTTGTGTATGAATGTCCACATGGATATGTGTATCTGTGCTAATTCATGTGCATGTGGAGGCCAGAGATCAATCTCCCTGGTTCCCCAGCACTGTCCCCCTTGTTATTTTTGAGATACAATCTGTTCCTGGCCTGGTTAGCCAGCTTTAGGGATCTGCCTTTTTCCATCTTACCAGTGTTGTGATTATATGTGTTTGCCAACTATGCCCAGCGTTCTTATGCGAGTTCTGGACATTGGATGCAGGCCCTCATTCCAGCAAGGCAAGCACGCTCTTGACTGGGTTTCTCTGCTGCCCTTCTGATCTACCTTGCATCTGCTGTGTGGCTTTAGGTGAGTTGCTGGACACTTTTGAGCCACAGTGTTCTGTCACAGAATAACAAGCACAATTGTGTTGGTAGGTTCTAGTTTTTACAGGCTGTCTGTGCTGACCAGTTCTGTCACCATTCCACAACCTAGAGTCACTTGAGAGGAAAGTGTTCCCTGAGGAATTATCCAGATCAGGCTGACCTGCGGGCATGTCTATGGGGGATTGTCTTGGTTCTTAAGGTAGAAAGACCCAGCCCACCATGGGCAGCACCATTCCCTGGACAGGGGGTCCTGAACAATATAGAGCAGGAGAAAGTTAGAGGAAGCAAGCACAAGTACAGATTTTCCTCTTAAAAAAGATTTATTTTCTTTTAAATTATGTGAGTCTATGTATGAGCTTGTGCCTGAGGAGGCCAGAGCCATGTGATGGGGATGCTGGGAATCTAACTCAGATCCTCTGCAAGGGCTGTATGCACTCTTAACCAGTGAGCCATCTTACCAGCACCTCTTGCTGCCTTTCCCTGTGGATGAGCTGCTTGAGTTCCTGCCCCAACTGGCCCTCAGTGATGGACTGTGATCTGGAATTCTAAGACTAAAACCCCTCCTACCCTGAGCTGTGTTTGGTCAGGATGCTCTGTCACTCAAACAGAAATGAAACAGCTCCATCTCTGGAGAGACTGCCCTGGAGCGTTTACACTAGTGCCCACATCCTGCTTCTCATGAGTGAATCTGGGGTTTTGTGCTTCTACCGGCGCAGAGCCCACGTATCCATCCATGTCATGTGATGGTGCTTCTGGCAAGGGTGCTCCCTGGGAGGGCCTCTGCTGTGCAGCAGTGTTGGTGCCAAGGACTTTAATATTTTATTGCATCTTTGTGATTATGGTATAAAACCACGCTGAAGGAAGTGCTGATACCACTGATACGGGAGCATGAGTCTCATAAACTCCACAGAACGGAGCCAAAGGAAAGAGGAGAAAACAAAGATGAAACCCTAAGAGACACCAAGCCCAGTGGATCTTTAACTCGAGCAGACAACCATTGGCTCAGTTCACTGCTTGCCTCATGATCAAGAAAGCAAAGAGTACAAATGAAAATGTATGATTTAAAATGGACATTTGCGGTTGAAGTGCATGTTAGAAAGATGGGATTTCATTAGAGTGTCTAGAAATACCGTTTTCCTATCTCAGGCTAAAGATCAATTACTCCAACTTAGTACCCATTTTCTATTGTGCACGATATAAGAGGGGAGCCTCTCTGTGTGGAGGTGTGTGATTCACAAAAGTACCTGTTAGATGCTACAGTCATATGGCTGGATCCAAGGACGAGGTCCAGAGTGTAGACTAAAGACTTCAGAGCATTGTCCGCATATTTCAGAAACGGACTGACATTCCTGAGTGTCCCCTCAAGCTTCTACCTGGCCACCCTTAGTGTTGGGGACCTGACTGCTTACTGAGGCAGCTTGTTCCCTTTTTACATGTTGTAACCGAAATTTTTAAAATTTTAAAAGTATTTCTAAAACTATTTTAAAATACTTATTTATTAGTACAATATTTACTTATACAAATATAAACATTTTACTACTAATCCTACAAATTCCTACAACCCCTATGACCTAACCACTAAACCTATTGATAACTATTACAACTATTTTCCTAACCTTTTAGAAGGATACAGTCTCTGGGGCAGGTCCTCAGTCATCAGGAACACAGTCTCTGGGGTAGACCCTTTAATTCACTTAGCAGTCTTTCTTCTGGAATATCTCAGATGTAGATTCGTCAGGGTAAATTGGCTATGGCACTCTCGCCTTAAATAAGGCTTCAGGCTTTTCTTCTCTCTGGGAGACCTCAGCCGTCTGTAGGCCAACTTATTTCCTTTGTATCAGCAACTCTGCTGCTCTTCCTCAGTCCTTAAAGCTGGCCACAGTTTCATTTAGGCCACTGTTCGGGCAGGTCAAACCCCTCTAGGCAAAAGCTGAGCCACAGGGTTTAGTCCTTGGCCTTTGCTGTCTTGCTGAGGCTTTATCTGCTCACCAGCTTCTTTCTGCCTCAGGGAGATCTGGCCATCAGTCCACCAGCACTTTCTCCATCAGGACTCGCTTGCTAGCTTCGAAGGTCTCTAGCATGGGGGCCTTCCTTGGCTCCATCCACTTGTCCTTAAATAGGTGGAACTCTGTTTCAGCTTAATTTGGGCTCTGCCCACTTAGCAGCTGAAAACAATGCCAGGCCAAGTACTTTGTTTCTAGTCCATTAAGTCTTTCCTGTTTTTCACCTGGCTTCAACCTTGTTTTTTAGTCCATTAAGTCTTTCCTGTTTCCTGTTTTTAGTCCACAAGCTGATAGGCTAATTGGTCACAGCCAAGTTGATCTTCATGCCCTGAATTAAGAGACTGTATCAGAAACCCTTAGATATTTACTAACTCCCTACAACATGTGACTGAAGTGGATTTACTATTGTATTCTTTCCACAGGAGTTTCCCACCTCCCAGTTGGGAGCCACATGAGGATCCACAGAATCTGTGAAATCCCCTTTTCATGGAGAAGAACATGTAGGACCGTGTACCTTCCTCAGAAACAAACTCACCGGTCCCCAGGATATCTACATCTGGGGCTCTAGGCTGGACCAGGGACGAGTTTCAGGAGATATGAGTATAGGACAGTATAATCTGGAAAGATAAAGGGGGCACCCTGAGAACTTGAAAGAGCCATCTAGCCCCTCTGGAGGTGGGACGGCCATGGGCCATGAAAGTCTTCTGGCAGGAAGTGACACCCAAGCTGGGTTATGGAGGAGAGGGAGGTGGGATGGGGATAGGTGTCACGTCCCCCTCGACCAGCAAGGACGACACAACTCGCAAAAGCTCTTCTCAAGCAGTTTATTCAGGTCCCTTGAAAACAGTCTTCCGAAATCCTTGCTTGTTTCTCTGCTTCTCTGCTTGTGTCTCTGCTTGTGTCTCTGCTTGTGTCTCTGCTTCTCCTCCCCCAAGCCCTTATATGCCTACTCAAACCCAATCAGATCATGCCACCTAGCGATCCAAGATAGGCTCACAAAAGGAGGAGCACACCGGGCTAGGCAGCTGCTACCAACTAAGGCTTGTTTACAGCTAAGCTTGAGCTTTCTGGCATCAAGCCAGGCGCCATCTTAGGGTTGCGGCTCACCACAGTTTTGTGGCTCGCCACAGATCCCCCTTTTTGTTTTAAAACGCAACAGGCAAGGGTAGAGGTCTGATCTCTGATATGCATGTAAAGGACATTGTAATGACCCCACGCCCAGTAGCCAACCAGGCTGGTGCCATACCCGTCCGGTATCTTTTTCTCAGAGATGGGAAACTAGGATACCAACCCATATGCAATCAAACATGCCCTTCTTGAAGTCGCTAGAAGCTGACCCCAAGTGCAGTGCTTAGCCTCGCATCCTGAGCGTGATGATAGCTTAGTCCTTTAGGACAGTCAACCAAGCTTGCGGCTGTCCAGCCTCCAAGGCAGCAAAGGCTTGCACCAGCATGACATTACTTCTCCTCTGTGAAATCCTCATCTTATAGATACACCATAGGGCAATGAAACTGACTAGGAAGAGCATGCCTCCTAGGGCACCCATTCCCGCCCATTCCTTCAGATGATTCATGGCTCGGAGGATCCATATTGACAGTCCTCAGCAACAGAGACATCAACCCGGGTGGAATTCACATGCATGATGGCAATTCTCAGATTCTGTATCAGCTTATCAAACTTGCCAGACCAATTTCCTGTAAGATACTGAGAGAGTTGCTTAGACAAATTTGCAGCTACAGTATAATTTTGATATGGCACAGAGGTCACACACAATCCAGTCATTTTCCACTCACAGCCAATCTGGGCCACCTGCCACAATACATCCAAGGCCGTGGCTACATTGGCTGACAAATTATTCAAGGTAGCAGCAGTCTGCACTGAGGCATCCAGGCTTCCAACCCCATGTTCTTATAAGGGGTGATAGCTGCTTTACATTCCTTTATACATTTCTCATACACAAGTTGTTTAATTAAGGGCATTGCCAAATCAGGGTCTCCAAATACCCTTCCAGCGGCCTCAACCATTCTAGCCACGAAGTCTGAGAAAGGCTCCAGGGGATCCTGAATAATCTTGGTTAGATTGCCATTTACTTCCCCTTTGTTAGGCAATGATTTCCAAGCTCTGGTTGCGATTAAATTGATTTGCCCAAGCACCTGAGCCGGATACCCAGTTTGTTGTTGAGCATATCGACCTTGCCCAAGAAGCATGACCACATCCCAGGCTGGGTTTCCTGCTGCACGATTAGCAGCAGCTTGTTCATTAGCAAACTCAATCAAGAAAGCCTTCCAATCTAAATACTGCCCAGAGGACAAGCAGGCACATGCCAAGCTCATCCAGTCACTAGGAGTCATGCAATAACGACTAAGAGCTTCCACCTGAGCTACAGTGAAAGTAGCATTAATCCCATAAGTGCGGACAGACTCAGCAAGTGCTTTAATTACCTCAAAATCGAGGGGTTCATGATAACGATTTCCCCCTCCATCCTGAAAGACAGGGTAGTACAGTTCATGTCTCACTTCCCTCCAGACATTTGGACAGAATGACCGCCCACTAGGATCACTCGGAGGGGAAGTCTCATTATATGAAGGCGGCGCCAACACAGGCGGCCCCGGACCTGAGGGTTCTATCCGGGTGCAGTCAGAACTCTTCCTCAAAGATGACTTCTCCATTTCCCTTGCTAACATTTCAAGTTCCTCTTCAGACTCTGAGCTATCCTCTTCCGAAGTATCTTTCCCAGATTTGACTGAGCGCTCCTCTTTTAACTGCTCTAATGCCTCTTGTCCCTTTTCCATGGCCTTGCAATATCTCTGATCTCCTAAACAGCTACAAACAAGTCTCCAAATAGGCCGTACTCCTCCCTGCAATGTACTTTGCTCCCAGGCAAAATCCAGATCTCTCCCAAGCTTATCCCAGCAACTGATAAAGGCCAGCAAGGCCAGCATTCGCTCCATTTCTGTGAGGCACTCTCTGCTTTCCTCACCTTGCTCTGCCAGTTGTGTCTTCTACTCGTCCGAATCCCGGAACTTTATTGCTCCCTCCCGGAGACCTTATTGCCTCTTTACCGAGGTCCTTATTGCTCCCTCCCGGAGACTTTATAGTTCGCAACTTCCCGCGAAACTTTACCTTTAGTTCGCAACTTCCGTGAAACTTTACCTTTTGTTTGCAATTTTCGCAAAACTTTACCTTTTGTTCGCTATTTCCGCGAAACTTTATTGTCCCAATTTACCCCGGGAACTTACCAGTGCACTGCCCCTGACTGCAAGAGTTCTGAGTCTTTTCTGGTTCCCCGTACGGGCCACCACTTGTCGCGTCCCCCTCGACCAGCAAGGACGACGCAACTCGCAAAAGCTCTTCTCAAGCAGTTTATTCAGGTCCCTTGAAAACAGTCTTCCGAAATCCTTGCTTGTGTCTCTGCTTCTCTGCTTGTGTCTCTGCTTGTGTCTCTGCTTGTGTCTCTGCTTGTGTCTCTGCTTCTCCTCCCCCAAGCCCTTATATGCCTACTCAAACCCAATCAGATCATGCCACCTAGCGATCCAAGATAGGCTCACAAAAGGAGGAAGCACACTGGGCTAGGCAGCTGCTACCAACTAAGGCTTGTTTACAGCTAAGCTTGAGCTTTCTGGCATCAAGCCAGGCGCCATCTTAGGGTTGCGGCTCACCACAGTTTTGTGGCTCGCCACAGATAGGGACTGTGAAGTTATTCCTGATTGAAGGAAGTGCATATGGGAACCAACAGGGAGTTCACCAGGCTGGCGGGCCTGGGCACAGATGCTGGTTCCTTGGGAGCAGGTTCCTGTGTGTTGGGGAGTGTGGGCCCCAAGGATGAATGCAGAAAGATGGGAGGTTTGTGCTTACATGGAGTTTGTTCTGAGGATGGGGACTTCATCCAGCTGCTCTTCAGGTCACTTGAACTCTTGTGCATACGCATGGGGCTCAATTCTCTAGTCTGGAGCCCTTCCAACAGTTGTTCATTTTGTTTTAAGTGAAATTTAACAATTACATTTTCTTATTTGTGTACGCGTGGCTCTTTGCCTGTAGAATAGGGCTATCGGTAAAAGCAGCATACCTCTGGTCAGTCGCTAAGCACCAGGCACAACCCAAATGCTGCAAGCGTTAGTCCACGATCTGTAAGGTCAGTATCATCACCAGCTCACTGAATGGCTTCAGACTGGCAGGCACCAGGAGCAGGAAGCTGGTAGCTGTCCCCCTTCTAGAGCTGATGGGAAGATCACAAGAGCCAAGACCTGCAGAGTCCTGGGTACACTGGTCAGCCCACTGCAGCTCCTCAGTGCAGCACCACACAGCAGAGCATCAACACAGACACAGCACAACACACAAGGACACAAGGACGGAGCCTCTGGATTCACCCAACTGCTCAGGTTCACGGGAGTCGGGAATGAAGCCAGGGATGAGACCCTGAATGCAAACTGACTCATTAGCTCTGGACAATAGAAAACGACCGGTGAGGCCTTTGATGAAAGAGAGTGGGATGGCCATCGATTAGAAGCCAGTCTTGCGTCTTTTTTCTCCAGCTACAGACTGACTTCCCAGGGTTCTTATGTCTGTGTAATTAAAGAGCTAACTGAACTGTCCTTTCCCTCGTTCTCACCATCAGTCGCCACCTTGGGGTGGGGGTTGGGACAGACATTTGATCATCCACAGATCTTCTCCGGCAGTCAAGCTTTGGGGTTTCAATTCTCTGAAGCCACACATCACCCCCTCTTTTGGCATTCTTCTAAGGTATTGGTAAGTACAACTAGCCATTGTGTAAGGAAAGAGGCCAGGAGCTGGTGAGAGGTGTCAGTGGTAAAGGCACTTGCTGCCAAGCCTGAAGGCTTGAGGTCAATCTCCAGGTCCCACATGGTGGAAGAAGAGAACCAATGCCTGGAAGTTGCCCTCTGAACTCCACATAAATGCTGCGGCACATGTGTGAATGGACACACACACACACACGCGCGTGCGCGCGCGCGCGCACACACACACACACACACACACACACACACACACACACACACTGAAAATAAACACAGACAACAAGACATGAAACACAGAACTTCATACTTCTTAAGATCCCAATAAACAGCAACCTGGATTTTTGTGGGACCAAGTGTTGATGTTGAATGTTAATTGCTTGTACAGAATAGGAGTCCACAAGAGACAGTGGGAACATGGTGATGGTGGCACCGTGCTTTACTTTCAGGGGAACGCTGAGGTCCTTCTTGCAGTCTGTAGTGCCCCTACCCTTTCGCACCTTTGCCTCAAGGAACTGTTCAAAGCCATTGTCAAAACTCAAAAAAGAACGAACCAAAGCAGTCTCTGGAGAGGCTGAACGTGATGAGGGGTCTGATGATGTGGATCATGCCGGTGCCTCCCCCAGGCTTTTCCTCACACTGGATTTCTTAGAGCCTTCACTAGCATGAGTACATCTCCTACTTGGGTCTTGGATTTATTTTACTGACGGTCAGAGCTCTTTTTCTTCCTTAAGATAGAGATTTAGCATTCCCTCTCTCTCTCTCTCTCTCTCTCTCTCTCTCTCTTTTTCTTCACTCTTCACTCTCCCTGATGGAGAAATAGTTTCTTTTCTGGAGGTTGGAGCTTGGCTTCTGTGTACTGTGCTAGCAGCAACTGTCCCACAGAAGTAAAGCAGAAAGATGGCTCCCTCAGCCTCCCGCTCACTCTCTAGGACTGACCCGAGGATCAGGCTCTGCTTTGAGATTCCCAGAGTGAAGCAGCTGTGGGAAAACATTCCAAGGTCCATCTCTGCCTCCGTGGGTGGGACCAATGTGAGGGTGTGGTGTATCGCAATTTCTTCCAAATAGAAACATTCCATCCTGGAGGAAGGCTTCAGACTCAGGAAGCAAACAACTTTCAAGTCTCAGGAAGTTCATAAAACTTACAAGACTCATAAGCCCCTCCCCATAGTTAGGCTAGTTAAGTAGTGAGGATTTCTGAGGAGAGGAGATGGAACAGTCATGCTGCTAGCAGCTTGTTCAGGGAGGTCCAGGGAAGATGCAGTGTCTGTAAGTCACCCCCATGCTGGGGTGCTCTCTGGTCTCCTGTGCTTTGCTTTGGAGTCATCTATGTTCTTGTTGCTAACTCCTAAGTAACCCCAATAAACTCTCCGGTTATTTAAGCTAGACTTGAGTGGGATCATTTCTTTGGCATGTGTATGGTTTAGTCTCATTGAATTGTTGGGTTCTGAACTCCTTGGGGAGGAGGGGAGAGGTAGCTTGGTCATTGCAATGCTTGCCTTGAAAGCAACAGGATATGAGTTTTGTTTAATTCCAAGGATCCATGTTTTTTTTTTTTTTTTAAACAAAGCTGGATGTGATGGTAATCCCAGTGTTGAGGAGGCCAAGACAGATGGGCCATTGGGCCTGCCAGTCCAGCCTATCTGACAGGCTAACAAAAGGCTGCCTAAAGAAAAGGACTAAGGGGTGATGACAGGTTTCCCTCTCCCCACCATCTGTCTGTATACCCGCTCCCCCCACAATAACACGCAAAATACAAGAATGTTTAAATTAAGACATTTTTTTCTCTGGCCATGCTGCCATTTATGATCATGTCAGTCTCATGTCTCGGTGGACTGGAGCCACGATGTAACCATGTGGAGGCTCAGGAATGTCTGTGGTAGTGAATGAATGAGTGTTAGAGCGTAAATTCAGGGCTGCCCCTTCAAGGCCCACCTTGAACTTGAATAGGCTTCTGAAGAGCGAGGGCTGGTCCTCATTCTGAGTGTGCAAGATATTTCTTTCTTTTTCTCTGTGGAATCTGAGAAATTGTCTAGAAGGAGAATTTGGGTTTATTAAAATCGATTTGCTGAATGATTTTAATGACTGTGACCAGATAAATGGTGCCCCAGAAAAGACAATGCCCGTGAACAGAAGAAATTAGCTCTTGTTCATGCAAGAGACATTTATATGGAAGTTTTAAAGGAAGAAAAATGATGATTTTGGATAAAACATGAAGCACAAAAATTTATAGAATATAAACAGAGTGTGGCCTGAGCTTGTATTATGCTTGGGGGGAATCAAGAAAGTAGTGAAAGAGGAGAAGGTCATGGAACCCCGAGATTAAGATTCCAGATGAATGAAAGTGTTATGAACTTGGGGGAAAAAAAGTCTTTGTGTGTAACCACTATTGACTATCCTGGTAAATTAAATTAAAAAAATATTTTATGTGCATGGGTATATTGCCTAAATACAAGTCTATATACCAGATTTGATTGCCTGGTGCTCACAGAGGCCAGGGGAGGGTGTTGGATTCCAAGAACTGGAGCTGCAGATGGTTGTGAGCTGAACGTAGGTTCTGGGACTCAGCCATCCCTTATCTCCCACCCTGGTGACTTTTTATTTTTGTGAACGTGACACAAACTAGAGTCCCTGGAAAGAGGAAACCTCAGCTGAGAAAATGGCTGCGTCGGACTGGCCTGTAGACAAGACTGTGGGCCATTTTGTTGATTAAGAACAGGTGTGTGTGGTCCCAGCTCACTGTGGATAGTATTCCACTTGAACAGATAGTCCTGAGAGCTATGAGAAAGCAAACTGAGCAAGACGGAGGGAGCAAGCCAGTGACCAGCGTTCTTCCTCAGCTTCAGTCCCTGCCTCCAGGTTCCTTCCTGCCTCAGGTTCCCTCAGGGATGGACTATGATCAGGGCATGCAAAAAACCCTTTCCTCTCCAGAGTGTGGCCAGTGCTTGACCACAGCAACAGAAAGCAATGAAGACACTGGCACCATGTACAGGAACTGAACCCTCCACTTAGGATCTTTAATTTTTCTCAGTACTCCCCTGTAGAAACACTGTCTCCATTACAACTGAAAACCATGAAGTCCAGTGTATTTATGCAATTGGCCTCACCTTCACCCTGCCAGGAAGCAACAGAGGCAGGATTTCAACTCTATTTTGTTGTCAAAGTTACTATTCTTGCTCCTATAGCAGCCCAAAGATGGAGCCCACATGCAAGTTCTCAGTCTCAAAATGGTGATTTCATGGTGAGCCCCACCAGTTGGTGAGGACTCTTTCTAGTCTTTCTTGCTGTGGTACAGACCTGTGCGAAGGTCCTAGGGGGCTGAGCTTTTACAACGAAAGACTCAGCCTTGGTACCTACACAGCTTCTACTCCGAAGATAAGACTCAGAGGGCAAACTCTTTTCCAAGAAGAGAAGGACTTCCCTCCCTTCCCTTAATCTGCCTCTAAGGTTGGTGAGTGTGTGTGTCTGTGTGTGAGATGCACATACAGATGTAACCATGCATGAACTAAAGCCAGAGAAGGAGGTCAGGAGTCTATCATGTTCTACTTTATTTCCTTGAGACAGGGTCTGTCCCTGAGTTTGGAGCTAGGTTGACAGGCAGCAATTCCCAAGGTCTGCTTGTCTCTGCCCCTCACAGCACTGGAGTTACAGGCATGCAATGTGGTTGGTCATTCCTGGTTCTTTGTGTGAGCAGTGGGGATTTGAACTCAGACTTTTATGCTCTGGTAGCACACGCTCATGCATGCTGAGCCACCTCTCTGGCTCCTCTTTGTGTATTTTTGTGTGTGGGCCCTATACATTTTGCGGTCATTTTTGGCCTCTGTATGTGTACGTGTATGTGTGTGTGCACAGAGATGTGTGACTGCATGTGTTAATGAGTGTGTTTTGTAGTGTAAATACACAGGCCTTTTTGTGTGCTCAGCTAATTCCGTATGTGCATAGATGTGTGTGTGTGTGTGTGTGTGTGTGTGTGTGTGTGTGTGCACGTGCATGTGTTTGTGTGGTGTATATGATGATTTGTAACAATAAAGAAATGTGTGTATATGCATCCCATTTCCTGCTGAGTGTTCTAATGCATCCTAGAGACTGGCTGTTCGCCTCTGGGTTGGAAGATCTCTCTCAGCTTCATTTTCCATTTGATCAAAGGGGCTTTGTTTATCCTCCATAAATCTCCATTCTGCAAGTCCAGCTCTGCAGACTCTCACACCTCTCTCATTGTTCTCAACACTGTAGTTTTTTTTTTTTTTTAAATGGGGTTTAATATTCAGCTCCAGCTTCCACAGTATGCTAATTTCCTCTTGGGTTGTGATTCTGCTTTGCTGGTCTGGACGCCGATAATTTTGGTTTCAGCAGCTGTTGCCCAGACTTGTCCCTTTAGCTGTCCTGAGATATAGATCTGACGTAGGATAGTGGCAAATCTGGCATCATCTTCGGTATCCTCTGGCGTCTGAGGCACTGGAAAGGATGGGTTTGAGATGAAATGGGACCATGTCCAAATTGGGCTTTGAAACTTCCCAGACAAGTGACCTTTGACTAGTCCACTAGTTCTCTTTCTAGCATTACAAATTCTCAGCTGTAAGAGTAAATATAGCAATCCAAAGTATTAGCTGTGTATGGTGGCACAAGACAGAAATCCCAGTGCTGGGGAGGGGGAAGCAGGAGAATTTCAGGAACTTAGCAGGAAACATTTGGAGTTCATTTTTGTCTTAATCAAACAATCAAAAAAAAGCAAATAAACCCCCAATGTTTTTGTTACTTGACGAATATATCAGATAGATATTACTGTATAGTAAGATCACCTCAAAATTTAGTGATTTAAAATTACACGTATATTAAAAATTGTTATCATTTTGTATATGTATATGTGTTTGTGTGTGTACATGTTGTGGTGTATGTGTGTGCACATGTCTCAGGGTACATGTATAACTGTGTACATATCTCAGTGAGTGTGTGTGCATATGTCTTAATATGTGTTTATGTGTACATGTCTCAGTGTATGTGTGTGCACATGTCTTAGTATGTATATGTGTGTGTGTGTGTGTGTGTGTGTACATGTCTCAGTGTATATGTGGAGGTCAGAAGACATATTTCAGGAGTTGATTTTCTTCCTCCACCAATGTAAGTCCTGGGTATCAAACTTAGGTCATCAGGATCGACAGCAAGTGTCTTTATCTGCTGAATCATCTTAATGGCCCACAATATTCACATTTTGCTCATGATTTTATGTGTCTGTCAATGACTTCAGGTGCATTCTCCTGGGTCATTCTTCCTCTGTGTGTATCTGTGTTCAGTCAAAGCAGGGCCAGCTTCCTGTTAGCTGAGGTGACTTGGTTCTCTTCACCTTCGTGTCCTAAACCTAGATGTCCCAGTGCAGGCTTGTCTTGGATGCAAAAGCAACAGGGACCAGGAGCAAGTGAAGCTCAGTTCTGAATAGGAGTGCTGGGGTCCATTGAATTTCAGCTAATGGGTCAGGTTAGAGGCAATCCCAGAACAAATGGTAGGGAGGTAGACTCTGATTCACAGTGGGAAAGATCTGAAATAGGCAGGTAATTAATGGGTGCCAATCAGAGCAATTGGCCGGCTGCAATAGGCATTCAATGGGTGTGGAATTTTCTGGAACCTAGTAGGCATTTAGGGAACAGCAATCAGTGGCTTAGCATAACCTGTGTACAGCAGGAGCTACATGGGGTTCCAGCGGGGCGCATCTGTATGAAAAGACGTTCCATCCTGGAAGTACATTCAAGGCAAAGAAAGGCACACCTAATCCAGGCTATCATTTAATGTCACCCCTGGCACCCTAAATCCCTGTTCAAATCTCTCCTGAGAAGAGAATAAACTCTCCATCTTCTCTAAACCCCAGAACTTAGCCTCAGCAACTTTTCTGTTTCTACGCTAAATTCTATCATTGTCTTGTTTTTTTTCCCAGTTTTAAAATTATTATGTTATTCATTGACATTTTTGCCTTTGTTCTTGTGTGTGCCTGTGTGCCTGGACATATATGTATGTATGTGTGTGTGTTGTTTCTTCTCTCTCTCTCTCTTAGGGTCTCTCATTGGCCTGGAACTTTGCCAAGTCAGCTAGCCCAGCTGGCCAATAGGTCTCAGGGTTGGACCTGTCTTATGTCTCCAGCTCTGGATTGCAGTGTGAGCCACCGTATCTGTCTTTTTCTTTTCTTAAATCTGAGTCTGGACATCAAGAGCAGTCCCTCCTGCTTGTGAGGCACACACTTCATGGCTGAGTCATCTTTTCAGTCCTTTTTTTTTCCCCCTTAAACATGCGGTTCAGTTTCACTTTTCTAGTTTCTTTAAGATTTCTTTCCATTTTCCCCATTTAGCACACAGTAAAGGGAAACCCAAGAACTGAGGAGGGCAGAGAGAATTCTTTCTTTTTAAAAAGCCAAAGAGAATGAGATGGGAAGAGAGAGGAGACTCACATTCTTACAACTTCCTACCATTTCTTCCTTTTGTTTCTGGTTTTGTTACAGAGGTATTGTTAGGTTTCAAAGAGCCTTCTGCCTCTGACTCCAAGGCTGGGCTCTTCCTTTCTAGCTGAGGTTTCCTTCTGTCTGCAGGAGACTCTGCTGGAATATCAGCTCATTGGGAGCCATTCAGTCTCCAGAATGGTCAGAGAGGAGGGGGAAGGGTCTGGGGCATGGGTGATAAGACCAAGGCGGCAGCATCTCAAGGAGTCCGTTTCTCTCCACTGGGCTCCTAGCCACCTCCTCATTCTAATGTGAACCCCAACTCTGTTGCACCTCTGAGACTTTAAGGATATCCACAAGGTATGAGATGTTCTTTTCCCTGACTCATAGCCAGTCCTTTCTATGGCAGCCTCACCACCTCTGGTTCTTCTTGTCAACCTTCCCCATAGGCTTCAGTCATCAAAATGTACCTGCTGACTCATGTCTTCAAAGCTGGTCAGAATAAGCCACAGTGAGTGTCCCCTTGTGCCAAACACTGTGTTTGCGTATTGTGCTTATGTGATCAGGTGCCTGGAAGGTGGGCACCAGGTCAAGCATAAAGGGAGGTTACATTGCCGGACCAAGGTGATTTCACCTAACATAGCTGGACTCAAACCCAGGTCTGTCAATGGACAAGTAAACCTGTCTCCCTGGCCTAGTGGGAGCTACTTACTTCAGTCTCCTAAGGTCTGAAGGCCCTGCCTCCTGGTGTATCACAATATCCTAGGCAAAGTGTGGTGACTGGTCACTGGGCTTTTCCTGTGACAAGCCCCATAAGCAATCTTACACATGAAAGACCCTCCCCAGATCTCCACTCCTGATCTGACAGAGAGTGCCCAGGTACTGTGTGATCCTGCCTACTTCCAGTTCTCGATGTCTGATGCCTGACCCCCTTCTTGCTTCCCAGCAGTGCAGTCTTGTGTGCCCATGGCATCTGTGTGGTTCCTGAAGCTGAAATTTTTAAAATTATTCAACAATTATTTATTGGTAACTATATTCACTTATAACAAATATAAACACTTAACTAACTACTAACCCTACAAATGACTACAACCCCTGTTACCTAACCACTAAACCTATTGATAACTATTACAACTATTTTCCTAACCTTTTAGAAGGATACAGTCTCTGGGGCAGGTCCTCAGTCATCAGGAACACAGTCTCTGGGGTAGACCCTTTAATGCACTTAGCAGTCTTTCTTCCAGAATATCTCAGACATAGATCCGTCAGGGTAAATTGGCTATGGTGGCTTCACCTTAAATAAAGCTTGAGGCTTTCTTCTCTCTGGGAGACCCCAGCCGTCTGTAGGCCAACTTATCTCCTTTGTATCAGCAACTCTGCCGCTCTTCCTCAGTCTTTAAAGCTGGCTACAGTTCATTCAGGCCATTGTTCAGACAGGTCAAACCCCTCTAGGCAAAAGCTGAGCCACGGGGTTTAGTCCTTGGCCTTTTGCTGTCTTGCTGAGGCTTTCTCTGCTCACCAGTTTCTTTCTGCCTCAGGGAGATCTGGCCAACAGTCCACCAGCACTTTCTCCATCAGATGATACAAGCTACTCATTGTCCTTTCTAGTGTGAGGACTCACTAGCATCGAAGTTCTCTAGCATGGGGCCCTCTGGGCTCATCCACTTGTCCTTAAATAGGATCTCTCCTTGTTCCATCTGGCTTCAGCCTCTGGGCTTTGCTCACTTAGCAGCTGAAAATAATGCCAGGCCATGAACCTTGTTTTTAGTACATGAAGTCTTTCCTTGTTTCACCTGGCTTCCTCTTTGTTTAGTCCGTAGAGACTCCCCTCATTTCACCTGACTTCATCCTTTTTAGTCCATAAGCTGATAAGCTAATTGCCCACAGCCAAGTTGATCATCATGCCCCGGATTAAGAGACTGTATCAGAAACCCCTATTCACCAAATCTAATTTATATTAATCTATCTTCTCTTACAGGTTCCAGTGGGAATTTGTCCTTAGCACTGTGGCTGGGCACTGAGACCATGTTCTCATTGTAGTCATGGAGGCTTGCTCAGTTCCTTCTCATTGTAGTCATGGAGGCTTGCTCAGTTCCTTGGGTGATGTAACCAAATAGGGATCTCATCGGGGTTGCAGAATTTTGGTGTGTTTTCTTGACTCTTAATGTCTTGCTGTAGCTCCAGCATGATAAGCAATGTCTTCTGGTAACTGAGACATCTTTTTTGAGTCCCTTCCAGTATCTGATAACTCAGCCATCATAATAAGCAATGAAGTATTAAGAGGAAGGGAGGAGAAGTAAATAGGTAATTTCCACCCATAAATCAAACATGTTAATCCTCAATAATCACTGTTTCTCTTTATGCACTTTGGATTTTTTTTTTTTTTTGGATTTTGGAGACAGGGATTCTTTTTTTAATTTTTTTTTTGAGACTGAGTTTCAGGTAGCCCTGGCTACCTTGGAACTCACTCTGTAGACCAGACTGACCTTGAACTCACAGAGATCTGCTTGCCTCTGCCTCTTGAGTGTTGGGATTAAAGGTGTGTGCCACCATGCCTAGCTGTATTTTGAATTCTTAAATAAACATCCACGCTGATTATCATTTTAAAGTCTCCCTTTAGGTAGGGCACTTGCCTAGCATGTGGGAAGCCCCATGCTTGACCCCCTAGCACTGCATAAAACTGAATGTGGTGGTGCATGCTTGTAATCCCAGCATTTGGTAGGTGGAGGCAGAAGGATCAGAAGTTTAGGGCCATCCTTGGGTGCATAATGAATTCAAAGCCAGCTTTGGGTATACACCATTTCCCAAAACCAGGAACAATGCCTGTCAAATAAACAGAAGAAAACCGCCCTTCAGATCAAGCAACTCAAATACCTCAGGAGCTGAAGATACTGCTTGGACCTTCGGACACCCACATGTACCCTTCCTGACCGGGACTCCTGAAGAGGAGAAAATTGAATGGCAGATATCTCTGAGCAAGGTCTAAACCAGCACACAAGCAAAGGAGCATCGCAAATGCAGACCTTCCCAGGCTTGTCAGGTCATCAGAAACATGACTGAGCTGCCCCAATTTCTGGTAATTCTCTTTTGATCACCTTAAGCGTGACCGCTACAAGGTTAAAGCGTCCCACAGAAGACAGGAGAGGGACAGCACAGACATTACTTTCATGTATACAACATTCCCAAACACGAGAGTCGTCTATGGAGGCACAACAGGTGGAGAAAGCAGCAGCCAAAACCCAATACAGTGGGACCCCTCCAGTCACTCAACATTGAATATTAAGCACCAGTCCTCGGGTGGCCCATATTTCTGGAGATTGGTGTGTGCTCATGATACACAACAGGAGTCAAATCAATATTCACCCAGAGAAACACATTAGGAACGAGCAGTTCCATACTTACCCAAGCGTGCCAAGCTTTCCAAGGATGTAGAAATTAAAGATTTCCTTAGTCCTCCTGGGCATGCCCCAAAGAGCATCTAAAAGCTCCCCAAGGTTAATTCAAGAATAATAATAATAAAAAGACCTTCAGCAATTGTGATATTGTGAGAATTTCCATTATTTTCCCAGCGTGGACCTAATAGCGACCAAGAAGTACTTTTTTAAAAAATCCCATTAACTTTATCTAATGGAAAAAGTCCAGCAAAAATATTTTTCAAAATTAGTGGGAAATAATACAGGGAAGGAAAGTGATCCTTGGTGGAAGAGGAATACTTTGCTTCCTGGAAATGGCTGTCAAGGTGGGGAGGTCCTTCATAATTCCAGGTATTGTTATGGTTTATATTGCTACTCACCAAGATGGCTGATAGATTGTTCTATGCTTGTTTTCTCCTTTTTTCTTTTTCTCTTTCTTTCTTTCTTTTTCTTTTTCTTTTCTTTTTTTTTTTGCATCCCAGTTGGTGTCCTTATTTCATTCAGTTGGCCAAGTTTGAAAGGTGAAGAAAAGGAGGGAAGTATCATATCTCTCCTATTCTGGGACACAGTCTAGGTGTCTGAGTGGTCACCCCGCATCTGGGTGGCTCCAGGGCGAGGGGTTGTCTTGTGGGTGTCCTGGTTGTAGTTTGATGCTATCAGAACCTGAAGAATAGGACTGAGTGTTGAGAGGCTGGAGAGATGGCTCAGCAGGTAAGAGCACTTGCCACTCTTGCAGAGGACCTGGTTTGTTTCCTAGCACCCACAACTGCCTATCACTCCAGTTCCAAGGGATACAATGCCTTCCTCTGGCCTACTCAGGAACTAGGCATGCACATGGTACACATAGGCAGAAACCCCAATTTAAAATAAATCTTAAAACAAAAAGGAAAGGAATGAATTTGGGGAGATGGTTCAGTGGATGAAGCACTAGGTATGAGGGCCAGAGTTCAGATCCCCAGCATCCAGGGAACGCTGAGCAGCTGTAAGCTCAGCACTTAGGAGGTTGAACTGGGATTCCCTTAAGCAAGTAGGCTAGACAAGTAGAATCAGTGAGCTCTGGGTTAATTGAGGGACTCTGCCTCAGTAAATAAAGTGGAGAGCGATGTAGGGAGACAGCTGACATCAGTCTCTGGCCTCTGCATGCATGAGCATACATACATACACACACAAAACAAACATGCTTGCCTGCACGCGCACACACACACAACACACACACACACACACACACACACACACACACTCACACACGCACATGCACACACTTTGCTGACTGACTGCAGGCATTGAGCAGCGATCAGAAGAGAAGTTGGTCTTGGAAAATGAGGTGTTGTTACTTTCCTCACAGAAGGAGGGCAGCACTTAACACTCTACATTTTATGACGATAGGTAGAAAACCTCATCCAGTTACCGTAATCACAGGTCTTCAGGGAGCTGTGTCAGGGAGGGGTTGAAGTCACACTGGGAAGCAGCGCAGGTGCTCTTCCAAGACATAGGTGTTAGTGGTGTACTGGGAGGGGGAGGGGAGCAAAAGTCGGGGTTTCATTGGCTGGCCATAAGAAACAATCATTTTATTCATTCCTCCGTGAGGCTGTCTACCAGAATTGCTTGGGCATTTAAAAAAGAAATTTCTTCAGGATCCCTTCAGACTGACTGAGCTAGGCCCAGAAATCAGTATATCAAGAAATTTATCTGTAAAAGTGATCATTACTGGGGAATTGGGCACATGGGGACTGCAACTGTATATTGTATATATTGTATCTTGATTTAGTAAGTACTAGAGATGACTAATTCTATAGCTATAGGACAACGGACTTTATGCCAGTCTATACAGAACATGATTAGGGGATAGGTTACAGGCTCGATCCACAGAGCCCTCAGGGGTGACCCCTGCTTCTTCCTCTGCTTGGATGGTTTCCATGAGGAACAGGACAAAGAACCCGCATGCCACAGCTCAGTGTTAACTTGGGACACTGAATGAGCAGCAGGTGCTTCCCTGTTCACTGGAGCCTCTCGTTGTTGTCCTAACCCCTAGACATGATTTTTCACATCTCTCAAATGAAGCAACTGAGACTGAGACAGGAAAAGAAATTCAAGGTCACAGAGCTCAACAGCATGCACACAAAACAAAGCTCAGATCTTTCTGTCTCTGTGTCTCATATTTTCTCTATTTAGGGTGCTTTATAAGTCCTTAATCATATCCAGAGAATTTCAGTGCAATACACAGTTCACAGGTGTATTCTCTGGGTTAAAAAGATATCACCTGTCTTTTTTGAGTTGAAGCAAGTGTCAAAGATGCTATTGAATACTTTATAAAACCTCATAAATATTGAGGTCTAAAGGGAATAAACTTGATAATAAAAGCATACTGGTCATTACTTTTCCTGGTAAGCCTCAAACTTAAAGAATGATTTATTTTTATTGATATGTGTGTGTGTGTGTGTGTGTGTGTGTGTGTGAATATATGGGAGTGTTTGCCATGTGTCCAAGTGCCTGAAGAGCTCCTTTTCTGGTTTCGAGCTGCCTGGTGTGGATGCTGGGAACCAAATTCCAGTCCACTGGAAGAACAGCAAGCACTCTTAAACAGAGTGTGGAGGTCAAGCTTGGTCATTTGTAATCAGGTGATAAAAAGACATGTGTGCACAGCCATGTGGGAAATCTATGACTATTATCAAATAATCCATCTCTCTAGTCCCTCAAAGAACCTATACACACAGTTCTGTCATGTGTGAGTCTTGGCAAGGATGGTGGTAGTGCTGATAACATTTGTCATGTTCTGGACATCAGAGACATTTTCCCTGAGTGTAGAGGTCAAGCTTGGTCATTTGTATCAGCTGATAAAAAGACATGTGTGCACAGCCATGTGGGAAATCTATGACTATTATCAAATAACCATGTAAAGTATAATTAAAGTTATGCTATTAAGTACTAATTAATTAAGCTGTCAGATTTTAATCAAGGAATTGATTGTTTCAGTAAAGCGTGCTGGTGACTTCATGTCTTTGCAAAGCTTTGTAACCATGATTTGCAAAGATTAACAAATTAAAGAGCCACACTCCAGCTATGGCAGGAGGCAACATGCCTAGAATATGGACCCCACAACTTTCTGCTTCTTTCAGGAAGTCTACAGTGGAATCAGAGAGCTGGGGAGACAGCTGTCAGTAAAGTGTTCTCTATATATACATAGGGACCTGAATTCAGATCCTGAAGAACTCCTGTAAAAGGATGGGCATAGTGGTGTGTTCTGATAAACCCAGTGAGGGGAGGTGGAGGTATGTGCATCCCTGGGACTCACTGGCCAGCCAGCTAAGGATACTTTTCAAGTTTCAAGCAATTACAGATCCTAACTCAAGAGATAAGGTGGATAATATGAAAGCTTGGCTTCTGGCCATGACATGTGTGTGAACATATGCACACCCACACAGACAAACACATACACATACATGCCATGCCTATTGTAACAAGGTGACTTTTATTCTTTTTGTTTTACTATTCACTCTAATTTATTTTTACTGTACTTAATATCTGTCTTTTAACCCTTGTTCCTCCCAACCCCCCAACACTATGTGGGAGAGAAGGAAGGTTAAAGGGAAAAGGGATGAAGTATCCTGAACACTGCTCACCTTACAAAGAGCATTGTATTTGTTACATAGTCCATCATTGACAAGACACCTCACAGATCAACTTAAGGGAGACAGTTTTTTTTTTATTGTAAGATCTCTCTTATTAATTCAAGTTACATCCCCACCAAAACCCCCTCACTCCACCCCTCCCAGTCCCACCTTCCCACCCTCTACCCTATCTCCCACTTATCCTACTCCTCCGGTGTGGGGTGCCTCCACATATCAGCCCACCTCAGTTCATCAGGTACATGAGGACTAAGAGCTTCCTCTTGTACTGGGAGCTTACATGGTAGTTCCTCTAGAGTGAAGTGTGCCACCAACAGGCAACAAAGATCATGTTTCTGTTCCTTTGGGTCTGTTGATTGTATGATATCTATCCTGTACTATATGGCCTCTAGTTCCATCCATTTGGTTGAAAATTGCATGATTTCCTTGTTTCTGATAGCTGAGTAGTATTACATTGAGTAGATGCACCAGAGGTTTTTGTTTTGTTTTTTTTTTTAATCCATTCTTAAGTTGAGGGACATCTGGGTTGTTTCCAGTTTCTAGCAATTACAAATAAAGCTACTAAGAACATACTTGCGGAGATGTCCTTGTGGTTTGGTGAGGAATCTTTTGGATATATTCCCAGGAGTGGTATGGCTGGGTCTTGAGGGAGAACTACTCCAAGTTTTCTAAGATATTGCCAGACTGATTTCCATAGTGGTTGTACAAGTTTGTACTCCCACCAGCAATGGAGGAGTGTTCCTTTCTCTACAACCTCGCCAGCATGTACTGTCATTTGAGTTTTTGATCTTAGTCATTTTGGCAAGTGTGAGATGGAATCTCAGAGTTGTCTTGAGATGCATTTCCTTGGTGACCAATGATGTTGAGCATTTCTTCAAGTGTCTCTCAGCCATTAGAGATTCCTCTTTTGTGAATTCTTGGTTTAACTCTGTACCCCATTTTTTGATTGGATTATTTGTTTTTTTTGGTGTTTAATTTCTTGAGTTCTTTATACATTTTGGATATTAGCCTTCTGTCAGATGTGGGATTGGTGAAGATCTATTCCCAATCTATAGGTTGCTGTTTTGTTCAAAATGCCATTTGTCCTTTGCTTTACAGAAGCTTTACAGTTTCATAAGGTCCTATTTATGGATTATTGTTTGTCTTAGAGCCTGAGCTGTTGGTGTTCTGTTCAGGAAGTTGTCACCTGTGCCAATGAGTTCGAGGCTTTTCTCCGGTTTCTCTTCTATTAGATGTGTCTGGCTTTATATTAAGGTCTTTGATCCACTTGGACTTAAGGTTTGTACAAGGTAATAAATATGATTTCTATTTGCATTCTTCTACATGTTGACATCCAGTTAGAGCAGCACCATTTGTTGAAGATACTTTTCTTTTTCCATTGTACAGTTTTGACTTCTTTGTCAAAAATTAAGTGACCATAGGTGTGTGGATTTATTTCTGGGTCTTTGATTCAATTTCATTGATCAACTGGTCTGTTTCTATGCCAGTACCATGCTGTTTTTATTACTATTGCTCTGTAGTATAGATTGAAATCAAGGATAGTGATACTTTCAGATGTTTTTTTATTGTACAGAATTGATTTAGCTATTCTGGTTTTTTTGTTATTCCATATGAAGTTGAGAATTTTTCTTTCAAAGTCTGCAAAGAATTGTGTTGGTATTTTGATAGGAATTGCATTGACTCTGTATATTGCTTTTGGGAGAATGGCCATTTTTATTATGTTGATCCTACTATCCATGAGCATGGGAGGTCTTTCCATCTTCTAAAGGCCTCTTCAGTTTCTTTCTTCAAGGACTTGAAGTTCTTGTCATACAGGTCTTTCACTTGCTTGGTTAGAGTTACCCCCAGGTATTTTATATTGTTTGTGGCTATTGTGAAAGGTGTTGTTTCCCTAATTTCTTTCTCAGCCCATTTATTTGTTGTATAAAAAAGGGCTTCTGACTTTTTTGAATTAATTTTGTATCCAGCCACCTCGCTAAAGGTGTTATCAGCTGTAAGAATTCTCTGGTGGAATTTTTGGGGTCATTTATGTATGCTCTCATATCATTTGAAAAGTATTTTTGTGTCTATGTTCATGAGGGAAATTGGTCTGAAATTCTCTTTCTTTGTTGGGTCTTTGTGTGGTTTAGGTATCAGGGTGACTGTGGCCTCATAGAATGAGTTTGACAATTTTCCTTGTGCTTCTATTTTGTGCAAGAGTTTGAAGAGTATTGGTATTAGCTCTTCTTTGAAGGTCTGGTAGAATTCTGTGCTGAAACTATCTGGCCCTGGGCTTTTTTTGGTTGGGAGACTTTTAACGACTGCTTCTATTTCCTTAGGGGTTATAAGAGTGTTTAATTTGTTAACCTGATCTTGATTTAACTTTGGGAGGTAGAATCTATAAAGAAGATTGTCCATTTTGCTTAGGTTTTCAAATTTTGTGGAGTCCAGGTCTTTGAAGGAAGACCTAAAGATTCTTTGGATTTCCTTAATGTCTGTTGTTATTTCGCCCTTTTTATTTCCGATTTTGTTGATTTGGGTTTTTTCCCTCTGCCTTTTAGTTATTTTGACAAGGGTTTGTCTATTTTGTTGATTTTCTCAAAGAGCCATCTCTTGGTTTTGTCGATTCTTTGTATTCTCTTTGTTTCTAAGTTATTGATTTCAGCCCTGAGTGTGATGATTTCCTTCCATCTGCTCCTGTTGGGAGTGTTTGCTTCTTTCTTTCCTAGCTTTTCCTGGTATGCTGATAGTTTGCTAATATGAGCTGTCTTCACTTTCTCTTTGAAGGCACCTAGTGCTATGAACTTTCCTCTTAGCACAGCCTTCATTGTGTCACATAGGTTTGGGTATGTTGTGTCTTTGTTTTTGTTGGATTTTAGGAAGTCTTTGATTTCCTTCTTTGTTCCCTGACTCATTTGTCATTTAGTAGAGTTTTTCAGTTTCCATGAACGTGTAGGCTTTTTGTTATTTCTGTTGTTGTTGAAGTCCAGCTTCAATCCTTGGTGATCTGATAAGATACAGGGGGTTATTTCAATTTTCTTGTATTGGTTGAGACATGCTTTGTGAATTACTATATGGTCATTTTTGGAGAAGGTTCCAAGAGGTGCTGAGAAGAAGGTGTATTCTTTTGTGTTTGGGTGAAACATTCTGTAGATATCTGTTAGGTCCATTTGGTTCACGACCTCTGTTAGTCTCATTATTTCTCTGTTTGGCTTCTGTCTGGATGATCTGTCGATTGGTGTGAGTGGGGTATTGAAAAAGGGAGACACTTTTATTTTGACTCCTGGTTTCAGAGATGTCAGCTCCTCATGGTGGGAAGGTGTGATACCTGGAGCTTCTCATAGGTTGCTGTGGGAATGTGTGGTAGCTGCTTCACACATGGCAGACCAAGCAGGGAGCAGAGCATGGGACAGGAAGGGACCAAGAATGTCATACCCACAAAGGACCTGTCTCCAGTGATGCACTTCTTGCAGCTGAGTCTCACCTTCAATAGGTGTCATGATTTCTAAAATATAGTGCCACTAGCTAGCTGGGGACCAGGTGTTCAAATACATGCCAAACGTTTCCAACTCAAACTACAATATCCTCAGTGAAGGTGTATGTGTTAAAATTTCTATTCCCAGAGCCTAAGTGCTCTCTCTCTGTCTCTGTCTCTCTCTTTCCATGTACACTTACACACACAGTGGGAATGGACCCTAGGGCCTCATGCATTCTAGGAAAATTCTCTACCACTGAGCTGCACCCCAACCCTCTTGTGTGTGTGTGTGTGTGTGAATGGAATCCTATGGGCTGACTCAAGTGTACCATACACTTTGTTTTGAAACAGATTGGCCTTAGTTTCTAGCCTTGTTTCTACCTCCCCAATTTTAGGTTTCTAAGCATGTGCCACCTTTTATAGGTGGGTTCTGGGAATTGAACTGGGTCCACATACTTAAAAACCAAGCATGTTATTCACTGAACTATCCTCCCAGCCTGTCCTTTGCTTTTGACAATAGAGTTGCAGCTTGAGTTTTGTTTTGGAACAATTTCCTCTTTGCTATCAGTTTCTTTCATTCCAGGAGGATCACTGTGGGAAAACTACCACTTTGAGAGTTGTGCTCACTAGGGGGGCTAAACCAAGACTCTACAGTTTGCTGGCTATGAAATTCTGAAAACCGTCCTCATTGCCCTGAGCCTCTCCCTTTTCCCCTGCTGAGTGGGAGCAATGCCACCTACCTTGCAGAGGATTAAATCACAGTAGCTACATTCCTTCTTATTCTTCAGGTGTGGTGCTATTTAACCCCTCCTGCAACCCTCTACCACAGCCTTGGTCAAAGTAACTTTCTGGATGATGGGATTATTTCTTAACACCTTGTCTGATACAGTGGCCACAAAGCCTGATTTAGCTTTAATGGTGAATGCCCCCAAAGGCTCATGTATTTAAGATTTGGTGAGGTGGTAGGAACTTTAGGCAGTGGAGAAGTTAAAGGAAGAAAGTCACTGGTGAGTGTGGCCTGGGGATACTGGGATCCTGGACTCTTCTAGTTCTTTCTGGTTTCTGTTTGTTTTACACGATCACACATTCCCAGCTGACATGCTTGTTTTCCTATAAACCCAAAGCAAGGGAGCCCAGCATTTGAAATATTGAGTCAAAACAAATCTTTCCTCTTTTATTTTCTTCTTATATTTCTTTTTTTTTTTTTTTTGAGGCAGCATGTTATAAATCCCAGGTTGAGGCTCTATGAGTAAGAATAACCTTGAATTTCCCGTCTTCTTTTCCCCATCATTCACATGGTGGGAGTGCTGGTGTGTGCCATTATGCCCAGCAGTCTCTTCTCCTTTAAATGGTTGAATTTCTCAGGTATTTTGTCCTAGTGACAGAAAGCTGACCAAACCAGGGAACTTTAAATTATGGCTTATGTAACGTATGAGAGGATTTTAATTTTTTCTTTTATCATAATGAACTTAAATTTATTAACTTCGAGCAACAGTAATAAAAA
>CAJQZJ010031764.1:9277188-9309521 GCA_907164525.1 Lophiomys imhausi
AAGATAGTATGAATGTTGAGTCACATATAGACCTTTAAACTCATGGAGTTGGGTAGATAGTAGAATGTTAAAGTCAGGGGCCAAATAGGTATAAACTGAACATTGGGAAGGTATACTGGGCCAATTTAATCTCATAAATGTGGCATAATTATATCTATTGCTTTGTATAATACTTACTGTTATAAGAGAAGGAACCAGCTGTTGGACTGAAAGGGGAAACCTCTGGAGGGAAGAGGGTGGAAGGGCGGGTTGGGAAGGGGGAATAGGGAGGGGTTTGTTACTGAGATGTAACTTGAAGAAAAAAAAAATAAAGTACTTATAAAAAAAAAAAAAAAAAAAAAAAAAAATTTATTAACTTCATTTGGCTAGTGGCTATTGATTAGTTTCATTTTTTTAATTAAAAATTTGTTTCATTATCTTGTGTGTATGAATATTTTTCCTGCATCTATGCCCTATGGGCCTTCAGTGTCATAATGGGACATTGGATCCCCTGGGACTGGAGTTATGGATGGTCATGAGCCACATGTGGTGCTGGGCATCAAACCCTGGTTCACCTGGAAAATAGCCAGTGCTCATAGCCTCTAAGCTACTGCTCTAGCACCTGGGGCTACTGAATTTGACAGGATAGGTTAAGCTTCATTCTTGATCTCATTTTCTAGACCAGGGGTTGGAGAAACTGTATGACTTGAATCTAGCCCTATCATGTGTAAGTGGTGGAACTGAGATTTAAACACAAGGGAGACAACTCCTTGGTTGACACACTGTGACAAACGGGAACTATTACACAGGCAGGAGAGCCTGGAGATACAGCTTATTTGGTGGAATGCTTGACCTATAGGCACTAAATTCTAGATTCATTCTCCAGCACTGTACAAATCAGGCATGGTTGCTCAAGCCTGCAACCCTAGGTCTCAGGAGATGTGGCCAGAGGAACAGAATTTTAAGGTAATGCTTGGTTACATAGTGAATTTGAGTTTAGCTTAGGATACATGAGAATCTTCTTCCTAAACCCTCAAGGAAAAGGAGTCAGGGCTTATCAAGTTTAGAAGCTGAGGTGAATGTGTTGGGCTTCTTGCCCGGTAGTCCCTGAAAGGCCTACGGGGCCAGGCTGTCTTGTGACTTGTGTCTTTCTCCCACCAAATGACATGACAGCATCAAGTCAACCTCTGCAGATGAGTCATCTGCTAACGGAGGAGGGGACACACATTTGCTCAGTGGGATGGTAGAGATGCCCCCCCCAAAGATGGGAACTAATTATATAGTCCACGCTTATTTCTTGGCCAGATGAGCACACACTTTAGCATCGGACCAATGAGGAAGGGTACTAGTGAGGGTTGATGGGTGCCAGGAGCCACATGGAGAGCTCTTCATAGATGACCTCATCCAAGCCCTTGAGTGACTGCCATCGAGCTCTTCATAGATGATCTCATCCAAGCCCTTGAGTGACTGCCATTGCCCTTCCCACGGCAGCCATCACCCTTTCCAAGGCAGGCAGCTTGAGGCCCAAGAGGTTATATGATTGCTCAAGGTCATACACATTCACCTCATAGTTCCCAGTGGGAAAAGCCTTTGGATCCATGCTGTCCCTGACCAGGAGAGCAACATGAGGTCTGTGAGGTTTGGCATAGGTTGCCACAGCTGCATGCTGTGAGCAGAGTATGAGAAAGGAGGTGGAGAGCCAAGTGGGAGATGGGTGAAGAGCAACACAGAGAAAGCCCTTATTATAATAATAATGATCATTATGTCAGTTCTGCATGCCCTTCCTCTAGAACCTCTGTGGTGATGCCAGCATGGTGGCTTTTTCTGGCACTCTCTGGGACAACAGTGTCACTCTCAGGGTGACCATTAGGATAGCCTTCCTGTGGAGTACTAACACTTAAGGAACTGCCTCTGGGTTGTAATTCTTTGTTTCTTTCACAAGACAATAAGGATGCCAGGATTTACATGTTTCAGGATTGCTAATTGAATCATACAAAAGCGTGGAAAGTGCTTTCTCTGGGAATTTTCTGAGAGGCAGGCGGTGGTTTGTCAATGCTAAGTTTCTGGTCTGGATCCTTGGACCAGGGCTGCTGGCCTGTGATGGCTCTTTGCCTTCAGGGTCTGCACTGTTCTCCCAGAAGGAAAATTTCACAATGAAAAGAAAACAACTCAAACTCGGGCTGGTGGCAGCCTCTGGGGTCCAGTCCCTGCCGGGACTCTGGGGCAGGGGAGTGTGTTTCAGAGGTTTGTAGTAGAGGTGAAGACTCAAGGTCCTGGGGGACTTTACTACTGGGTTGCTATATTCTGGTTGTGTGATCTTTCATAAGTTACTGAACTTCTCTGTAATGAATATGTAAGGGCTTCTGAAATGCAGATTCTCAAAAGGGGCATACGAAATCAGCTTAAAGACTTGTTCCTGTGGGAAACACCTGGCAGTGCATGTGGTCCTGGTCAACAGGTGTGCCTTGAGAGGAGGACATCAGACTGACCAATGAGAAGACAACCAGATGTATGACAGTCTAAAGACTATATAAAAGAAAGTCTGGGAAACTGGAGGGAGAGGGCCTTTTGCTTGGCCTTGCTTTTGAATGCTGTTCAGCTGTTCATTGCTGCCTAGTTTAGAAAGACTCTAGCTGGTGAGACTTGCTGGAGATTGTGGCCTGGGTGGGTGGAGCCCAGGAAGGTTGAGAATAGCCTGGAAAGTGACCCCTGCCCTGGAGACACAGCCCTGGCAAATGGTGTGGTTGCCAAAGCCCAAGACCTGTCAGAGACCTTGGTGAGGGGTCAGCAACTGCAAGCTCCTAGGTCACACAAATGCAGCACTACCCCAAGACGGCAAGCTTGGGTGGCCAGTGCCTGGACCATCAGCAGAATGCAGCAGCCTCAGCACCAAGGCCAAGGTTGCATGCAGTGCTGGACCTGCCAAAGAGGAGGTTTGGAAAAACCAAGTGGGCTAAGCTGAGCAGCTGAGGGAAACTGGCGGAGCAAGCCAGTGGGCAGAAATGGCATTAAGAGCCAGACAGATAGAAGAGGTTAACCCCAAGCGGAAGTGAGGCTGCCATAGCAACGCCAGAGCCAGGTGACCACTGAGTGACTGCTGATTGCGGTGTTTCTGCAGACAGACTGCTGGCCAGTTGCCCTCAAAGGACCTGCCCCAGAGGACATTTTGATCTGGGTATCCTTTCTAAAAATTGTTAGGGTTGGTTGGTTGGTGGGTGTTTTGAATTATTAATAAACATGGTTTAAAAATTATGCTTACACTTCTCTGAGACTTAGTGCTTGGCTCTGTCTAAAAGGAGAATGGGGTTGGAGCATTGTAGTAGGTTGGACTGTGTCCTTCAGACCAGCTGAAGTCTGAACCCTAAGTACACACATGTATGGCTTTACTTGGAAATAGGATCTTTGTAACTGTAAGTAGAGTGCTTGAATAGCATGCGTGAGACCCTGGGTTCCTCCCAGCTTCTCATAAACTGGGTGTGGTGGTGTACACTTGTAACTCCAGGGGTTAGAACGTGGAGGCAGGGAAGCCATTAGTCCCGTGTCATCCTTTCCTGTTTATTAAGTGTTTTTTTTTTGTTTTTGTTTTCGAGATAGGGTTTCTCTGTGTAACATCCATGACTGTCCTGGATTTACTTTGTAGACCAGACTGGCCCCAAACTCACAGAGATCCAGCTGCCTGTGCCTCCTGAGTGCTGGGATGAAGGGCATGCGCCACCATGCCTAGCTATTTGGTAAGTTTTAGGAAGGCCTGGGTTACATGAGACTTTGGAGAAAAAGTCAGAATGGGGTAGAATGGGCTCTAATATAATGAGATTAGCCCTGGGTTCTGTACTCATGAGGAAAAGAGACAAGCACAGGAGGGGAGATAGCTCTGAGGATGAAGGTTGAGAGGAGAATGGCGTGCCCACAAGCAAAGGAATGTCTGAAGCTACCAAGGTCTGGAAGAGGTGAAACAGGATGCCTCCTTCCTGAGAGCCGACGCCTGATTTGGGGCTTCTGGCCTTCAGAATTGTGAGGTGTATATATGGGTTGGGGACTTTGTGCTTGGAGTCCTAGGAAACACATAGAAAAGTGGATGATCCTGAGCAGCTGAAGTATCTATTTCTGTGCCTGATAAGATTAGATGTCAGAAGATACATATTTACTTTGTGCTTTCTTTGCAATATTAGGAAAAGACACAAGGTGTTAGAGTGGGTGAAATCAAACTCCCTGGGTAGGATGGCCAGTGTGTATGTGTGTGCACACTCTAGTTCCCTCACTGAGCTTGCTTTGTTGGGACTCTAGGCAAGTTGTTTGGCTCCTTTGATCTCAGTTCTAGGAAAGAGTAACCCAGCTCTGAGCTGTTGGAGCAGCCCCACCCTCTCAGCACCATCTTGGTGATGCCAGGAGCTGGTTTGGCATTCACAGGTATACGGTTTGCACTGAGCATCAGGAAAAGCAGCGACCAGAAGTCAAAGTGAAGAAGACACATTCACACACACAGAAGTGCCACACCACCGCATACCCTGGTTCCCCCATCCCTCCTTCTCCAATATATCTTGATCTGTGCCCCAATGGTTCCCACCTTGTAGCTGGCACATTAGACTCATAGACTCACTCCCACAGCATGAGAGTGACTGGTCCAGAACACAGCCCTGGCTCTCTGAACTCTTTTCAGAATCATCTCACAGGCCTCCAAATCCTATAATCACTCCTCCTCACACCATTTTCTGAGGTGACCCGTGATTCCCCAGGGTGGATGCCTTTCCCTCCTTGGAGATCAGCTTGTTTGTTGCTGGTGTGATGCTGATGGAGTCTGAGTGGCAGATGAGGAGGACAGACACACAGGCCTGCAGTGGGCACTGCCAGATTAGCATACGTGGCAGAGCGGATCCTGGTGTGTCCTGAACAGGACTAAGTGTTCACTGGAATTAGGATTGTTGCAGATAGTGTGCATGTGCCTTGTATATGGTGTGTGTGAGCATGTGCATTGAATGTGGAGGTCAGTGAACAACCTCAGCTGTCAGTTCTGAGGTATCTTCTATGTCTGTTTGAGAGAAGATTCCACTGGCCTGGAACTTAGGCCAGGATGGCTGGCTTATGAATGCCCAGAGATCCCCCTGCCTCTCTCCCTTCCTGCTACCACTGGGAATCCAGACATGTGGCAATATGCTGGCTTCTAACACTGCTTCCGGGTATCCAGGGTCAGGTTCTCACTCTTGCCAGGCAAGTGCTTACTGACTGAGTCATCTCCACAGCCCCATGGATGAAATTTTTAGAACACATCCACGCCTCTTCTTGGGTGCATTGTCTATGGTTGGTTTGAGCTATAACGGCAGAACTGAGTGGGTTCGAAAGGCCTCAGAGGTCTCCCAGCAGCCTTTTCAGGTAAAACTTGACCACCACAAATAGCAACTGCATCTTTGCTTCCAGCTCAGTGCTGTGAGGGCTCCTTGGGACAGCAAATTGGAGGCTGTGATAGTCTACAGGTGCGATTCTGTGTAAGGCCAATGTGGGGGTCCTATGAAGCAAACTGTAACATGTACCCCTTAAGGCTTTCTGGCTCTGATACTGAGGGGAGACTGTGGCCTCCTTTATCTTGGAGGGAGATGCGCACAGCTCTGGGGTGATGGGGTGGGAGAGCAAGCTGGTCTATGACTGTGTAACTTGAATGAAACTCACTGACTTCTCCAAACTTTGTTCAGCAAAATGACGAAGATCACGTTTAAAATGTGGTCACCAGTAGAAGCATCTAATCTCTGCATAAAATCATAGCCTCCTGCTTCTCAAGTCCAGGTCTGTAGAAGCAGGACCCAAGCCAGATCAGAGATTTTCAAATCGTGGTGATGGGGCCTTCAGGGGATGTGTGGTAGTGTTTGGATACAGCTTGGGTTGTTGTGGCCTGAGTGAGGAAGGATTTGGGACTGGCCAGGGATGCTGGTGAGCATCTTGTGATGTAGTCCGCAGTAGAGGCTGATCTGGGACCAGCTGTCATTGGTGCTGAGTTCTGCGAGGCAACACCACCTGTTGCCACTTTTGCTTGGTGGTTGATGTTCTAAAGCTCAAGGGATACCATACCTATGTTATGGCAGCAAATGACAATGAATTACAGAGGAAGAAGCAACATTCACATGGATCTTTAACAAAAACTTGATATTTACAAGTCACCCTGTGAAGGGTGAACTGCTTCAAGGCTCTGCCCTCTCTTGTCCCATCCCTTACCCTGCCCCAAAAGCTGCTGGCCTAAGGATGGATTCCAATGCCCAACAGAGTGTTGATGTCCTCCATACCTTGACTTTTTATTTGCTGCCCAGCCTTACTTCTCATGATGAATTCTTGGTCCACAAAATGGCAAGTGGACCAGGGGCTGGCTAATCACTTAGCACACATACACATGTGTGTGTGTGTGTGTGTGTGTGTGTGTGTGTGCGTGCGTGCGTGCGTGTGCGTGTGCGTGTGCGTGTGCGTGTGCGTGTGTGTGTGTGTGTGTGTGTGTGTGTGTGTGTGTGTGTGTGTGTGTTGAGCACCAGAGTTGAGTATTGGTGTCCTTCTCCATTTTATTCCCTTGAGACAGGGTCTCTCACTGAACCTGGAGAAAGGCCGGCAACCAGGAAGCCCCAGTGATCCTCTGATCTTTGCCCTCCACAGTGCTGGGGTTAGAGACGTGTGTAGCTGTGATGCCCGGCTTCTCTCGTGGGTACTTGGGGTCCACACTCAGGCCCTCACACATGCTCTTGCCCTGTGCCACCTTCCCAACCTCATGTTCTCTTCTTCTTTCAGACTCCTAAGATAACTCCCATGGGCAACATACTTCTGCTTCAGAGTTGAAGAGTCTTCATGCCCTCCTTGCCACCCCTTAAGACCAGTTCAGGAAAATGCTTCTCTGTCAAGCAATTGAGAGAGTGGTTCCTGAATCTAGCCGTCCGGATGTGTGTCCCCTTCCCTCTCCCGATTGCTCTGCTTCTTACGCAGGTCACCTTCCCTAAGCATCAGTTTCCCTGTCATACCTGCTGAGAACTGGATCTCACAGGGAACACTTTCTGCTTCCTGGCTATGAGGCAGTGGAGAGCCTCTTCTACCACACCTCACTGTGATGTTGTGCCGTGTGACCGTAGACAGAGCCCTCTGACTGAGAGCCCAAACAATCCTTCTTTATGTCATTTTGGTCAGAAACTTTGCCACAGTGATGATGTGAAAAATATCTAACAATGCTTATAAGTGTGGACACAAGGGTGACATGGACATCACACTTGCTAGTCACATTTTTATTTGGTTGCTCAATTTTGAGCAACACAATTAAGATCTTTGTTTTGATGATATCTTTCCATCTACTTTTTTTTGGAGAGATGTTGTTTGTTCTTGTATTTCCAAGGTCTTAAGGTGTACTATTGGCTAATTATTTTGAGGTCTCAAGATTTTTTTAAAAAAATATTGTTTTTATTTAATTAAGATATAACTTCTCCTTCCATGAGCCTCTGGTTCCTTTCAAATTTATGGCCTCTTATTCTTTGATTATCATTGTTAAATGCACATACATACAATGCACACATACACATATATGCAAATAAAGACATAAATGAAACCTGCTGAGTTCATTTAATGTTGCTTTTATCTGTACTTTTTAGGACTGACCACTTAGGATTGGCTAATTATTTAAGGCACTCATTTCTAGGGAATGAGACTAATTCTCATTCTCCTTTTCAGCAGTTTTAAATTTCCTTTAGCTCTTCCTGCATCCATGTTGGCATGCTGACTAACGTGGTTGTTCAGGCCTTGTTTAGGCAGCCACGTAGTTGAGACTTCATGGGCATCACTTCCTTGTTTTTTCCAGAAGACACAGTCTTGCCACAGACATTCTGATCCTCTTGTTCTTAAAATCCTTTTTCTTTCTCAGTGCTCCCTGAATCTTAACTGGAAGGGTAGTAGTGAAGAGCATGCATAGCCAGTTCTACTCTGCATTTGGTTAAGCAGTGGCTTTCTGTAATGGTTTCTGTCTGCTGTGAAAAGATGCTTCAAGATGAGGGGTGAGTGTCTTAACTGTAGGATAAGTATTTAGAATGTAGTTAAGTGTCATCCTGGGTGAGCCAAGTGGCAACAGTGGTCCATGGCTTCTGGAGAGAGAGAGAATCTGTTTTAAGGATGTGGTCCCTGGTAGGTTGACCATGGTCCAGTGGATGGCCATCCACCCAAGAGTATATGGGCTGCACAAACTGGGCATAAAGTTGGGTGGGTAGGGAACAGGGGTAGACCTGGTGGGAGGAGTTGGATAAAGGTGATCAAAATAAATTGTATGAAACTCTCAAAGAATTAATTAAAACCTTGTTAGGAGAGAAATAAGTTACGACCCCCAAAAAACACATCCGAGCCCCTTATGAGTGGATTCTGGTGCCACGGAAGAGAGCTGTAAGTCCCCCGGGCAGTATGAGATGGTGATGTCATGTGGGCGTTGTCAGGGGCTTGTGTTATAAGCGCTCTTAGCTGATAAGGGGAAGCTAGGCCTGGGGATTCCTCCTTGGGTAGCTCTGAAATTGCTTGCCCTGGAGCAGCAGTTCAGGTTCATTGGCTCTGTCTCCCAGGCACTCATGGCAGTGACAGTAATGATAATCTCTCGTGTTTGTTGAGGGCCCTGTGAGTCTTCCCATTCCATGTTAGTTGTCATATGGCACAAGATGGATTCGATATCCCAGCTCTGTTCTGGTTACTGTCTGACCTTGGCCGGACCTGTTCCGGACCTGTAGTGAGGGCTACAAAAGCCGGTCACAGAGGTTGTAAAAAGTCAGATGTAGAGCAGGAGAGGCACCCGGGCAGTGATGTGCTGCTGAAACAGCTTTCTGTGCAACCTTGGTTCCAGCTCTGAGGCATAAGTGCTTCCACCATGGTCAGTGCGGAGCTTCCAAAGTCACATCACAGGGCACAGACCTGGGTGTCTGCCCTGTCAGCTCTTGTAAGTGGCTGTGTGTAGCGCATCCTCTCAAACCTCCTACACTATTTCTGCTTTTCCAGAAGTAGGGGTGTTCAGAAAGATCCTGAGACTAGGCACAGAGACCACTGTTGGCAAGGGCAATGGAGAGTGATGGTGTGGGTGTGTTCTTATGAGCTCCCTCCAGAGCCTGGCACCTTCTAGGCACTCCCATGCATATACTTCATGGCTGGGCAAGTTGCTAATGGATGCCTCATGTTCTGGTACTCATGCTTGCTGAACACATGGAGCACATTCACTGTACCAAGAGTTGGCATCGTGTTGATGACAACTTGGGCTTTAGAGGCAGTGAAACTGGTCTGGTATTCTAGCCTGTTAGTGATGACCCTGAGGAAAACTGCTTATTCTTTCTGCTTGTCCTCAGTTTCCTTGTGCCAGAGAGGAAACAGTAGTGAGAGGATGGAACATCACCTGCATGGAGACGAGACTCAGGTTCACTGCTGATTTGTCTCCTTTGTGATTAAGGCTGCAGAGGGGCTAATGGACAGTATTAGTCACTTTCTCAATGCTGTGACAAAATAGCTGACAAAGGTAACCTGAGGGAGGAAGGGTTTATTTTGGCTCGTGGTTGAGGGTGCACATTGTGGCAGTGAAAGCATGGTGGCAGGAATGTGAGGCAGCTGGTCACATAGCATCTGCAACCAGGCAGGAGAGAGAGAGAGAGAGAGAGAGAGAGAGAGAGAGAGAGAGAGAGAGAGAGGAACCCTGGTGCTCAGCTCACTCTCTCCTTTCTATTCAGTCCTGGATCCTAGTGCATGGAATGAAACTCCATTCAGTGTGGGTCTTTCTATTTCAAATAACTTGATCTTAGAAAGTCTATCACAGTCGTGTCCTGAGGTTCATATTCTAGGTGATTCTAGACCCTGTAAAGCTGACAATGGATAGTCACCATCTCGGGGTTGCATAGCCACATCAGCACCTTAAACCCTGGAAATCTGGGGACTGACCCAAGCAGTCTCAAGATCACTCACATGACTTCTTGTTCCACTAAAAATTATCTCTGAGGTTTTTTTTTTTTTTCTTTTGGCAAATAGGAAAAGTAGCAATTCATTCTGACACTCTGGATAAACAGCCATCAGCAGTTCTTGGGGAAGGGCAGGGTAGCTTTGTTTGTGCCACACACTGGGTTCATTATAATCCACATGAAAAGTGGGTGCCTGAGAAACGCTGACTCTGCTCTTCTCTGTTGCTGTGATACATGCAAACACATGCAATTAGATTCTGAAACATGGAGGCTATGTTTTTTTCTTTTTTTTTCTTTTTTAAAAAACATTTATTTATTATTTCATTATGTCTCCATTGCCACCCCTCCCTCCACCCCTCCTGGCCCCTCCCTCCCACCCTCTGCCCCCTCTCTCACCCATCCCATCCCTCCCATGTATGGTGTCTCCATGTATCAGTCCCCCTCAGTTTGTTAGTCACATTAGGTCTAAGAGCTTCCTCTTCCATAGGAGGCATACATGGCAGTTCCACTAGGGTGGGGTGTCCCTCTGACAGGTTACCAAGTCCCTGTTCCTGCTCTTTTGGGTCTATTGGTTGTTGGATGGTTATCCTGTACCATAATGGCTAAAATCCAGCTATAAGTGAATAGATGCCATGTGTATCTTTCTGTGTCTGGGTTAGCTCACTCAAGATGAGCTTTTCTAGTTCCATCCATTCAGTTGCAAATTGAATGATTTCCTTGTTTTTGATAGCTGAGTAGTAGTCCATTGTGTAGATGTCCCACAGTTTTTTTTTTTTTTTTTTTTTTATCCATTCTTCAGTTGAGGGACATCTGGGTTGTTTCCAGTTTCTAGATATTACAAATAAAGCTACTATGAGCATAGTTGAGGAGATGTCCCTGTGGGTTGGTGAGGAATCTTTTGGATATATGAAGACTGCATTTTTATTTTTTATTTTTTAAAAATAATTTATTTTTTATTTCTTCAAGTTACATCTTAGTCACAATCCCTTCCCTACTCCCCCCCGCGTCCCACCTTTCTACCCTCTTCCCCCTCAACCCCCCCATCCTCTACCCTTTCTTTTTTAGCTTAAGGTAAATCTTTTTCCCCCCAACAGCTCCCCCTTTCAGTCCAACAAATGATTCTTTCTCTTATAACAATAAATACAATACAAAACAAAAGAAATAAATAGGCCACAATTATGAGAGTTATATGGCTTAGCATACATTCCTAATGTCCAGTCCATATGTATTTGGCACCTGACTTTAACATTCTACTATCTAACCATCTCCATGAGTCTAAAGTTCCATATCTAACTCAGCTTTCATACTAACGTGCATCACAATTTTAAAAACATCTTCTTAGATCCAGAACACCCTCTTGATTCCTAAACAACTCAAAATTTAACTATGAGACTCTAGCTATCTATTCTTCAACCACCTCAGAGACCTGAGAGGGATAAACATATCTGATTATATAGGAAGTGCAGGGTCTGCAGCTTCCAAAACTAAGAAATGACATACCAGTGGCTGCCTGGACAGTTCCAGTTTTCTCTCCATACATTACAGCATCAATCTTCAGCCGTTTGGCCTCGTTTCTCTGACAGACATTGATTGTAGAGCAGGAATTATGAAGGACTTACCTACCCTGTCTTGGCAGAGCTAGGCTGTCAACTTACCTGCTTCCAAGTTTTGTCCTTTTTGGACAGCAGTCTGTCTACAGTTGAAGCAAGGGGTTTTTCTTGCCAAGAGATAGGCCTGCCACTAATTCAACCATCTCACACTGGAGATTCTTCGATGCTCATCTTCTACTTGGAGTAGAATAGGGGGTGCTGTCAGGAGCTGATATGTCTCAATATAAAAAAAAAATCTAAATTTAAGAAAAACATCTTTGAATGCCATATTCTGTAGATCTCTTGGGGTTTTTGAAGATGCCCTATCTATCTCTTGTATTTAGATAAGCAAATGTTGCTTTCTCTTAACAATTTGATTTCTGAGTGGTTTAGAGAATAACTGTGATAGACTGTCATAGTAACTAACAAAATGACACGCTTGCATGACTATGAGTTTGCATTTCTTAATTATCCTAAACAATTTATGACGGTTGGTATCAAAAGGCCAAAACTCCACATTTCATTTTTAAGCATTACTAGGGACAATACTTTTAAGAAGTGTTACCCTTAATTTTGTATCAATATACAAAGATCAATACCTATGTAGTCCAGTACAATCTTAATTTTGCATCAATATACAAGGGTCAATACTTTTGTGGACAAATATAATCTTAATTTTGTATCAATATACAAAGATTAATACCAATGTAGTTCAATACAATCTTAATTTTGCATTAATATACAGTGATCAATACCAATTTAGCCAAATATAATATTAATTTTGTATCAATATATAAAGGTATAAGGGCATATTCAATAATCTGTCCTTTCTTTTTGATCTCTCCTATACTATGTCTATGTCCCATTTTTTTCTCAAGTCTGTTCACTCCTACATAAGAGAGAAAGAAGGATACAGAACAGAAAAAGATAGAAGTTCCTGGGTCTAACCTCCAAAACCCATTTAACAAGACCATTTAACAGTTTGTAGTGTCTTCCCCTAAAAAACAAAATTTTCTGTTATCCATCAAATAACCAAAAGGGGGGGGAACCCCCTCCCCACCTTCTGGGCATGGGACATCACTCTCTTAAAATGACTTCCTGCTGATTTGGGACGTAGTAAACCTGTTTGGGGCCCAATTAAGAATGGAAAAATGGTTAAAAATGTTAATAGAATCATTTGATGTTCAGTCCTTTTGTGCTCAGATATTTAGATGTCCTAAGAAGTTTGTGGACAGAAGCTGATCTTCAGGGCTTTACTGAAGTTCTGGCTGGAGCAGTCTGTGGAGCTGAACGATCTTAGTGATTTTGAGTTGTGGTGGTTGTAGACTTTTGAGGAAACAGCTATTGAGGAAGTCTGCAAGGCTGGATCATCTGGGCCACTCGTCTTCTTTGGTGTCTGATCTGTTTTCTGCTGAGGTTTCCTTTGTCCAGTTGTCTCTGGATTCCTTGAATGGATGCTTTAAATCTCCTGGAAAGATAAGAACAGAGCCCTGCCCTAATCCTAACTCTGGGACAATTACCTTTTTTTTTGGGGGGGGGGTCAGGTAATATTTCTCCTGAAGCAATTTTTTTGACAATATATAAAGTATTATCTTTCAATCTGGACTAAAGAAGAAATTATTTTGTTATTTTGGAGCTAAACAAACCTTTAGTGTATATATTTTGAGATCTCAAAGGACAATTTGTTTGCATTGAGCATGCCTTTTGTAAGTAGCTTTTAAACTTAAATCTTTCCAAATCCTATGTGCCTGTCTCTGCATTCTAAGTATTGGGATCAAAGACCTGTGGTTCCCAACTGAAGGGATTAAAGATGTGCTCTCCCGACCCTGGATCGAAGTTTTTCTCTATTTAGAACTTGTTTTGTATCAGGCTGACCTTGAGCTCTGATATCTGCCTGTTTCTGTCTCTAGTGTGTTGGGATTAAGGTTGTATTCTTCTCAAATGATGAGATTGAGGGTGTGCACCATTACCACCCTGTTCCTTGTAACTTTAGAATTTATAAGACAACTAACTCTATAGTGCTCCTCCCATCTCTGCTGAAGTGAAAGGCATGGGCTAACCCCACGCATTTCATGTATTTTACCTTAGTTCTAAGTTTTTTCGACTCTTGGAGGTTTATAAAACCAGGTTGAACAGCTGTAACCTTTAATTTATTTACAGTGTTTTAGACCTGTTACCTGCTTTTTAAAATTAATAAATGCATTTATTTGTTGCTTTTAGGTTACATCTCCATCATATTGTCCTCTTTCCCCTTTCCCAGCCCCGCCCTCCCATTCTCTACCCCCTAACCCTTCCCTCTTGCTCCTCTGGAGTGGAGTGTCCCTACATAAGAGTCCCTTGCCCCAGTTCAGAAGTCATATGAGGGCCAAGAGCCTCTTCATACACTGGAGGCCTGCAAGGCAGTACCGCCAGTGAAAAGTGTCTCATTGCTAGGAAGGGAAAACTAAAAAACAGACCAACCAACAAACAAACCAACAAAAACAAATAACAACAGCAAAAAAAGAAAGAAAAAAGTCTATGTCCATGTTCCCTTTGGTGTGTTGGTTGCAATACAGATACCCTGTACTATAAAGCTAAAATCCTACTATAAGTGAATAGATGCCATGTGCATCCTTCTGAGTCTAGCTCACTCAGGAAGAGCTTCTCTAGTTCCATCCATTTGGCTGCAAATGGCATAATTTCATTGTTTCTGATAGCTGAGTAATATTCCATTGTATAGATGTACCACAGTTTTTTAATCCATTCTTCAGTTGAGGGTCATCTGGGTTGTTTCCAGTTTCTAGCTATTACAAATAAGGGTGCTATGAACATAGATGAGGAGACTTCCTTATGATTCCATGAGGAGTCACTTGGATGTTTACCCAGAAGTGGTATGGCTGGGTCCTGAGGCAAAGCTATTCCAAGATTTCTAAGATATCACCATACTGACCTCCATAGTGGTTGCACAAACCTGCACTCCCACCAGCAATGGAGGAGAGTTCCCCTTTCTCCACACCCTTGCCAGCATGTGCTGTCATTTGAGCTTTTAATCTGAGCCATTCTGACAGGTGTGAGATGGAATCTCAGGGTCGTCTTGAGTTGCATTTCTCTGATGATTAAGGATGTTGAGCATTTCTTCAAGTGTCTCTCAGCCATTAGGAATTCTTCCTTTGTGAATTCTCTGTTTAGCTCCGTCCCCCATTTTTTGATTGGATTATTTGGTTTCTTGGCATTTAATTTCTTGAGTTCTTTGTAGATTTTGGATATTAGCCCTCTGTCAGAAGTGGGGTTGGTGAAGATTTTCTCCCAGTGTGTAGGCTGCCGTTTTGTTCGAATGACCGTGTCTTTTGCCTTACAGAAGGTTTTCAGTTTCATGAGGTCCCATTTATTGATTGTTGGTCTCAGGTACTGAGCTGTTGGTTTTCTGTTCAGGAAGTTGTCACCTGTGCCAATGAGTTCGAGGGTTTTTCCCACTTTTTCTTCTAGTAGATTTAGTGTGACCGGCCTTATGTTAAGATCTTTGATCCACTTGGATTTAAGTTTTGTACAAGGTGATAAGTATGGGTCTAATTTCATTCTTTTGCAAGTGGGCATCCAGTTAGACCAGCACCATTTGTTGAAGATGCTGTCCTTCTTCCATTGTGCTATTTTGGCTTCTTTGTCAAAAATTAGGTGGGCATAGGTGTGTGGGGCCATTTCTGGGTCTTCAATTCGATTCCATTGATCTACTGGTCTGTTTCTATACCAATACCATGCTGTTTTTACTATTATTGCTCTGTAGTACAGCTTGAAATCTGGGATGGTGATACCTCCAGATGTTTTTTTATCGTACAGGATTGATTTAGCTATTCTTGGCTTTTTGTTGTTCCATATGAAATTGAGAATAGCTCTTTCCAGGTCTATAAAGAATTGTGTTGGAATTATGATAGGAATTGCATTGAATCTATATATTGCTTTTGGTAGGATGGCCATTTTTATTATGTTGATCCTACCTATTCATGAGCATGTGAGGTCTTTCCATCTTCTAAAGGCCTCTTCCATTTCTTTCTTCAAGGGCTTGAAGTTCTTGTACAGGTCCTTTACTTTCTTGGTTAGAGTTACCCCCAGTTATTTTATATTGTTTGTGGCTATTGTGAAGGGGGTTGTTTCCCTTATTTCTTTCTCAGCCCATTTGTTTGTTGTATATAGAAGGGCTTCGGATTTTTTTCAGTTAATTTTGCATCCAGCCACCTTGATGAAGGTGTTTATCAGCTGTAAGGGTTCTCTGGTGAAATTTTTGGGGTCGCTTATGTATACTATCATATCGTCTGCAAATAGGGATAATTTGACTTCTTCGTTTCCAATTTGAATCCCCTTGATCTCTTTTAGTTGTCTTATTGCTCTAGCAAGAACTTCAAGTACTATATTGAAGAGATATGGTGAGAGTGGGCATCCTTTTCTTGTCCCTGAGTTTAGAGGAAATGCTTCAAGTTTCTCTCCATTTAATTTGATGTTGGCCACTGGCTTGCTGTATATTGCCTTTATTATTTCTAAGTACAGTGCTTGTATGCCCGTTCTCTCCAGAACTTTTAGCATGAAGGGTTGTTGGATTTTGTCAAATCCTTTTTCTGCATCTAGCGAGATTATCATGTTTTTTTTTCTTTCATCTTGTTTATATGGTGAATTATGTTGATAGACTTTCGTATGTTGAACCATCCCTGCATTCCTGGGATGAAGCCTACTTGATCATGGTGTATGATACTTTTGATGTGTTCTTGAATTCGGTTTGCTAGTATTTTATTAAGTATTTTTGCATCTATGTTCATGAGGGAGATTGGTCTGAAGTTCTCTTTCTTTGTTGGGTCTTTGTGTGGTTTAGGAATCAGGGTGACTGTGGCCTCATAGAATGAGTTTGGCAGTGTTCTTTCTGATTCTATTTTGTGGAAGAGTTTGAAGAGTAATGGTGTTAGCTCCTCTTTGAAGGTCCGGTAGAATTCCGTGCTAACGCCATCTGGCCCTGGGCTTTTTTTGATTGGGAGATTTTTAATGACTGTTTCTATTTCCTTAGGGGTTATTTGGCTGTTTAATCTGTTAATCTGATCTTGATTTAGTTTTGGTAGGTGGAATCTATCCAGAAATTTGTCCATTTCCCTTAGGTTTTCAAATTTGGTGGAGTATAGATTTTTGAAGTAGAACCCAAATATTTTCTGGATCTCCTCAATGTCTGTTGTTATTTCTCCCTTTTCATTTCTGATTTTGTTGATTTGGGTTTTTTCCCTCTGCCTTTTAGTTAATTTGACTAGGGGTCTGTCTATTTTGTTGATTTTCTCGAAGAACCAACTCTTGGTTTCATTGATTCTTTGCACAGTTCTTTTTGTTTCTAAGTTGTTGTTTTCAGCCCTAAGTTTGATGATTTCCTGCCTTCTGGTCCTCTTGGGAGTGTTTGCTTCTTTTTTTTTTCCAATTCACCCAGTTTAGCTGTTAATTCACTAATATGAGCTGTCACAAATTTCTTTTTGAAAGCACTTAGTGCTGTGAACTTTCCTCGTAGCACAGCTTTTATTGTGTCCCATAGGTTAGGGTGTGTTGTGCCTTCATTGTCGCTGGATTTTAAGAAGTCTTTGATTTCCTTCTTTATTTCTTCCCTGACCCAGTAGTCATCCAGTAAAGAATTGTTCAATTTCTATGTGTTTGTAGGCTTTCTGTTGATTCTTTTGCTGTTGAAGACCAGCTTTATTCCATGGAGTTGTAATAAGATACAAGGGGTTATTTCAATTTTCTTGTATCTGTTGAGACTATCTTTGTGTCCAATTATATGGTCGATTTTGGAGAAGGTTCCGTGAGGTGCTTATAAGAAGGTGTATTCCTTTGTGTTTGGGTGAAACGTTCTGTAGATATCTGTTAGGTCCATTTGGCTCATGATCTCTGTTAGATTCAATATTTTTTTGTTTGGCTTCTGTCTTGATGATCTGACCATAGTTGTGAGTGGGGTGTTAAAGTCTCCCACTACTAATGTGTTGTGATTGATGTGCGATTTAAGTTTTAGAAGCATTTGTTTTACAATTGTAGGTGCCTTTGTATTTGGGGCATAGATGTTCAATATTGAGATGTCCTCTTGATGAATATTCCCTTTAACGAGTATGTAATGCCCTTCTCTGTCTTTTTTTATTAGCTTCAGTTGGAAGTCTATTTTGTTTGATATTAGGATGGCTACTCCAGCTTGCTTCCTGGGTCCATTTGCTTGGAAAATCATTTCCCAGCCCTTTACTCTGAGATATTGTCTATCTTTGATAGTGAGATGTGTTTCTTGTATGCAGCAAAAAGATGGGTCTTGTTTACAGATCCAATCTGTAAGCCTGTGTCTTTTTATTGAGGAGATGAGTCCATTGATGTTGATGGATATTAGTGACCAAGGGTTGTTTTTTCCCATTAGTTTGATATAGGTGATCATCCTGTGCCTCTTTTGGTTAAGTTGCTGTGGAGTTTTCTATTTCCTCTGCTTTCTTGGGTGTACTTTTCTTCTCTGGGTTGTAGTTTTCCTTCTAGGATCTTCTGTAGGTCTGGGTTTGTGGGTAGATATTGTTTAAATTTGATTTTGTCATGGAATATCTTGTTTTCTCTATTTATGTTGATAGAAAGTTTTACTGGGTATAGTAGTCTGGCTGGGCACCTATGTTCTCTCAGGGCTTGTAGGACATCTGTCCAGGCCCTTCTAGCTTTTAAAGTTTCTGAGGAGAAGTCAGGTGTAATTCTGATGGGTCTACCATTGTATGTGACTTGATCTTTTTCTCTTACAGCTTTTGATATTCTTTCTTTGTTCTATACATTTGGAGTTTCAAATATTATGTGGGGTGAGGAGTTTCTTTTCTGATCTAATCTGTTTGGTGTTCTGTAAGCCTCTTGGATTTTTTTTAAATAATTTATTTATTTTTCTTCAAGTTACATCTCAATCACAATCCCCTCCCTACTCCCCCCTCCAGTCCCACCCTTCCACCCTCCTCCCCCTCAACCCCTCATCCTCTTCCATTCTTTTTTTTTTTGTTTTTTAGTTTAAGGTATTTCTTCCCCCCCCCCACAGCTCTCCCTTTCAGTCCAAAAAATGGTTCTTTTTCCTATAACTACAAATACAATACAAAACAACAGAAATAAATAGGCCACAATTATGGGAGTTACATGGCTTAGCATACATTCCCAATGTCCAGTCCATATGTATTTGGCCCCTGACTTTAACATTCTACTATCTAACCATCTCCATGAGTTTAAAGTTCTATATCTAACTCAGCTTTCATACTAACTTGCATCAAAATTTTAAAAATATCTTCTTAGATCCAGAACACCCTCTTGATTCCTAAACAACTCAAAATTTAACTATGTGATTCTAGCTATCTATTCTTCAACCACCTCAGAGACCTGAGAGGGATATATATATATCTGATTATATAGGAAGTGCAGGGCCTGCAGCTTCCAAAACTAAGAAATGACATATCAGTGGCTGCCTGGACAGTTCCCATTTTCTCTCCATACATTACAACATCAATCTTCAGCCGTTTGGCCCCGTTTCTCTGACAGACATTGATTGTAGAGCAGGAATTATGAAGGACTTACCAACCCTGTCTTGGCAGAGCTAGGTTGTCAACTTATCTGCTTCCAAGTTTTGTCCTTTTTGGACAGAAGTCTGTCTACAGTTGAAGCAAGGGGTTTTTCTTGCCAAGAGAAAGGCTTACCACCAATTCAATCATCTCCCACTGGAGATTCTTTGATGCTCATCTTCTACTTGGAGTAGAATAGGGGGTGCTGTCAGGAGCTGACATGTCTTGATATCAAGAAATCTTAAGTTAAGAAAACATCTTTGAATGTTATATTCTGCAGATCTCTTGAGGTTTTTGAAGATGCGCTATCTCTCTCTTATATTTACATAAGCAAATGTTGCTTGTCTCTTAGCAACTTGATTTCTGAGTAGCCTAGAAAAATAACTGTGATAGACTGTCATAGTAACTAAGAAAATGACACGTTTTCATGACTATTAGTTTCCGTTTCTTAATTATCCTAAACAGTTTATGTCGGTTGGTAGCAAGAGGTCAAAACTTGATATTTCATTTTTAAGCATTACTAGGTACAATACCTTTAAGAAACGTTACCCTTAATTTTGTATCAATATACAAAGATCAGTACCAATGTAGCCTAATACAATCTTAATTTTACATCAATATACAAGGGTCAATACCATTGTGGCTAAATATAATCTTGATTTTGTATCATTATACAAAGATCAATACCGATGTAGCCGTATACAATCTTAATTTTGCATTACTATACAATGATCAATACCAATTTAGCCAAATATAATATTAATTTTGTATCAGTATACAAAGGTATAAGGCCATATTCAATGATCTGTCCTTTTTTCTTTTTTGGAAATAATTTAATTTTTATTTCTTCAAGTTACATCTCAATCACAATCCCCTCCCTACTCCCCCCTCCAGGCCTACCCTTCCACCCTCCTCCTCCTCAACCCCCCATCCTCTTTTCTTTTTTTTTTTTTTTTTTTAGTTTAAGGTATTTCTTCCCCCCTCCCCCAACAGCTCTCCCTTTCAGTCCAAAAAATGGTTCTTTTTCTTATAACTACAAATACAATACAAAACAACAGAAATAAATAGGCCACAATTATAAGAGTTATATGGCTTAGCATACATTCCCAATGTCCAGTCCATATGTATTTGGCCCCTGACTTTAACATTCTACTATCTAACCATCTCCATGAGTTTAAAGTTCTATATCTAACTCAGCTTTAATACTAACTTGCCTCATAATTTTAAAAATATCTTCTTAGATCCAGAACACCCTCTTGATTCCTAAACAACTCAAAATTTAACTATGAGACTCTAGCTGTCTATTCTTCAACCACCTCAGAGACCTGAGAGGGATAAATATATCTGATTATACAGGAAGTGCAGGGCCTGCAGCTTCCAAAACTAAAAAATGACATACCAGTGGCTGCCTGGACAGTTCCCATTTTCTCTCCATACATTACAGCATCAATCTTCAGCCGTTTGGCCCCGTTTCTCTGACAGACATTGATTGTAGAGCAGGAATTATGAAGGACTTACCAACCCTGTCTTGGCAGAGCTAGGCTGTCGACTTATCAGCTTCCAAGTTTTGTCCTTTTTGGACAGAAGTCTGTCTACAGTTGAAGCAAGGGGTTTTTCTTGCCAAGAGAAAGGCTTACCACCAATTCAATCATCTCCCACTGGAGATTCTTCGATGCTCATCTTCTACTTGGAGTAGAATAGGGGGTGCTGTCAGGAGCTGACATATCTCGATATCAATAAATCTTAAGTTAAGAAAACATCTTTGAATGTTATATTCTGCAGATCTCTTGAGGTTTTTGAAGATGCCCTATCTATCTCTTATATTTAGATATGCAAATATTGCTTGTCTCTTAGCAACTTGATTTCTGAGTAGCTTAGAAAATAACTGTGATAGACTGTCATAGTAACTAAGAAAATGACACGTTTTCATGACTATTAGTTTCCGTTTCTTAATTATCCTAAACAGTTTATGTCAGTTGGTAGCAAGAGGTCAAAACGTGACATTTCATATTTAAGTATTGCTATGAACAATACCTTTAAGAAGCGTTACCCTTAATTTTGTATCAATATACAAATATCAATACCAATGTGGCCAAATATAATCTTAATTTTGTATCAATATACAAAGATCAATACCAATGTAGCCCAATACAATCTTAATTTTACATCAATATACAAGTGTCAATACCATTGTGGCCAAAAATAATCTTAATGTTGTATCAATATACAAAGATCAATACTGATGTAGCCCTATACAATCTTAATTTTGCTTTACTATACAATGATCAATACCAATGTGGCCAAATGTAATCTTAATTTTGTATCAATATACAAAGATCAATACCAATGTAGCCCAATACAATCTTAATTTTACATCAATATACAAGTGTCAATACCATTGTGGCCAAAAATAATCTTAATTTTGTATCAATATACAAAGATCAATAACGATGTAGCCCTATACAATCTTAATTTTGCATTACTATACAATGATCAATACTAATTTAGCCAAATATAATATTAATTTTGTATCAGTATACAAAGGTATAAGGCCATATCCAATAATCTGTCCTTTTTTCTTGATCTGTCCTATACTATGTCTATGTCCCATTTTTCTCAAGTATGTTCACTCCTATATAGGAGAGAAAGAAGGATACAGGAAAGAAAAAGAGAGAAGTCCCTGGGTCTAACCTCCAAAACCCATTTAACAAAACCATTTAACAGCTTGTAGTCTTTTCCCCTAAATAGCAAAATTTTCTATTATCTATCAAATAACCAAAGTGGGGGGAACACCATCCCCACCATGCCTCTTGGATTTTTATTGGCGTCTCTTTCTTCAGGTTTGGTAAGTTTTCTTCTATGATTTTGTTGAAGATATTTCCTGGACCTTGGAGTCGGAAGTCTTCTCTTTCCTCTATGTCTGTAATTCTTAGATTCCATCTTTTCATTGAGTCCTTGATTTCTTGGATGTTGTGGGTGAGAGTTTTTTAAGTTTTCTGATTTTCTTTGGATGTTGTACTGATTTCTTCCATCGAATCTTCCATGAATGAGATCCTGTCTTCCATCTCTTTCATCCTATTTTTGATACTCACTTCTGTAGTTCCTGTTCTCTTCCCTTGATTCTCCATTTCCACTTTTAACTCTGACTGTGTTTTCTTTATTGTTTCCATTTCCATTTTCATTTCCTGGATGGTTTTATTTGTTTTGTACATTTCCTGCTCCAGTTTGCTTGTCTTTGCCTTGAAATCTTTCATTGCCCTGTCCTTTTCCTGTTCAAGTTGAGTCACCTTGGCTTGGAACTCTTTAATGGTGTTATGCGTTGTTTTGGATTGTGAAATTGTGGCTTCTTTGAATTCCTTCATAAATATAAGTTCTTCTTTGTAGAGAGCTGTGACGTGCCACGCCCTAAAGATGGCACCGGTTTCCGCCTTCCACCAGCCCGATGGTGAGTGCTCTCGGTGGTAAACAAGTCCATATTTGGCTAAGACCGCTGATCTGGCTTGCTTCCGCATACTTGGGCCTCTAAGATAGCACACGTGGCTTTACTTGATTGGCTGTTCATATAGTATTTAGCCTGTGGGTTGGGTCTGCCCTGGCATTCGGAAGACTGTTTTCAAGGGACCTGAATAAACTGCTTGAGAAGAGCTTTTGCGAGTTGCGTCGTTCTTGCAGGTCGAGGTCGACGCGACAAGTGGTGGCCCGTACGGGGAACCAGAAAAGACTCAGAACTCCTGCAGTCAGGGGCAGTGCACTGGTAAGTTCCCGGGATAAATTGGGACAATAAAGTTTCGCGGAAATTGCGAACTAAAGGTAAAGTTTCATGGAAATTGTGAACTAAAGGCAAAGTTTCGTGGAAATTGCGAACTAAAGGTAAAGTTTCGTGGAAATTGCGAACTAAAGGCAAAGTTTCGCGGAAGTTGCGAGCTAAAGGTAAAGTTTCGTGGAAATTGTGAACTAAAGGTAAAGTTTCGCGGGAAACTGCGAACCGAAAGTAAATTTTTAATCATGGGATCGTCTCAGTCACATCCAATTTTTCTGACTCTTCAGGAGCTACTTTTAGCTAGGAACTTGAACTTAAGAAGTCAACCCTAGAGAGATTTTTGAATGAATGCGACTCCGTGGCTCCGTGGTTTGCGGTGTCCGGTAATCTTACGTTATCCTGCTGGGACAAATTAGGCAGGGACTTGGATTTTGCTTGGTAGCAAGGTACTCTGAAGCATGGAGTAAGACCAGTTTGGAAGATGGTGAGGAGTTGTTTAGAAGATCAGAGATGTTGTAAAGCAGTCAAGGAGGGAGAATCAGCCTTGGAACTGCTGCAAGGGAAAAGATCTGAGCAGGCAGACAGTGAAAAGGAAAGCAAAAAGAAGTTCCCTCTCTATCCCGATCTTAGAGATTTTAGAGATTTTGAGGACTCAGAGGGCATGGATTCTGAAGGGGAGCTACACGTTCTAATAGAACAGTTGGAGAGGACTGCTATTAGAAAAAAGAAAAAGGTAAAAGAGAAAGACACGTTAGTGGCAGTCGGTGTAAATGAAGCCGTTGCCGCGGCGCCTTCAACTCCCCCTCCATACCCAGAAACCATTCAGATAGATCAGCCTGTTCAGTCCCTGAAAGTAGGGAGATCGTTCTGCCTGGGGGTGTGGACACAAGTAAGAACAGAATTACAGTTTGCCTATCCAGTATACCAAGACCCACAAGGGAACAGGTACGAGGAACCACTTGATTTTAAAGTAATTAAATGCCTTGCAGAGTCGGTTCATACCTATGGCATTACCCCTTCTTTTACATTGGCCCAAGTAGAAGCATTAAGCAGACATTGTATGACCCTGAGTGATTGGAGTGGCCTGGCCCGCGCCTGCTTAAGTCCAGGGCAATACTTAACTGAAAGCTTTCTTGATTGAGTATGCCACTGAGCAAGCAGCCATTAATCAGAGAAATGGAAATCCAGCCTGGGATAGAGACATGCTGCTTGGGCAGGGGAGATTTGCCAACCAGCAGACAGGATATCCCAATCAGGTTTATGAACAAATAAACCAGACAGCTATCAAGGCTTGGAAATCCCTTGCTAACAAAGGGGAGGTGAGTGGGAACTTAACTAAGATTCTACAGGGCCCCATGGAGCCCTTTTCAGACTTTGTGGCACTATTGGTGGAAGCGGCAGGGAAGATTTTTGGTGATCCAGATGCTGCTATGCCACTAATAAAACAGTTGGTCTATGAGCAATGTACCAAAGAGTGTAGAGCCACTATCCTATCACCCCTTACAAGAACAAAGGGCTAGAAGCCTGGATGAAAGTGTGTAGAGATTTGGAGGGCCATTAAGTAATTCTGGTCTTGCTGCCGCGGTAGTACAGTTGAACAGAAAAGGTGGAGGAAGTCCAGGAGTTTGTTTTAAGTGCAGCAAGATGGGACACTTTAAAAGACAATGCCCTGAGGGAAGGAGTACAGAAAGTACAGGAAGTGCACAATGCCCCAGGCAGCCGAGGTTATGCCCAAAATGTAAAAAAGGGAATCACTGGGCTAATGAGTGCTGTTCAGTGACAGACATCCATGGCCAGCCTTTGACTCAAGGTTATGGTGGTGCTCGTCCAAAAAACGGACAGCGGGGCCCACGACCCCAGGACCCACAAATATATGGGGCAGTAGAGGATCAGGACAAAGAACAGAATCAAGAGAGATGGCCAACCCTCCGCCATCTGAGAGACCGCAGAGAGCCACTGCAAGCTCAGCAGGATTGGACCTCTGCTCCACCACCAGACTCATATTAATGCCCCAAATGGGGGTCCAGTTAATTGAAACAGATTTTAAAGGACCCCTTGAACCTAGTACAGGTGGTTTGCTGTTAGGGAGGTCATCATCAGCCTTGAGAGGACTTATTGTCCATCCTGGGGTTATAGATCCAGATTATACAGGAGTGGTTAAGATCATGGTAGCCTCCCCCCATGGTATAACAGCTATCTCTCCTGGAGATAGAATTGCTCAGTTGGTCATTTTGCCGAGCTTACATGATCGCTATGCGGCAAGGGATCGAGAGAGAGGAAAAGATGGTTTTGGGTCCACGGGCACGGATCTGACTTTTCTCTCCTTGGATTTGGACCAATGCCCCGTCTTGGAGTTAAAAGTTGATGGTGAAAGGATCCTGGGAGTTTTGGATACTGGGGCTGATAGGAGTATCATAGCAAAGAAAGACTGGCCTTCAGGTTGGCCCCTAAAAGCCTCTTCTCCAATACTTCAAGGCCTGGGTTATGCTAAAACTCCAGATATGAGTGCAAGATTATTAAAGTGGCAGGACCAAGAAGGCCACTCAGGAGAAATGCAGCCATATGTACTTGAGCTCCCTATCTCCCTTTGGGGAAGAGACCTTTTAAAGGATATGGGATTTAAATTGAGTAATGACTATTCTGATTCAGCCCAACGTATGATGCAAGATATGGGATATGCTCCAGGCTTTGGAATAGGAAAATATTTGCAGGGGCGGAAGAGTCCCATATCTATGCAGCAAAGACAAAAGAGACAGGGCCTGGGTTTTTCCTAGGGGCCACTGAGGAGGGCATTCCCATAACTTGGAAGACGGAGGACCCAGTAGGTGTTCCTCAGTGGCCATTTTCCTCTGTAAAATTGAATGCAGCCAAAGAGTTGGTGGATGAACAGATGTCTTTAAAGCATATAAAGCCATCTGTATCTCCCTGGAATACACCTATCTTTGTCATTAAAAATAAATCTGGAAAATGGAGATTGTTGCATGACCTGCGTGCCATAAATCAACAAATGCAGATCATGGGCCCAGTGCAACACGGCTTGTTGCTTTTATCATCTTTGCCAGCCTCATGGCCCATAATAGTTATAGATATAAGGGATTGTTTTTTCTCCATCCCTTTGTGTGCCAAAGATAGTGAGAGATTTGCATTTACTGTTCCATCCTGCAACCATGAAGAACCTGATCAGTGGTTTGAATGGGTAGTACTATCTCAGGGCATGGCGAACAGCCCCACTATGTGCCAACTGTATGTGGGGGAAGCCATTGCTCCCTTGAGAAAGAATTTTCCAGATTTGAGATGTGCTCATTATATGGATGATATCTTACTGGCAGCTAAGAGTGAACAAATGTTAGATCAGGCCTATGAAGAATTAGTTCAATTATTAAAAAAGAAAAGGTTGTTTATTGCTCCTGATAAGGTTCAAAAGGAAAATGTGGTTAATTATTTAGGAGCGAAGATTGGACCTGAAAAGATAATACCTCAAAAGATTGAGATAAGAAAAGATAATTTAAAGACTCCAAATGATTTCAAAGGTTGTTAGGAGATATCAATTGGGTAAGAGGCTATTTGAAGCTACCAAATTATGAAATAAGACCCCTATATGATATTTTGAAAGGTGATTCAGCACTTAATTCTCCTAGGCAATTAACAGAAGAAGCAAGAAAAGCTTTGTGTAAAGTGGAAGAAAGGTTGCAGAGTGCCTTCCTAAAGAGATGGCAGGAAGGACAGCCCATTGCATTGTGCATATTTGCCACCTATGGTCAACCTACAGGATTGTTATGGCAGTACGGACCATTATTATGGACTTATTTGAAGATTTCTCCAAAAAAATCCATAGAACATTATCCCACTGCAGTTGCTGCTTTAGCCTTGAATGGTATCCAACAATGTTTGCAGTCTTTTGGAGTTGCTCCTGCCAGTATAATAGTGCCCTATTCCAGTCATCAAATTAAGATTTTGTGTGGCACTGTAGATGAATGGGCAATATTGCAATGTAGCTTTGAAGGAGTAATTGATAACCATTATCCTAAACATCCATTGCTATCATTTTTTTTTTTTTGGTTTTTCGAGACAGGGTTTCTCTGAATATCTCTGGCTGTCCTGGACTCGCTTTGTAGACCAGGCTGGCCTCGAACTCACAAAGATCCGCCTGCCTCTGCCTCCCAAGTGCTGGGATTAAAGGCGTGCGCCACCACCACCCGGCTGCTATCATTTTTTAAGGAGCACCCAGTAATATTCCCTAAGGTTACTTCAGCAGTACCACTTCAAGGGTCACCAAATGTGTTTACTGATGGCTCAAAGACAGGCTGCGGAGCCTATTTGATAGAAAGACAAGAGCCCGTGCTATGTCAATTTCAACCGGGCTCCTCCTAAATAGTAGAGTTGAAAATAGTAATTGAGGTGTTTAAAGGATGTCAATTTGCATTCAATTTGATCTCAGATTCAGTCTATGTGGTCAACGCAGTGAAAGTATTAGAATTAGCAGGTCCTATTAAGAATAGTAATACTGTATGTGCCTTATTACAAGAGTTACAAGTTTTAATCTGGCAAAGAAAAAGGTGTTTTTATATTCAACATATCAGAGCACATACAGGATTACCTGGACCATTAAGTGAGGGTAATGATAAAGTTGATCAATGCACTAGGATGGAATGCATTTTTTGGAGCTCATTCCTGGACCAAGCCAGACAGTTTCACCAATTATTTCATGTAAATGCAAAAACTCTACAGCAGAAATTCCGTTTGTCTAGAGCAGATGCTAGACAAGTGGTTTTGGACTGTCCTCAGTGTGTGATTCATCATCATCCTCCCAGTGTGGGAGTGAACCCTAGAGGGTTGATGCCACTCAAAATCTGGCAAATAGACGTTACCTACATTTCAGAGTTTGGAACCTTAAAATATATTCATGTGTCTGTGGATACCCGCTCAGGTATCATACATGCTACACCTATGAGTGGAGAAAAGGCTCGCAATGTCATAGGGCATTGCTTAGAAGCCTGGGCTGCATGGGGAAAACCACAACAGCTGAAAACGGACAATGGACCACCCTATACAGCTCAGTCCTTTGTCTCCTTCTGTAACCAGATGGAGGTAAAGCTTAATCACGGATTATCATATAATCCTCAAGGACAAGGAATTGTGGAGTGTGCTCATCGCACCTTGAGAGAATGTTTGCAAAAAATAGGCCAAGGCCGTACCCCCAAGGAGAGAATGTCTTTAGCCTTATTTACTTTAAATTTTTTAAATTTGGCTGCTCAAGGCCGCTAAGCAGTGGACAGACATCAGGATTCCCATGGTCCATCTAAAGGCATGGTGAAGTGGAAGGATATTTTGACAGGCTCTTGGCGAGGGCCTGACCCAGTGCTGACATGGGCGAGAGGATCTGTTTGTGTTTTTCCTCAGGATCAACAAGATCCAGTGTGGGTGCCTGAACGCCTTGTGAGGAAGATTCCTCATGAAGACCTTCCTAGGGATCCTGGTGATAGTAGCAGTGATGATGTCAGGAATGACCGAGCCGAGATGGGGGATCCTGTCGATATTCCCAAATCCAATGCCGGTCAGACATGATGCAACTGTGTTTCCACACTTATTTAGCAGTAATAGAAGCTTAGGCTTACCCTACCTTCCCTTTGATGATCAGAAAAGCCCTATAGAGGGTAATAGAAATGTCAGCTTGAAGGGTAGTCTGTGCTTTTTAATGAGCTTCCATAGGTCAGATGATACAGAATGCATTAAATTGTCTTAGCAGTCAGCAGATTTTTTTTTACCACAACTGAGGTTTGGGGGTAGGGGTGGTGGTTTGTTTTCAGGCAATGTTTCTCATCTTGTGGGGTGGTGGCCCACACGAGTCTCTGACCGGGACCCCCCCAGACAGCCACGCTGGGCACCTTTTTGTAGAGGATCCGCAGGAGAGGAAGTACCTTTTCCCTGGACTGGATGTCAGGGGTGCAAAGCAGTTTGGGTTCAACAAGATTATTTTTCCTTTAGCCCCATGATTAGTAATATAGTGAATAAGTCTTGTACAGGAATGCTTGATATATCTACTAGGGATCCTCAACAGACTGCCACCAATCCTTTTGATTTATGGCTTTTGTGTGGAGCAAATGGTAGCTGTATGGATTTGGGACCTATACTTATGCTTGGGGGAGGAATTTATCAAAGAGGTAGTTTTTCCCTAGGGTCCGCTACCATCATGGATTTTTCTAGCGGTAGTGGCTCTGGTACTTGGAATTCTTCATTTCATTCTTACCGCAATAAGACCTTTTCAGCCTCGCCAGTGTGTCTCTGGCCTTCTTTTCTGTGGATTGTAAGTAATGGGAGTGCATCCTTGGGTGAAGAAAAGTTAGTATGCACTCTGGACACATGCTTTTATGCCCTGTGCTGGAATGCCACAGCCTTTCCTGTGGCTGTGGTGACTAGAATGCCTCGATATGTACCAGTTCCTGTAGAGGCCCCTAATACCATGATACTATTCAGGCTTAAAAGAGATTTTGGCATCATTGCAGCTATTGTTACTGCCATCACTATTGCTGCTGTGGGGGTTACTGCCTCAGCTATTGCCTTGTCTAGTTCTATACAGACTGCCAATGCCCTGAATAACATCTCAGCCAATGTAGCACAGGCATTGGATACTCAGACCTCTATGAATTCTCATCTCAAAGGAGGCCTTATGATAGTTAATCAATGCATAGATTTAATACAAGAACAGATTGATTCTCTTTGGCAACTAGCACAGTTGGGGTGTGAGTGGAAAATGCAGGGTTTGTGTGTTACTTCGGTGCAGTATCAAAATTTAACCAAGGCTGCTAATCTGTCTAAGCAATTGTCAGAGCTCCTCTTACAGGATTGGTCGGCTGATTTTGAAAATAAGATGAGATAGCTGAGAGCGACAATCATCCACATCAACTCCACTTGGGTGGATCTGAGCCTGGCTAATGGTTTGACTTCCTGGATACAGACGGCTATGGATCATCTTAAGGAGTGGGCGGGCATAGACTCTGGCGATACTGATGATACTAGCCTCTCTGGTTTGCCTATGGTGCATCTACAAGATGAGAGCCACATAGAAGCGTAATGCAGCCATGATTATACAGGCCCTTGTTGCCATTGAGGCTGGCCAGTCCCCTCAGGCATGGCTCGCTGCCATGAAGCCTTAAATCTTCACTGAGCATAGTCCCTGCCCACTGAGGTATTCGTTCCACGGATATTAGGGTCTGGCAAGTCAATGATGGAATGGACGGATAAGTCTTGGCCACCTAAGACAGGGCTGCCCCGAGTGGGGAGGCTGACTCAGAGACGGGTAAGAGTTTGAGCACCGCCCTCCTACAGGCTCAGGCCCACCGTGAGATCCCCAGATATGGGGATTACGAAGCCTTTCCAGGGACTTCTACCAACATTTTTAAAAACAAAAAAGGAGGAACTGTAGAGAGCTACAACGTGCCGCGCCCTAAAGATGGCGCCGGTTTCCGCCTTCCACCAGCCCAATGGTGAGCGCTTTCGGTGGTAAACAAGTCCATATTTGGCTAAGACCGCTGATCTGGCTTGCTTCCGCATACATGGGCCTCTAAGATAGCACCACGTGGCTTTACTTGATTGGCCGTTCATATAGTATTTAGCCTGTGGGTTGGGTCTGCCTGGGCATTCGGAAGACTGTTTTCAAGGGACCTGAATAAACTGCTTGAGAAGAGCTTTTGCGAGTTGCGTCGTTCTTGCAGGTCGAGGTCAACGCGACACTACTTGAAGGGATTCTATCACTTTCCATAATGTAGAATTTTCATCGTTTTCATGTGTTTCTGCTGTTGTGAGGTCGTCAGAATTGTATGAACTAGGATAGTTTTGTACTGTTGGAGTCATATTTCCTTGATTTCTGTTTTTTCTTGGATCTTTGGCCATAAGGATGTGTTTAGCTGTCTGCTCTCATTGTCTTCTGGGCTTGGATCCACAGGGGGTGCTTTGGTGTAGCAGTGAATTGCTTGGTAATCTGTCGTTGCTTACAGGGGGATCTCAGTGCCACTGTGCTTCTAATAGCCTGAAGCACTGTGAGCCGGTGCAGCCTATTCCCAGGTAATGAGGAATGGCCCGGGATTGTTTCACTGCTCCCTAGTCAGACCTCTCTATGTTGCACACTGAGTGTTCAGCCTGCAGTGGCTCTGGTGGTATGGTCCTGTTTGCCCAGGCACAGATTCTGTGGACTCTGGATGTTCCCAAGGAGTTTGAGAGGGCCCTGATATGTCTGGGCTTTCCAGAATACAGCTGTGGTCCCCCTGGCTTCTGGCCTCCACGTTTTGGAACCCCCAGCCTTTGCGCACCTCAGCAGTGAGCCCCACCTCTGTGCGCACCCTGCCCCACCACTTCACTCTGTGTGCTTCCATCCCGCTGCTTTGCTGCAGGTGCGTGCCTCTGCCCTGCCACCCGTGGCACCGCTGTAGCATGCTGCTAGGACTCCCACGGGTCTGCAACCTTTTCTAAATAGGTGGAAGTTTCGCGTGGGGTGTGTGGGACCCAGTAGACTAGTGAGTGATCCCGTGTGGGATCCGAATCCACAGCTGCCACCACCGCCGACCCCCCACAGTGCTGGCCACTGCTGCCATTTCCAAGACTCCCACGGGTCAGCAACCTTTTCTAAATAGCTATAAGGTCTGCGTGGGGTGTGGGGTGCCTAGTAGGCTGGTGAGTGATCCTCTGTGGGGTCTGAATCTGCCCGCTGGGTATTAGAGTCGATCTTATCAGGTGTCTCTCCAGATGGGAGTTCCCGATTCCCGGATTCAGCAGCTTCCGTGTCCGAGAGAGGTCAGGGAGAGCCTTCCCCAGGGACTTTTAATTGTCCCTTGGGAACTGGGTGAGACCCAGGGTGGGTCTAGTCCCTCAGATTTTTGTACAGCGTCCAACAACTCTGTGCTTTTATGGCTCTTTTCTCCAAGTTCAAAATGCGTCCGCACGGGCCGCTGCCATCTTGGAACCCCAAGAACTGGAGGTTGCATTTTTAATCACCACATTTTCTGCCTGTCTTACAGGAGACTGTTGGTCACCTTGCACTGCTAAATGTCACCTCTTGTTTTCCTTCCTTCACAGATCATTAGAGCTACCACTGCTCATAATTTATCTTTGCTCCACTTGGGATATGCAAGCAAGAGCTGGAGCCCAGTCAAGCTGAGGAACAAGCTCTTCAATGAAACAGACTCTGAAGGGCTGTGTGCAGACTATGGCTGTCCCTGCTACCCCTCTGTGTGTCTGTAGGCAAGTTACTCAAATGTCCTGTTATCACAAATACTTTCTCCTTGGCTGAACTGATCAGGGCATCCAAGGTCAAACTTCCAGCTTGTAACCCCCCAGCTGAGGTGGTGGAGACATGAGGATCTCTGGACAGCCTGTCTAGGAAAATCATTGAGCTCCAGATGGGGATGGGAACTCCATTCCCAAAGTAAGGTGGCCAGAGCCTGAAGAAAGATATCTGAGGTTCACTGCTGGCCTTCACAGGTGCACATAGAAACATGCGCGCACACACACACACACACACACACACACACACACACACACA
>CAJQZJ010031764.1:9317082-9350933 GCA_907164525.1 Lophiomys imhausi
AAATAAAATAAAATAAAATAAAATAAAATAAAATAAAATAAAATAAAATAAAATAACAACACCAACTCCTTGTCAATGCCCTCGGGCAGTGACCTGGTCCTCTGTCAACCCCAGCCTTTTCTCACACCCTTCACAGCTGTGGTGTCTCCACTTCCACCTTGCACACACCACTCAGCTCCTCTGTCTTTCCTGCCTCTACATCACATATTTGTTCCTAAAGGGGCATTGGCTGTTGCAGTGTATCACACACAGTATACCCTTTTGCCCAAACAGCTTTACTTGCAAATGTTCATTGCAATGAGACATTGGACTGGTTCAAGGCCTCTGGCTTCTGCTACACTATCAATATAGGACCTTTGAGAGGAGTCTCAGATATCTTACTGTTTCCCAGAATCATGGAGATCCTGCCACTATGGTTCTGTGGACCTGTCCTTCCATGAGCTCCAGCAGCTCACAGATGGGAATAGATGTTGGGGTGGGCCAACTTAAAGCCCCTGGGTCTAGGTCTAGGTGGTAGCTGAGTTGGTCAGCTAGGGCCTCCACTGGACCCCCATGCTGCTGTGAGGGGGCGTGGGGCTAGTTCAACGAGGGCCTCGGACATCAACATGGCTTCAGGCAGCAGCCAGGACCACAATCAGATGACTTTTGAGGGGAAGAGTCTGCATGTGCATAAGCTGCAGACTGCAAGGCCTTAGGTGAGACCACAGAGATCAACACAGCCTCTGGCTGTATCTGGACCCACTCATGGCCCTCAGAGGCTGCACAGACTCATCATGGCCTCAGGTGGCTACATATGCCACTCACAACAGCATGGCCCCCACGGCAGCAAAACCCAAGGATATCACCAAGTCATCAGACAATGGCACTGACCGCTTACATCCACAAGGATCCCAGGCTTCATCATGGCCTTGGGTAACAGCATGGACCACAGACACCAACTTGGCCTCTGGTGGCATCACAGACTACGGTGGCCTTCTAAGAGGTCCAATTGAGGAAGTGAACCTTTCCTCATCTTGAGCTTCTGTCTTTGCCCAGAGCCAGGACAGAGTGGTTGTCTGCCACGTAGCATGTTTGTGGGCAGAGTCTCCATATCCATAAGCTGCACACTGCTGTACACCACCCCCTGGCCCTATTGGGCAATGACGGCATGTCCACCTCCGCCCTCTCTCCTGTCTCATCATAGGGCATGCACCTACCACTCTGTTTTCTGTCTTTTCTACTTCTCCATCCCATATTTGATCATTGTAGTGATGTTCGCTGATCTGCACCATGTGGCAGGGTGGTGGTGGAGGTGAGGCTGGGTGTCTCTGGCTGTGTTTCTCATTGACTGCTCAGGTATTTTCATTATACAGATGTTAGAGATAGGAGTATGTGACTAGAATTGACTTTGGAATTAAGTAAGCACCCTGTCTTTTGAGCCTCATCTTATCTAATATTCACTAATACAAAAACAGTTGATTCTCTTGGTCATAAGATGGTTTAGAACAGTCTCATCTTCCCTATAGCATTGCTATTAGGAACAAATGAAGTGCATGTCACACAAAAATATCTTATCTTAGGGCCTACATGCAGCTAGCTGTTATTATGCCTTAAAGAGAAGAAAAGAAAGGAATCTAATTGGCAATATCACCATCTCATATGATCCTCTGTGAGAACATGAGTTTGCTAACTGGGTGTTCACGGTAAAACACATTGTTCTCCATTTACTGCAGAGGACAAAGCCAGGCGAGAAGGTACCCTTCCACCTTCACTGCTCAGTCAAGGAGAATCAAGTGGGCCCAATGTTTTCAGACCAGACAGCAGCTACTATTGGTAGGAAATGCCAGGAAGGAGTAAGTAGCAGTCTTCTTAGTGCAGTGTTTGAGTCCCTCCACGACTGGGCTCTCATTTGTTCCGGGGCCTCTTTTTCCTCTGCTCCCTCCCGCAGGTACTCAGGGTGACTGAGGTGTGCAGTTACCCATTTTGCCCATGCTGCTACTTGCTGAGAAGTTTCCATCTCTGCGTTCATTGACTGCCACCAACTTCATCCTCACCCCTCTGTGCCTGCCCTGGCCTCCTGAATCTTACAGGACATCGATTGCTGCAGCTTAGTTAGGCAGTCTCCCCTTTCTCAGGAGGCAAGAGTCAGTTTGGCTTCACATCTTCAGCTTAGTAGAGTGGGCAGAGTCAGGAATTTCTATTCTGTTTGTCATGGGATGAGGTTGTGAGGGGAAAGAGGGGGCACTTCTAATTGAAGATCTTTCTTTAAAAAGACCTTTTAGAAGTCTTTCTCCCTTTCCTGTCCCCTATGTGCTTATATCTGATTGGTTAGAATTCAGTCACATAGCTAACCTAGCAAAAGTCTTTGGGAAACATATAATCTTTAAGTTGGGTGCCCAATGTTAACAATCAAGGGGCATCAAACAGGGACTAATGTCTTTGATACTGTCTACATGGGCTTGTTCACTACCCATGGCCAGGATATCTGTGAAAGTTACTGACAAATCTGATACTCAGATTTCTTCTAGTCATCTTTGGAGACTTGTTAGAAGCGCTGTCTGGGGAGCCCCCTAGAGTGGGTACCTTGACCTGGATTCTCAGCTTTGTTCTGGCTTGCATGACCTTGGGGACCTGCAAGAGCAGGGGATCAACCAGTGATCGCTCAGGTTCCTCTTAGCGCCCATGTTTCTTAGGAAACTCCCCATCCTAAACTGGTCTTAAGCTTGGGACCAAGCTCTGCTTGTTTCTGTAATCACTAAGTGTCTCACCACTGTCTTTGGCTCCACTTATAAATGTTTAAAAATATTTGCTTGACACACAGAGGGATTATAGACTCTCTCATTTCGGAAATGAAAAGCAGCTCATGTATTATTCAAGACAAACATTGTGTTATTGAACAAAGGATGGGCGTATTCATCCCTCGTTATGCATTCTCGTCTATATGATCTTATTAGTCCATGAACTCTGTGAGTGTTTTACTGATAGGGTTTGTAAACCAAGGTAGAGATCAAACACTAATGTGTTCCGATGCCAGGATTATGAGATTATCATAAAATCACAAAATTCATGCTTAGTGTACCTAGGGCTTGACTTCCTTCTGTCTGTTCCCACTACATGGACGTTTAACCTTGGTGTAGACTCTTCCAGGAAACCCACTATCATTTATCCTACCATTGTAAAGGTTGAGAAAGTTCACCACTTTTCAAGCTAATGTCTCTTCCTGTGTCTGCTACCCAGCAGAGCTTTAGTTTTTAACATAGAACAATTCTGCTCCTCTTCCTCAGCTGTAGTCCATTAGGTGTGTGAAGGAGACAGCTGTGGAAACCCACTTGGGTCAAGGTTAACTAAATTCTTTATTTACAGCCAGTGCCAGAGCCAATAGGAAGGGTCAGTTGGACCTCACAGCGCTTAGTGAAGATCCTGCCCTGTGTGGTCCACACACCATTTATGGCTAACACCTGGTGGTGAAGCATAGCGCTTAAGCGTGCCCATTCAAAGCTCATGCTCATATTACATCTCTACCCCACTATCCACCACTCTCCTTCTTCAGTCTCCTCAGGTTTTGTCCTTGACAACACTCCTGTTCAGGGTCTTGGCTCTCGGCATTCTCACTGCCTGGGATGATTTCTCCAAATCTTCCTATGTGCTGCTGCTTCTCAGTATACATATCTCCACTCACATGACATTCATCCAGAGAAATCTTCCTCCTCCCTCTTCCATTTCCCTTCTACTCCTCTTTCTCCCCCTGCTCTTACTTTTGAGACAGAGTCTGTCTCTGAAGTCTAGGTTGGTGCCATGCTTCACCCTCTCAAGTGCTGGGTTATAGGCATGTGTCCCCATGCTTAGTTCTCAGGAAAACCTTTTTGTGTCTTTGTGTGAGCTATGGCTTCTATCCCATAACTGTCTGTCTTAGACCCTATAGCAAGATACCATTACTCAAAAGTTTGCAAACAACAGAGATGTGGGGATCTCATGAGAGGCTGATTCCTGATCCATGGAGACTTGTGTCCTGTGGGGAGAGGTGGTAGAGTTCTCTGGGACCTCATTTCTGTGATGTAGTGGTTAGTCTTCACTGTTGGCTTGATGGGTTTGGATCTTGCTCTTCACTGGGTTTGGAATCACCTAGGAGGCACACCTCTAGGATTGTCTTGAGGTGTTACCAGAGGGGTTTAACTAAACAAGGAAGACCTGTCCTGAATGTAAGTGGAGCCATCACCTGGCTGTGGTCCTTGACTGAATGAGAAAGGAGAAAAGGAAGAAGCCAGCTGGGCACTCACAGTCCCTTCTAACTGCTTCCTGTTCCATTCAGATGTGAGGAACCATAGCCGAGAGCTGCTTCTGCACCCATGTCTCTTCAGCATGATGGACTGTTCCCAATAAGCCCTTTCTCTCTTAAGGTACTTCTTGTCAGATATTTGGTCAGAGCATTGAGATACGTCAATAACACACATTAGTCCCATTTGTGAGGACTCTACCCTCTCAATCTAGTCACCCTCTTCAGAGGTACCTTCTCATATCATCACACTGGGGACCATGTTTTCAGCATCTGAACATGGGAAAACACATCTGGGTCATGGTTTTCTCCACCCTATTGCTGCTTTATTTTTCTGGTGTATTTTCTATGGCAGTCACCACATATTTACTGAACCAGTTGTTCTAGACACTTGGGTTATATTAGTGAACAAAATCAATGACCATTAGGTGGGGGTGAGGGGGGGAGGGGGGCGATGGTTCGGTCGGCAAAGTGCTTGCCTTCGCTAGCACAAGGATAAGGAGTTCGTGTCCTAGAACTCTCATTTGACTGCAGAGCCAGGGACTCACTGGACAGCCAGCCTGGCCTACCTGCTAAGTTCCAGGTCAGTGAGAGATCCTGTCTCAAAGAACGAGGTGGACTGCACCTGAGGAGCAACAGCCAATGTCATTGCCTTCATGAAGCTTGCATTCACACATGAGTGATGGAGACTGTGCAACAACACAGAGGTTAGAAGGTCATGAGTTACAGGGGACAAAGGGAAAGTCAGGTTAGGGTATTGTGAGGGATGGGGCAGGGTTGTGCATTGATAGGGCAGTAGCCACACCTCCCTAATGAGATGAGCTCTAAATTAGGACAATTCTTGAAATAAACTTTTTTGTTTGCATGAATATTGATTGTTATCCTCTCTTTCTCCTAGAGTCTAAAGGGCAGAAAACAAGTGTGGCGGTTGCTCATCTGTGCCCAGTGCCCCTAACCACTGTAAGCACTCGGGGATTCTCAGATGCCCCAGAACAACAAGAGAAGTCTTTGTCTATATCTGCTACAAAGCTCATGCCATTGTTGCCATTGGTGCTTCTCCCCTCCTGCGATACTCTTTCTGGACTAGCATCCCTCTTTCGTCTCCCACAAATGGCTAGAAGAATGAATTCATACCCATTTCCAGATGACATGTTCTACCACTGTAGCTAGGCAGAGTAAGTGTTGCCACCCTCATTCTCCAGTGGAGGAACCAGAGGCTCAGAGGGGGTCAAGGTCATGCAGCATTAGTGACCTGGACCAGAGCTCCTGCCACCAGTAGGAGGATTAATAGATGAATCCCACACTCTACTGGATTTTCTTCACTGTTCAACATGGAGCTTCCCTGAGCTGCATGTGGTGTGGGCCCTGCCTGGGACTCTCACGGAAGCTGGCTTCATTTGTCTCTGCCCAGTCTGGCTCTTGAGGGGATGGAATTGCCTCACTGTGCTTCTTCATAGCTTTCTCTGAGCCAGTCTAGTGTAGGCAAATGCTTCCCACCTGACAGTTTCTCGTAAAAAGAACTAATACTGGATATGCAGGAAGCTTTGAATCATGGGCTTTGGTGTCTCCAAATCAGTTGTTCTCAAAGTGAGTCCCCGATTCTGTCTCTTTCAGGACTCTTTAACTCGTGTTTGGGGCTCAGAAGAAAGATGAACTCTTGAGCTTCCAGATGTCTTTGGAGCAGCCAATAATCTCTTCCTTTTCTATGCAAGTTCTGGATTCACAAAGAACCTCTGCATACGACTTCAGTATAGGTTTTTTTTTTTTTTTATGAACTATGGGCTGGTGCATATAGGTTGCTTCTAGACACTGGATATTCAATTTTGAAGTGACAGAAAATTCAACTGCTGGGCTGGGGTGTAGCTCAGTGCTAGAGTGCTTCACTAGCATTCTTGAAGTTTTGGGTTCCTCAGTACTGCAAAGAAGAGAAAGAGGAGGAAGAGGAGGAGGAGGAGAAAAATACATACGCAACTGCAGTGTCCAGAGCACAGCCTCAGGTTCACTGTGACCGAGCCTCTGGCTTCTCTGCTCTGTGATTTTTTTTTTCTCTAGTCACTTCTGTTTTGCGTTAACATTCATTCCCACGAAGGCTTATTTCATGACTATGATGTGGTTCTAACAAATGACACTTCCTTCATGCATTCTTGTTCATGCTCAGGGCACCAAGGGGACATTTCCTTTCTGCTTGGCAATCATGAGTCTTGAGACCCACCTCGGCTGCCCCTCTGTGCCTCCCATGCTCACATTGTCACCGATGACTGTGGTGGGACCGTTAAAAGATGCTGACAGGTTTAAGCTAGCCAGAGCTTACTCCTGCTGCGGGGCTGGAAGGTGATTTTCCCTAAAGCTGTAGGAGGACAGAGTGGAAGTGGAGGTCAGGGAATCAGCCAGCCTCTGCTACATTTTGACTTTATTGTAGTAAGACCCAAGGGCTGGGAGACTTATTAGAAAGAATTTGACTGTTTGGTAGACAGGCAGAGACTAGACCCAGGCATCCCTGTGTCCAGAGCTCTTTCCAAATGTCAAATTCCCTCTGCCCTTTGCTGATGTTGAGTTTCAGATCTCTTTGTCACAGTTGGGCAGCTATTAGCACAGCGATATATTAAGGTTGAGAGAAGGTCCCCTTCACATTTTGCTGGTATGAAAAATTGCTCATAATTATTTTCTTCTGGGTTACAGTATTGCTCATTCATTAAAAAACACATATTCACTGAGCTGGGAACATTGGCTTGCCTGGCCCATCTGGAAACCCGTCTCCTAATCAAGAGTCTTTTTAGTTGCAAGTAATAGAGACCTGCACAAGCTAGCTTAGGTGAGAACAGGAGGGGGTTAGTGTAAAGACCCAGTCTCTATCTCATTCTCTGTTCTCCCATAAACTACAGCTTACCATATGACAGTTTGTTTGCTAGCAATGTCCCGCTTATGCTGGATATACTGATTGACTCCTGAGGCCTCTGCAGCTTGCCCAGCAGCCCCTGCCTGCCTTCCTGTGTGTTATAATACTCTGTTCACTGTCATTATAGTTAGCTTTAGGGAACTTCAAATGAAATCTAACCCCATTTGCATGCATTTCCAGCCAGCTCATTTTGGCTTAATTAGATGGCTGTGTTTGAGAATAGTGAGGGGATGGGAAAGTTTCTCATAGAAAAAAAGGACCCATGATGAACAGGAGTACTCGAAAGTGGACTCAGCGCATTACAGGCTTAGATGGTCAATGGTTGATTTCAGTAACGTGCCCATGTCTGGGGACAGTGCTTGCATCCCATGGGGGCTCACTCCCGGATTATAGATTTTTTTTCCTTACAGTTTCCTGTACTCAGCCCCATGTCAAGAACTAGGACCAGGACAATGTCCTGGCCACATAAGTGTTAGTACGATATCAAGAGATAGGGGGGTGATATCTTCTTTGGGGGAATGGAGACAGTTCTTTTCTCATCAACTGAATCAGATAATCTCAAATGATGTTTCCCAAGCCATAGACTTCCTTATTCTCTCTTTTCTACAAAACCAATATTTAAGTAAGTGAATAGTAAGCCAATCTTCTCTGAAGAGTGAGTTCTTCTTTCATTTCCCAAATGTTTCTTTTTTTTTTTTTTTTACCATGACAGTGGGGCTGGGGTGAGGGTGGGGATGGGGTAACTCTGATGCTCATAATGTATGGCCTGGGGTTCAGCTGATAGCTTGCTTGCCATTCATACTCAGTCCATGGGTCTGTGTGTCAGGAATCATCCTCTGGCTCAGCCACATGCATGATAGAGGTTGAGAAACAATTTTAGACAATGTTCCTGTATCTACCATCGTCTTTTGTGTCACTCACTAGATTCTTTATCGATGTCTGGAAGGAGGGCCAAGGTCGTGTCTACGCCTCTGTATGTCCCCATTTCCTATAAAATTCCTGGTATCTATTGGGTATTTAACAACCATCACTGGATAGACAGATGGACAGAAAAATCAAACATCTGTGTTTGTCAGAGAGGCAAAGTGAGAATTAAAGGGCAGGAGAACAAGCTATTTCTGTTGCCTCCAGTATTTTTTTTTTTGATTTGAACAGTTAATTTGTGCGAGGTGGGTGGGTGACTGACATCATGCAATTTGCTCCCATAGAACTTTATCTGGTTGGTATTGGGACCACCATCTTAAAGATGTTGATGGGGTGACTACTTGCACCCTACATGTCTCTTTCTTGCTTGCAGTTCTGTCTCAGTGTGAGCTTGGGCCTGTTGATTTATCTCATGTCTTCCATACAACATAGGAAGCTTTGGTGTTGGCCACATACTCCCCTGTGCCCACACTTCCTGCTAGTGACTTCTGTCTACAAAGGAGCCTGTGGTTCTGCCCAAGGGATCTCTGACCTTAGGGACTGCTTGTCCCAGAAGTCGTAAGAGCCAGGGAGGAATGCCTCAGGAACAGCCTCCAGCCGCCAGCAATCAGGAGGTGTTGAGTAAATGTCCTTGTAGTGAATAACACAGGAGAAAAAATGTTCGGTGCCATCTCCAAGTGCTGTTCTTGGGAGAAAGCCCAGAAAAATCTATGCTGGTGACCTGCTCAAAGCACACTCTATTGCTTTCCCCTTTCTCTGTGTGTGTGTTCGAGTGTGTGTGTGTGTGTGTGTGTGTGTGTGTGTTTGTGAACGCATGTATGTGTGTGTGCGCACACTGGTGTGCATGTGGAGGCAAGAGATTGATGTCAGCTGTCTTTCTCAGTTGCTTTTCACCTTATTTTTTTGAGACATGGTCTTTCACTGACTTGGAGCTTTCTCGTTTGCCTAGACTGGCTAATCATCTGTCCTCTGGAAACCTCTGTGTCTCTTCCTTCCTAGCACTGACATTACAGGCATGTGACCCTGCACCTGCTTTTGTCTCCTCTTGTGTGATTTGTGGAGGAGGTGCTCCCACTTCTTCAGTTGCTTTCTTGACATTTTCTTCTAAAGAAATTGTTTGCATTCAAATCCTAGTAGGGTATTCTTGTAGGAAAACAACATAGGGCAATAACTGTTAAGCAAGAACAAGGACAGCAAATGTGTTCTAATGGCCTGATGCAGTGGAACTCTGTGCGCTGCCTCCTTTAACCTTAACACACCTGTGAGGTGGCCACTGATGTTTTGCACAGATGAAGAAGACAAAGCTAGTCCTCTTTGCTTCTCAGTGGTGGAGTCATGGCTTGGATTACTTTTTTTCATATTGAAATGGCTCTTCAATATCTGCCTCCAAAGATTATGTGGACTATTATCAAAATCTTAGGTTCAAAGATATTTCCAAATAAAGAAACATGTCTGCACTACTTTCTAGAATGGGCCTTTTAAAAACCTTTCTTTTCTTTTTTTTAGTATTTACTTATTACTTCAGGTTACATCTTCATCACAGTGCCCTCTTTCCACCCCTCCCAGTCTCTCCCTCCCTCTACCCCCTATCCCTTCCATCACACTCCTCTGGAGTAGAGTGTCCCTACATAGTAGTTCCCCACCCCAGTTCAGTGGTCATATGAGGGCCAAGAGCCTCTTCACACACCTAGGGCCTACAAGGCAGCACCACTAGGGCAAAGTGTGTCACTGACAGGAAACAAAGTCTATGTTACTGGTCCCTTTGGTGCATTGGTTGTAGTATAGTTATCCTGTACTATATGGCTAAAATTCAATTATAAGTGAATAGATGCTACGTGCATCCTTCTGAGCCTGGGTTAGCTCACTCAGAATGAGATTCTCTAGTTCCATCCATTTAACTGAAAATTGTATGATTTCATTGTTTCAGATGGCTGAGTAGTATTCCATTGTGTAGATGTACCACAGTTATTTTTATCCATTCCTCAGTTGAGGGACATCTGGGTTGTTTCCAGTTTCTAGCTATAACAAATAAGACTGCTATGAACATAGATTAGGAAACTTCCTTGTGATTTGGTGAGGAATCATTTAGATGTATACCCAGAAGTGGTATGGCTGGGTCTTGAGGTAGAGCTATTCCAAGTTTCCTAAGATATCGCCAGACTGATTTCCATAGTGGTTGTACAAGCTTGCACTCCCACCAACAATGGAGGAGTGCTCCCCTTTCTCCACAACTTTGCTAGCATGTGCTGTCATTTGAGATTTTGATCTTAGCCATTCTGACAGGTGTGAGATGGAATCTCAGAGTCATCTTGAGTTGCATTTCTCTGATGATTAAGGATGCTGAGCATTTCTTCAAGTGTCTCTCAGCCATTAGGGATTCCTCCTTTGTGAATTCTCTGTTTAGCTCTGTTCCCCATTTTTTTATTGAATTATTTGGTTTCTTGGCATTTAATTTCTTGAGTTCTTCGTAAATTTTGGATATTAGCCCTCTGTCAGATGTGGGGTTGGTGAAGATTTTTTCCCAATTTGTAGGTTGCCATTTTAAAACCTTTCTTTTCAAGGGACGGGGATAAGCCAACCAGAAATTTGACAGGACATGGAGAGTCATGCTCAATTAGTGATGTCTGCCTAGGCACAGGAATGGACAGTATTAGCACATATCCCTCTTGGAATAGCCTGAATTGCCAATATAAATCAGAAGACTCTTGTTAGAACTTAGAAGCATTTACAATCTAAATAGTGTTCACTTTTGAAAGAGCAGTAGAGTTTATTTTTAATTGGAATATATATGGTAGACTTAGGCAAAATACAAAATTCATTCTAACTCCCTAGGAGCACAGTAAGACAGAGATCGTAAAAAATGCCAATTGGGACATATACAGAAGGGAGAGAGACTCAGGGCATGGTCTGAGTAGCTTTTACCCACTGGGCATGGTGCTCTGTCTCTGTTGAGTGGGCTTCACAATACCCACTCTTAGTGTGACCTTTCAGAAAGTGTGATTTCTGTCTGGCACCTTGGATTCACCAAAGTAGCAATGACAGGTTCTGATTGTTGTAAGGTTTGTTTGTTTTTGTTTTTTTTTAAGTTTTCTGCAGATGGTAAGGGAGGCAGGTGAGCTCAGGTCATGGTGAAGATGCTCATCCACCTGTGAGGAATGCTAAACTCAAACTATAAATAATGCAGCTACCTCTGTCCTTTACTTGGGAGCTTGTAAGGGCTCCAGTTTACCCCAGAACTTAGGCTCAGTGCAATGAGGGGATTCAGATTCACACTTGTAGTTCAATCCATACTTTGTAGTCTTGATTTCAAGATTCTTTGAAGAGCTGCCTTTTGTCTTCAGATACATTGTAAAGTTCTGAAGTTCTGTTTCAAAGGAAACTAATTTTCAATTTGCTTTAATTAACAACATGTCTAAGCATTTAGGTGAAGTCATGTGGAATGGATCTGTCATGAAATCACACGGGGACAAATTCTGTTCCTATGTAATTAATAGTTTGCAGGATTAAGTGGTTTGATGATATAATCCACATCAAGACTTTTATAGTGAGAAGTGCCTTCTTAAAAATGAGGTGTGTTTTCAGTGGGTAAGGTGTAGGGAGTTAGAATAATTAAATTAGATTTAGAAAATATATAGGGGTATCTGATACAGTCTCTTAATTCGGGGTATGAAGATCAACTTGGCTGTGAGCGATTTAGCATATCAGCTTGTGGAAAAACAAGGATGAAGTCAGGTGAAAACAGGAAACAAACAGGAGACTTAATGGACTGAAAAAACAAGGTTGAAGTCAGGAAAAACAGGAAAGACTTAATGGACTGAAAAACAAGGTTGAAGTCAGGAAAACAGGAAAGACTTAATGGACCAAAGAAACAAAGTATCTGGCCTGACATTGTGTTTAGCTGCTAAGTGGGCAGAGCCCAAATTAAGCTGAAACAGAGTTCCTCCTATTTAAGGACAGTGCATGGAGCCCCATAAAAAAGAAGAGGCCCCTGATGCTAGAGAGCTCCAAGAGTCCTGCTGAAAAAAGTGCTAGCCATCATTTGATGGCCAGATCTCCCTGAGGCAGAAAGAAGCTGGTGAGCAAAGAAAGCCTGAGCAAGACACCAAAAGGCCAAGGACTAAACCCTGTGGCTCAGCTTTTGCCTAGAGGGGTTTGATCTGTCCAAACAGTGGCCTAAAGGATACAGTGCCTGGCTTTAAGGACTCTGTGGTAGAGTGGCAGAGTTGCTGATGCGAAGGGGCTGGGGTCTCCCAAAAAGAAGAAATCATCAAGCCTTATTTAAGGTGAGACTGCAATAATCAACTTACCCTGACAAATCTACATCTGAGAGATCCAGAAAAAGGACTGCTAAGTGCGTTAAAGAATCTACAACAAAGACTGTGTTCCTGACGACTGAGGACCTGCCCCAGAGACTGTATCCTTCTAAAAGGTTAGGAAAATAATTATCAATAGGATTAGTGGTTAGATTAAAAGGGTTGTAAGAATTTATAGGATTAATAGTTAAGAAATTGTTGGTATTTGTTATAAGTGAATATAGTAATAAATAAATAATTGTTAAATAATAATTAAAAAGTTTGGTAACAGTAAGGGGTGGGGAGAGGAAAAGAAGATAAATAGTAAAGACAGGTTGTGGCAAGGAGGATTGGTCAAAAAGAATGCCAAGATCGATTAGCAATGTCTGCTATGGTCAAAGGAATGGAGGGACTAGTATACACATAGTTGCCATTTGTTCTTCAAGAACACAATTGTCACAGGGCAGGCAGAACAAACACAAACTGTAAGATAACTGGATTAGGTCCATCCTTATTGGCCATTATGGGAGGCACATTTTTGATTTAGACATTGGCAGACTCCCACAAAAGTTAGTCTTTCCATCCTCCCCCACCAGTATTTTCTAGGAGGACAAGCCAAAAGCATTAAGAGCAAATATGACTTTCAGGCAGAGGAGGAATGGATGAGAAGGAAAAGCAAAGGCCTTCATTTGGCACTAGTCAGCAACCAGTAGAGCTGTAATGGAACTGTTCAGTGACGCCACATCCAGAACAGTGCTGTGAATTTCCTTTGTCCTTTAGCTTCTTCCAGAGAAGTACAAGTGTGCATATGACTTTAGGTACAGATTCAAATGATGACATCATGCATTATCTAAGGAACTGTGGATGGGATGTTCGAGCATTCTGGTTTTGTTTTTGTTTTTGCCATGTGTCAATTGAAGAGTAAAAATATGCTTAACTCAGAAGCTCTTGCTCACAGAGGGTAACAGTGTTCCCTGCACAGACTCACCTGTGAATGCAGACATCACAGCACTGGGATAACAGTGTGTGCTCACGTGTGCCCTCGGATAGGGCAAGTACCTCCATCGTCACACTGCTTGGTGTTTTCCCTCTCTTTTGTGACTATGCTTAAGGACCTGGACTTCCTTTTGAGAAGTCATGCGTTCTAGAATGTCTGTAGAAAAAGCATGTCAACTGCAGGTTCTGAACACGTGTGACTTCTGCGAAGCCGAAAAGCCACTGGATAGCGATGCGGTTTTGTTTGGCTTTATTATTATTTTTTAAATGTGGGCTCTGGAGTATTGAACTCAAATCCTCATGATTGCGTGGGAAGTGCTTTACTTATTGCGCTGTTTCCCCTGCCTCAGGCTTCCTTTTGTTTTCACTAAGCTCATTCTGCTTGCACCCCTTTGAGCTTCTGTGATCTAAATACATCTAAAAGGACTTTTCAGCTTCCAGGATCAGCCTGGCATCACTCCATCCTTGGAGTGCACAGTTACCAGGTCTGCTGTGGCTCTTTCTCAGTTTGGAATTTAAACAATGCTCGTGTTTTTCTTATGTTTTCCTGCCTGCATGCTAAGAGAACTCAAGGGTGAGGTCCAGCCTCTTGTGCTCTGCTTCTTCTTGTGCAAATGGAGAATGCTGGAAGTACAAGTTCACTCTTTGGCTTTTGTGGGACCTCTCAGTTGGGTATGCTTGAGTGCCTTGCCCCCAGGGAGGAAAGGTTTTGCCCTCTGGGCCTATCTGAGGTGAGCAGAGCCCTGGTGCTTCCTTAAGGTAATGAAGGAAGACACACACAGAGTATTCTGTTTTCTTGATGAAGCCTTTACTTTCCTTCCTCCCTCTGGGGAAATTAGCTTGCTGGCATGGATGGAGAAAAAGTAAACAAGTCCAACCTGAAATATGCATTAGAGTTTAGCTATTTTTGGAGTTTTCCAAGATGGAAAATGGCTGAGGGCTGACCAGTTCCCATCTGTCCTGAATTAACTTCCTGAGGTTTCATTGGGGTGGGGAAGTGAGGAGCCAGGACTTGTCAGCACACTTAGCTGGAATTGGTACTGATTTGCAGAGCTGGGAAAAAGAATTATGGTCACAAAGAGCCCATATAAACTCTCTCAGAGTTTATATCAAAGAGGGGCCAGGAGGAAGCTGGAGGAGTGTGTTCATGGGTTGGAGAACAATGGTGTTTCTGGGTCTCCCTACTGTGACATAGATGGTGTTTCCTCTTGATTAACAGAGTTGGAACTTTGAGTCTGCAGAGAAGCAAGGGTGTGACAGGAGTTTTTGTGGAACAATTAAAATGTCTTAGACTAACACAGTAATATGTGAAATACCATGGAGTGGTTGATGTTAACAGCCAGTAGTTAACTTAATGTTAATAAGGAGAAGATGGAGCTGGAAAGGAGAAGGTGAGCTTTGTCATTCACTGCCTTCCTGATTAAAAAAAGATTAAAAATTTTTTTCCAGAAATTAAAAAACAAAACAAAACAACAACAAAACCCAAAACTTCAGCAAGATTGGTTAACTCAGTTCTTCCCAGATGGGCACTTCTCTGTTTATCATGGGTACATACCATCCATTCTTCTTCCCGGTATTTTAATCTTTGCTTGTCGTGGAGACAAAAATATGTTATTATTATTATTTTGCCTGCAGGTATGTCTATACACAATGTATGACTATGCAGGCTAGAAGAGGTCATTGAATTCCCTGGGACTAGAGTTACAGCCAATAATGAGCCACCATGTGGGTGTTGGGGATTGAACTTGGGTCCCCTGAAAGAGCAACCAGTCCTCTTAACCACTGAGCCATAACTCCAGCCCCCAAAATACTTTTTAAAAAACATTCTTAAGATTTTTTGATATTGAGACATGTCAGCCATTGACAGCACCCCCTATACTACTCCAAGTAGAGGATGAGCATCAAAGAATCTCCATTTGGAGATGGTTGCATTAGTGGCAAGCTTGTCATTGGGCAAGAGAAAGTCCTTGCTTCAATTGTAGACAGAATGCTGTCTGAAAAGGAAAAAAAAACTTGGAAACAGGTAAGTCAACAGCCTAGCTCTGCTAAGACAGGGTAGGCAAGTCCTTCATACTTCCTGCTTTACAATTAATGTCTTTCAGAGATACTGGGCCAAGAGGCTGAAGATAGATGCTCCAATGTTATAGAGAGAAATTGGGGTCTGCCCAGACAGTCAGTTGTCTGTCATTTCTTAGTTTTGTAAGCTGCTGGCTCTGCTTACAAATATCTGTGCAATCAGATATATTTATCCTTCTCTGGTCTCTGATATGGTTGAAGGCTAGATAGTTATAATCTCACAGCTAAATTTTAAGTTGTTTAGGAATTAAAAGGATGTTCTGGTCTAAGAAGATGTTTTTAAGTTGGTAATGCAAGTTAAGATGGAGACTGAGTTAGGTATAAAAAACTAAAAAAAAAAACCTTTAAACTCATAGAGATAGATAAATAATAGAATATTAATATCAATTGCCAAATATGTATGGACTGGACATTGCGAATACATGTTATACCTTATAATTTTCAGCATTGCAGCCTAATTATTTAACAAAAAGAATTATGAGTTCTGGGAGAAAGGGGAGAGGGTGGGAGGATAGGACCGGAAGGGGTGGAGGGAGGGGACTGTGATGGAGTTGTATCTTGAAGTAATAAATAAATATTAAAAAAAAAAGAACCACTATGCTTGGTTTCTAGATGAAGGCCATTCAGGGCCTGCTCTTCATCTTTCTAACTTCAGTGGCATGCAGAATTCTAGGAGTCAAAGCATCTGATAGACATCATGAGTTCAGATTGTGAAGTCTTTATTCTAATCATTCCACCCTATGTTTATGGTATTTATCTTGGTATCTGATAATACATCACAAATCGATGCATATTTAAATGTGTTATAAATGTTATCCAAATAAACTAAAAACACGAACAGTTGAAAAAAAAACATTTTTAATTTATTTTTTTGTGATAGGATCTCATTTTGTACTCCAAACTTGCCTGGGTCGTCTTGTGATCCTCTTGTCTCCTCCAGAGTGAGCCTCCAAGTGTCAATGCCACGGATCAGCTTGGGCTGCGCTCTGACCAGGTAAACAGAAGGATTATTAGTAAACAAACAAAGCCCTAAAATCAGCATTCCTCAGAACCTTGTTTGTCAGGACGGACTATTACCTCCCTTATTTGCCTTTACAGGTAGTGGGGCATCTAGTTCCCTATTAACACATAGCCACAGCACATATCAAACTCCCCACGTAGCTCCCAGGCTCTTCTGTCCTGTAGATACTCTCTGTACCATGACTCTAAACTTCCGGTCTATTCTCACTTACATTCTCCCACCCACTGCTGCAAATACCCCTTTAAAGCTGGCAAGGTTGTCTCTGCCTTTTGGTAACCAATTTTGCCTCCTGAGTGCTAACCATGGCAGTTCCAATAAACCTTTCCCTCCACCTACAGAGTGGTCTAGTTTCGCTCAGTGGTTTCACTGAGCCTCACTTACATCTGATGGTGAGAGTTATTAAACAACCTGAATTCGTTCTGCACTTCAAGTTGTGTGAGGTTTGTCTTAACCTAGACTTCTGGAAGATTCTAAATGAATCCCCATGTCTTCTTTGCCTCTGTGACAGTAACAATGCTTCCTTTGATACAACCTCCTGCTTCCTTTATGCTCCCCTGCAGCAATCCCTGGTGGCAGTTACTCCTCTTACCCATGTAACCCTAAACTCCAAGTCCTGTAACCCCCAAACCATTTCCTCTTCTTCATCCCTGTCTGTATCCCTCTGCTCTCTGGAGAAACCAGCCTCTTCAATAACTGTTCCCAGTCCTGCCTTCCATCAGCTTGGACTAACATCTCAATTTCAGGAACCGTACTGGCCCAAAAGGAACCCTTGCCTGGTGTCACTTCAAACTCTGCCGGTGTGTAGACAGATTCATTCAGGGTTGGAGTTTCCTCATTCTGTTACTTTCTCAAGTCACCCTAAACACTTTGGGGGAGTTCTATGCTCTCCTCCAAATCATGTAGAGGAACCAATGGGCTGTAGCTGTCCTGGTCATGATGGGGATTAATTTGGGAGCCTCAGTGGCTGGAATGGTCGCAGCCAGATTTGGTCACAGTCTGTATCTATCTCAACAGTTATCCACTCAGCTTAACAGAGGCTATTCAGGAATCAATTTTGGCCCTGAAACTATTGTAAAACCAGCCCACTACACCATACCCTCCTTACACTGGATTGCTGGGGTGCACCACCACATCTAGCTAAGACTCTTTATTTTTTTGTGAATGATATCAGTGTCATGGGCTGGTTGGATATGTAACATTTGAAGTGAAATGAAAGGGAAGGAGAGTTTCTTTCAAATGAACCCTATCCCACTTTTATGTACTGGGCTCCCTCAGCTGCAAGGAGATGCTTCTCCCATGAAACTTCCAGTCTCAGCATATTTAAAACTTAAAATTACACGCATAGCATTAAGCATTTAGAGGCCTTTAGAGTTAAATGGACTCAGTTCAACTCGCATATTCCTACTGAGTCTCTGCTGTGCAGCAGCTGTTTCGTTGGATCCTGATAAACAAGGGAGCAAGCATGGTGAATCCCAGCCCAGTGCAGAAGTGCTCACATAAGTGACAGGGTGCGGAGGAAGAAACTCCCTTGCTTCCCACACACACTGCCAGGCCATCACTTGACATAGTCCATTTCATTCTGAGATACTTTGGGCTTCAGACCCGGGACCTGACCTCCAGATTCTCCTAGCGTGCCTGAGTCCCTATCTGTTGCAGGGCATGCTGGCACACCCCACCCTCTATGCAGAACTCCCCTCCCCCAGAAGCCCTTTCTTATATAACCTGGACATTTTGGGCTCTGTCTTACTCTCTCCCTGCCTCTCTCTCTCTCTTTCTGTCTCTGTGTCTCTCCCTCTCCTTCTTTTCCCACTCTCCTCTCTCACTGCATGCATGTCCATGCTCTTCTTCTCTTTCTCTCCCTCCTCGAAAAGCTGCACCCAACAAAACAGCTTTTATATATTCTAATCTGGTTTGGTTTGGATCATTTGACGGCAGAGGATGTACCTTAACAGAATAACTCATCTGGTGCTGTCAGATAGTAATTTTTAAGTTTTATTTTATTTTTAATTAAGTTGTGTGTGTGTGTGTGTGTGTGTGTGTGTGTGTGACTTTACAGCAAGGAATTCAAGTCTTTTTATCTCCTCCACCTTGTACTACCTTTATGCAAGTGTTTTTAATCCTTAGCCCTACAACTTGGTAAGAGTCTTGTTTACACAAAGGCCCTGCTGCACCCAGGAACATACAGCTGGAGTAGAGACCCCTTTGTTGAGGGAAAGTCTAATATTGTTTCTGATACATTGAATTCAATGCTGAGATCTGGTTACCACCCCTTCTGAGGCATTCTCTTGATTGGTTAATAAAAATCACTTATGGCCAATTAGCTAGGCAGAAAGAGTATAGGAAGGCGGGACTTCCTCAGATCAGCACAGGAACTCGGCACACACAGAGACCCTTGCTCTTTCCGCTGGGAGACACAGAAGGAGACAGATGTCTGGAGAAGTCTGGAAGGTACTCGCAGGCACATGGTGGTTTGGGGTTAACTTAGAGTAGCTAATTGAGAGTCTGCCCAGCTAAGGGCTAAGCTTTAAAATATTAAAAGATCTTGGTGTGTTTAATTATTGGGGAAAATACTGTGGTGGCTTATAGGCCCTCACTCCAAGCAGTCCTGGGCTGTTGGACCGCCAGACTCCCCTTGAGCACAAGCGAATCTCCCACCAAGCTGCCTGTAATTCTACTGGCCTAATATAACAACTTATATTAATTAACAGATTTTAGGTTATAGGTGGTGTAGGCCACCTTTGGTCCCAGGGCTCTTTCACCAGGATAAGTTAGGCAACCGGTTAAAGCACTCAGGCCAGGCCGCCTGCTCCTCTGCCAAGCTGCCAGCTACTCTGCCAGCCTAATATTACAGTTTATACTTACTAATAACTACATTAATTAATTAATTTGCAGTTTTCTCCCCTTTCCTGTTTTCTTCATTTCTTTGTGTTGATTTAAAAAAAAATTAGCCAATCTCAAAGACTGTGAGGTCTGACTCCAGCCCATGAGAAGACACAGTCATCACAGGGGTAACAATAAAAACCAAGTGCACTTCCTATCTCTTTGTGTGTGCTTCTTCTGGGAACACCCTCTTGATTTGGAGTAAGGTTTTCACCTTGTTGAAATTCTTCAATGGAGTGGTGATCTCTTTCTTTGAACCATGAACTTATTTCTAACACCATGGAGGGAAAAGGGGTCATATTCCCCGAAGCTGGTTTTGTAGGCAAGTGTGAGCCACTCTACAAGGGTGCTAAGAACTGAATTTCAGTCTTCTGGGAAAGCAGCAAAGCACTCTTAACTTCTGAGCCATCTCTCCAGCCCCTTTTAGAATTGGCTCATGGGTAAGCTGAGTTTCATCATAATCCCTTCCCCTGCCACGGATGTATCAAATTCACAGGTCAGGGAATGAATTAGGCAGGGTTTTTTTTTTTTTTTTGAGGTGGGGCTTCCTGGAGGAAGTTCCTATTGCATCTTCTGCCTCCTGGTCTGCTATGATGTGAACAGCCACTGCCTGGTCCTTCTGCTGCCAATGAGCTGAGTTGCTCTGCCACAGCCAAGCCATTCTTGTAGTGATGGACTGAAGCTCTCTGGATCCTTTAGTCAGAGTAAACCCTTCCTTATTTGAGATGTTAAGTATTTCATCACAGTGGTGAAAAAGTAACTAATACATTAATGGGAGTTGTTGAATAAGACAAATTTCCGGAGTCACACTGCCTGGTTGTGCGCCTTGTATTGTGATTTTAAACGAACACCTCACAGCCTTAGTTTCTTCACCTGTAGATGGAGGAAATGCGAGATGCACTTCTCAAAAGTCACAGTGAGGATTAGAAAGGATAATGCTTGTAGAACTTTGGCAGATAGTAAAACCGCAAATGTCAGTTACCATGTGGAAGCTAAAAATGGCTTCGCGTCATGGCATGAATACTTTCTAAATTTGAAAAAGAACTTCTGATTCCATTTATGTCAAGGAACATCGTATCCCACCCCACCCTCCCTGAATTTGTGTGAGTGTATGTATGTGTCATGGTTCTCTAGAGTTGAGTGGCCATCAAGATGTGTGGGAGGATGTCAGGATGCTAACTGGTACCCAAGATAAGCCTGCCACAGGCTTACATTTGAGAACTTATGGCCAAAAGTGTGTGATTCCACAAGCCGAATAGAAAGGCTCCTTCTCACTCCCTTCCTTACCTTTTTCTTCTATTGAAAACAGATTTTTTTTCCTACATAATATATCTTGATTTTGGTTCCCCTCTGTCTTCTCCTCCCAGTTTCTCCCCACATCTCCTCGTATCTGGATCCACCTCCTTTCTGTCTCATTAGAAAACAAATAGGCTTCTAAACGATAATAGCAAAATATGACAAAGTAAAATATAATAAGATAAAAACAAAAACTAACACATTGGAATAGGACAAAATAAACCAACAGAACAAAAACCATTCAAGAAGGGACACAGAAACAGATACAGATGCAGATACCCTCATGTTTGTACACTCAGGAATCCCATAAAAATACAAAACCAGAAGCTAGAATATATACATACAGGACCTGTAAGGTGAAAAAAAGAGGGGAAAAATAAATTAAAAAGAAAGAAAATTAAAAAATTAAAAAACATAAAAGAAAAAGAAAAAGCTCTGACATGACATTATGAGACAAGGAACCTCCAAAGAAGCCATTGAGTTCCTTTTCTGTTGGCAGTCAACTGGTACACGTCGGACCTACCCATGGAGTAGTCATTTACCCAGTGAGATTCCCTTGGAGAAAACTAATTTTTCATTGCAAGTTGCTATTGATTAATTGGAGGTAACTTCTGAGTTAGGGAAGGGGGCTTATGTCCTCTTCTTGTTTGAACTCTAGGACCCCATGTAGTGCAGACCCACGCAGGCCCTGTGATTGGTACTGCTGGTTTTCAAGGGCTTTGTTTCCTGGGTGTCCTGAAGCCCTTCTGGCCTTTATACTCTTTCTGCCTTCTCTTCCTCAGGGTTCCCTGAGCCTTGAGGGGAGAGGTTATATGGAGATAATCCAATTTAGATATGAGTATTCCAATGTCTCTGTCTCTCACTCTTTGCACATTGTCTAGCTGTGGATCTCTGTATTTGTTCCCATCCGCTGCAGGAGGAAGCTTCTCTGATGATGGCTGAGGAAGGCACTGATCTATGGGTATAGGAGAATGTCATTAAGAATCATTTTATTGCTGCATTCCTTTAGTGGAACAGTACTATCTGGTTTTACCCTGGGTCCCTGGATTATCTAGTCTTATATTCTTGGTCATCCAAGCAGTGTCAGTCAGGTATGGATTCCAGCTCATGGAGTGGGCTTTTTAAATCAAGTCAGATATTGGCTGGTTACTAGCACAAGCTTTGTGGTGACATTGTGAGAGTATAACTTGTAGGCAGGACACCATTGAAAACTGAAGGGATTGTGGCAACCTGGTTTTTACATTTATTCCTTGATAGCATACAGGATATTTTCCTATAACAAGAACACTTGCCCATAGGGGTGAAGGCTCTAGGTAGGACCAGCTCGACTTCTTATTCATGTTCAATGAGTCATGTAGTTGTTGTCTTCAGCAACAGGGACTTGTCACCAGTTTGTGACGAGCAACTTATAGCCTTGGCAATGCCTGGGTTATTTGGGGGTTCCCACAAGACTCCTTTCACCAAAAACTCAATGAGATATAAGCCAATTATGATACTAGAAGCTTCATTTGGGGATAAGAATCATCCACGTGGGGGCTCTGTCTCCCCTGTTACTTGATAACTCCATTTAATTCACCTTCATATATATGTATATATTTTAGGAAGCTTCTACTGTATTAGGCTTCCATACTATCCTCAAATGGCCCTTAGCTTTAGCTCTCTCTGTATTCGCTCCCTCATCCCCCCTACCCACCCCTTCCCGACTTGATCCTCCCATTCCAGCTCACCCATCCATCCCACTCTCTATTCTATTTCCTTTACCTAGGGGATTTAACTGTCCCTGCAGTCCCTTACTCTATATCTAACTTCTGTGGTACTACAGATTGTAGCTTTCTTATCATTGCCTTAAGAGCTAATCACCACATATAAGAGAATGCATATTACATTTGTTTTTGGGTCTAGGTTGCCTCAGAATGATTTTTTTCAGTTCCTTCCATTTACTTGCTGTAGGCATAACCTTTAAACTATATTTATTAATATCTATTAACACCTACTAACCAACCAACCCTAACACTTTAGAAAGGATACCAAGATGCCACAGGTACTTAGGGGCAACCGGTCAGCAGTCTGTCTGCAGGAACATCACAATCATCAGTTATTCAATGGTCATCTGGCTCTGGCATTACTATGGCAGCCTCACTTCCATTTGAGGTTGGTCTTCTCAGTCCATCAGCACCCAGCACCACCGCTGACCACAGGCTCACATGGCCAGACTGCTGAAGCTCTCCTCAGCCTGCCCAGTTCTTACCAACCTTTTCTGTGCAAGTCCTATGCCATGCCTTTCTGCTAGCCCAAGCTTGCTACTTTGGGGCTGATCCCACCTAAGGCCATGGTCTCCTCACTGTCTGCTAGCCTAGTCACAGGCTTCTGTCACACTTCTGCTTGAGGTTGGGCCTTTTCTGTCTGTGAGGTTCTGAGAACCGGCAGTTGGCACACCCCCACTTGGCAGCCAGGTCTTTGGCAGGACTCTGACTTTTTCAGTCATGCCCTTTAGTGGGGCTCTGATTCCGTGGCCTCAGCTCTGGCTGTTGGTGCACCCCAGCTTGGGGTAGCTGCCTCTTTCATCCACAGGCCCTGCCGAACCCCCACAGAGTTGGCAGGGCTGTTTTCAGCGTCTCTTGGAGCTGTGGCTTTCACAGCTTCAAAATGAGGCTTCACCTGGCCTAAATCCAATCTGGGCTCCACCCAGCTAGACCACAATCTTCAGCTAGCCTCCATAGATAGAGTCTTTTGAAGTTAGGCAGCAATGAGCAGCTGAGCAGTGTCCAGAAGCAAGGCCAAGAGTTTCCAGGCCTTCATTTATATTGTTCTGTTAATTATGCATCAGAGTGTCTTCTCATTGGTCAGCCTGATGCCCTCCTCCTGAGGTACACCTGTCCACTAGGGCCATCTGCACTCCCAGGTGTTCCTGACAGAAGCAAGTCTTTAGGTTGATTTCTTATACCCCTTTTAAGAGTCTGTATTTCAGAAGCCCTAATATAACCTTGACATAATGATTCAACCTAACTGTGTTAAAAAGAAATCCAAACCTCCACTATAACTTGTAAATTTTATTTTTATTTTTGAATGACTGAGTAATATTCCATTTTGTAAATATATCATGTTTTCTTTTTTATTTTATTTTTATTTAAAAAAATTAATTTGTTTATTTTACTTTCCAATCGCCATCCCCCTCCCTTCTCCCAGTCCCACCCTCCCAGTCACTTCCCTCAAACTCATCCCCCAACCCCAGTATGAACCCACTCTGGCATATCAAATTGCATCTGGACTAAATGCCTCCTCTTCCACTGAGGTAAGATAAGGTAGCTCTGCTAGGAAAATGGGGTCCAGAGGGAGGCAACATCATCAAATTCAGAGATAGTCCCCACTCTAATTGTTTGGGGATCCACTTGAGGACCTAGCAGCCCATCAACTTCATTCGTGTAGTGGGCCTAGGACCAGTCCATGAATGTTCTTTGGTTGGTGGTTCAGACTCTATGAACACCTTTATGTCCCAGTTAATTGGCTATGTGAGTCTTCTTGTGTTGTCCTTGATCCCTTCAGCTCCCATAAACCTTCCCCTAACTCTTCCTCAAGGCTCCCTAATTTTCACCTAAAGTTTGGCTGTTGGACTCAGCATCTATTTCCATTATCTGCTGGATAAAGCTTCTTTGATGGCAGTAATGTTGGGTTCCTGTCTGGATCCCTGTCTCTATCCACTTCCAATCTCCATTTTATTTTAGAGGGATTCAAGCATCTTCCCTCAGGATCACATTTTCTTTATCTGTTCATCTGTTGAAGGATATCTAGATTGTTTCCAATTTCTGGCTATTATGAATAGAGCAGCAATGAACATGGTTGGGCAAATGTCTCTGAGATGGGATGAACCATCCTCTGGGTATATGCCTGATAATGGTATAACTGGATCTTGAGGTAGATCTATTCCCAGCTTCCCGAGGAACTGTCATACTGATTTCCATAGTGACTGTACCAGCTTGCAATGGATGAGTATTCCCTTTACTCCACATCATGATATCATGAACTGCCATTTGTTTTATTGAACTAAGTTATTCTGACAGGTGTAAAATGAAATCTCAGAGTAATTTTGATTTGCATTTCTAGGATGACTGAGGATATTGAACATTTCTGTGTTTCTAAGTCATTTGAATTTCCTCTTTTGGGAATTCTCTGTTTAGATCTGTATCCCACTTTTAATTGGGTTATTTGTTTACTTGATATCCAGTTTTTGTTTTTGTTTTAGTTATTTATATATTTTGGACATTAGCCCCCTGTCTGTTGGTGGCATCTTTCCCCATTGGTAGGCTCAGGTTTTGTCCCAATGATGTTGCCCTTTTCCTTACAGAAGCTTTTCAGATTCATGAGGTTCCATTAATTAATTGTTTATCTTAGTGCCTGTGCTAATGATATTCTGCCCAGAAAATTTTTTCTGTTCCAGTGAGTTCAAAGCTATTCCCTGCTTTCTTTTCTATCAGGTTCAGTGTATCTGGTTGTATGTTGAGGTCTTAGATCCATTTGGAATTGAATTTTGTGCAGGGTGATGAATCTATCAGGTTCAGTGTATCTGGTTGTATGTTGAGGTCTTAGATCCATTTGGAATTGAATTTTGTGCAGGGTGATGAATATGGAACTATTTGTATTCTTATTCATGCAGCCATCCAATTTGATCAGTACTATTTGTTGAAGATGCTGTCTTTTCCCCCCAGTTCTGTATTTCCAGTTGTTTGTAAACAATTAGGTATCCATATGTGTGTTGATTTATGTCTGAGACTTTAATTTGATTCCACTGATCAACATGCCTGTTTTTATGCAAGTACCACACTGTTTTTATGATTATAGCTCTGTAGTACAATTTGAGGTTGCAGATGGTGATACTTTCTTTAATTCTTTTATTATTCAGGGTTGTTTTAGCTATTCTGTTTCTTTTTTCTTATTTTTTTCCACATGAAGCTGAAAATTGTCCTGTCATGTTCTGTAAAAGAATTGTGTTGGAGGGTTAGGAGTGGTAGTATATGCCTTTAATCCCAGCACTCGGGAGGCAGAGGCAGGTAGATCTCTGTGAGTTTGAGGCCAGCCTGGTCTACAAAGCAGGTCCAGGACAGTCAGGACTCTGTTACACAGAGAAACCCTGTCTCGAAAAACAAAAACAAAAAAAATTGTGTTTGAATTTTGATGGGGGATTGCATCAAATCTATAGATTGCTTTTAGTAGGATAGCTATTGTTACTATATTAATCCTAGTGATCCACAAGCATGGGAGATCTTTGCATCTTTGATATAGTCTTCAATGTCATGAAGCTTTTTATCATACAAGTCTTCTACTTGTTTGGTTAGATTTACCTCAAGATACTTTAAAATTTTGAGGTTATTGTAAAAGGTGTTATTTCCCTGATTTCATTTTCAGTTTGTCATATCTGTATAGGCAGGCTACTTTTGTTTTTGTTGTTCATCTGTATCCTGCTACTTTGCTGAAAGTGTTTATCAGCTGTAGAAGTTTTCTGGTGTAATTTTCAGGGTCACTTTTGTACAGTACCATATCCCCTATAAATAAAGATACTTTAACTTATTTTCGAATTTATATCCCCTTGATCTTTTTCAGTTGTCTTATTGCTCTAGCTAAGACTTCAAGTACTATATTGAACAGGTATGGAGAGAGTACACAACTTGTCGTGTTTTTGAAATTGCTTTGCGTTTCTCTCCATATAAGTTGATGTTGTCTAGGGGCTTGCTGTAAATTGCTTTTATTATGTTGAGATATGTCCCTTGTATTCCTAATCTCTTTAGGACTTTCTTCATGAAGAGGTGTTGGATTTTGTGAAAGGTCTTTTCTGCATCTAATGAAATGATCGTGTGGTTTTTATTTTTCAGTTTGTTTATATGGTGTATCACATTTATTGATTTACATTTGTTGAACCATCTCTGGATCTCTGGGATGAAGCCTATTCGATAATGGTGGATGATCACTTTGATGCGTTTTTAGATTCAATTTGCAAGTATTTTATTGAGAATTTTGCATCTATGTTCATAAGGAAAATTTATCTGTACTTCTCTTTCTTTGTTGGGAATTTGTGCAGTTTAGGTATAAGGGTAACTATGGCTCCATAAAATGAATTGGATACCAACCCTTCTGTTTGTCTTTTGTGAAATGAAGTGATTTAAGGAGTATTGGCATTAACTCTTCTCTGAAAGTCTGGAAGAATTCTTTGCTAAAACAATCTGGTCATGATATTTTTTTTGATTGGTAGAGTTTTAATTACTGTTTATGTTTCACCATGTCTGTTTAAATTGATTATTTGATATTAATTTAACTTTGGTAAGTGGTATGCATTGAGAAATTTTCCATTTTTTTGTTTTAAGTTTATTGGTTTATTCATTTTACATCCCAATTGTAGGCACCACCCTCCTCTCTTCTGGGTCCCATTCCACTAAACCCTCCCCCCCATCTCCCTTCTCCTTCTCATAAAATGGGAACCCCCTCATACCATCACACTCCAGCATATCAAGTAGCATCAGGACCAAGTGCTTCCTCTTCCATTGAGGCCATACACCACAGCCCAGTTAAGGGAAGTGATCAAAAAGCAGGCATCAGAGTCCATGTTAGAGACAGCCCCTGCTCCACTTGCTAGGGGATCCACATCATTATGTGCTGCTCAATCAGTTACAATGTGTAGGGGGCCTAAGTCCTATTCATGCATGTTCTTTGATTGGTGGTTCAATCTCTGAGCCCTCATGGATCTAGGTTAGTTGTCTCTGTTGGTCTTCTTGTGCAAAATTTTAAAATATTTATAATTGTTTTATATTCTTAAAAAAAACCTTTTAATTGATTCTTTGTGAATTTCACGCCATGCACCCCAATCCTACTCATCTCCTTGTCCCTCCATATTCATCCTCTGTCCTTGCAAACACCTTCCAAAAGAAAACAACAACAACAATAATATCTCACCATGAGAGCTGTGTGTCACAATATACCCTTTTGCCCAAACACTCCTCATTGGGGCTCCTCTTGGATGTCCTGTTGTTGCCCTGTGTTGTGGAGATACTGTAGCTTTGGTTCCATAGGACTGGCCCCTTTATGTGCTTCAGAAGTTCATAGATGGAGTAGATGTTGGGATGGGTCCTGGATCTGGACCTGGGTGGTAGCTGAGTTGTTCAGCCTGCCAGCTCTCACGCGTTTCCCAGGAGAGGGATGGGGCCAGCTTTCTTGTCCACAGACAGCAGCTGTCAAGGGAAGGGAATGGTTATATTCATGCAACCAGGGATAGCTCTCCAGCATTGTCCCAGTGAGGAGCAGGGCTGGCTCTCTGACTCTCATGTCCTAGGGACCAGCTCTCCTGTACCAATGCCACCAGGGCCAGCTATACTGTGCAGTCCAGACAAGGTGTTGGGGCCATTCTCCCTAATACTGTAGGTGAGGAGCTGGGCCAGCTCTATGCAGCCCTCAGATATTAACCTGGCCCCAGGCGGCAGCCAAACCAGGAATGTCCACATGGTCTTTGGTGGTAACATGGGCCACAGATATCAACACTGAACTCTGTTGCTGCATGGCTACAGACCCAGACATGGCCCTCAGTGGTGGCATGTACAGGGACATCACCGTGACCTCAGGTGGCAGTGTTCTGCTGTTTCTGTTGTTGAAATCTAACTTTGATCCTTGGTAGTCAGATATGATGCAGGAAGTTATTCCAATTTTCTTGTATCTGTTGAGACTTGCTTTATGACCAAGTATATGGCTAATTTTGGAGAACGTTCCATGAGGTGCTGAGAAAAAAGTATATTCTTTTGTGTTTGGGTGAAGTGTCTTGTGTAGCATAAAAATCCACAGTGGTGTTGTGGAGGGTGGTGGGAGAGTGAGTATCAAACCCTGGTGGGAGTGTCTGGGGCAGTGCAAGATCAGGCTGTGTCTTGGCTGGGGCAGGAGTGGGTCACACTTTCCTCTATCATCCCATTGGATACCGCCATGTTGGCTGCTGTTAGAATCTCAGGGAACCCATGTTCTGGTTTGCAGCAAACAGGGCGGGTCCAAAAAAGTGCAAGCACAGTTGGAGACAGCTTTCTCTGGCAGACACAAAATCCTAACAGCTCTGAGACAGCATATTTGGTGATCCTTTATTACAGGTTATATCATGATGGTCTTAACCTTCCCCATGGACCCCTAAAATCAACCAAGATCTGAGATGCTCCTGAGATGGGTGATGGTCCCCCTAAAATCAGCGTAACCCCTGTCTTTTGAACTGTGGGACCTGTGGATGGACACCTCAGGCACAGACACATTTCGTTAGTTGGGATTGGGATGCTGGCAATGCTATATGGGAAAAAGGTGGGCTCACCTGTGACCATTTGTGGGGTCGCTTCTATGTGGCACAGTGAAAGTAGAACTTTGGGGTATGTCCACATGCTCCAGAGAGATAGCCAGAAGCAAGGAGAGAGCTGGACCCTACTCCTGCAGACCTCAGCTAGGGAGCCTGCAGCCCCGAGGCTTTCGGGGTTTGTCTGCTTGGATCTCACTGTTCCCAGCCACACATCTCTAGAGTCACACCCAACCTTAGCCAGCCTTATACATAGATACACGAGCATGCACATTGACTAGCAGCTGCCCGGGACCTGCACCCTTATTCTGGAAGGCCCACATAGACCCACAGAGCCTCTAGTGGGGCCTGATGGACACAAAGCCAGTATCCTGCAGGGATATCCAACAATCTTGTAGATATATGTTAGGTCCATTTGTTTTATAATATTAGTTAGTCTCATATAATTTGTCTGTTTAGGTTTATATCTGGATGACCGGTATATTGGTGAGAGAGTGGTATTGAAGGCTCCCACTATCAGTGTGTTGAAGGTCAGTATGTGATTTAAACTGTAGTTGTGTTTCTCTTATGAATGTGGATACCCCCGCATTTGGGGAACTGATGCTAAGAATTGAAACATCAACTTGGTGCATTTTTTCCTTGATGAATGTGAAGCATTCTTCCCCATTTCCTCTGATTAGTTTTGGTTTGAAGTCTATTTTTGCTAGATATTAGAATGACTACAGCAGTTTGCTTCTCAGGTCCATTTTCCTGGAAAATCCTTTTCCAACCTTTTTTCTTGAAGTAATATCTATTCTTGTTGTTGAGGTGTTTCTTGGATGCAGCAGAAAGATGATCCTGTTTTTACATCTAATTTGTTGGTCTGTGTTTTTTTTTTTAAATTGGGGAATTAAGATCATTAATGTAGAGAGTTATCAATGAGTGGTGTTTATTGACTCCTATTAAATAATATTATTATTGTTTTGACATGGTTTTTTACCTTCTTCCTTTAATTTGTTGGTCTGGAATTATTTATTACTTTTTTGGAGGGTGGGTGGGTGGGATGTGTTTAACCTCTTTAGATTGATGTTTTCCTTCTAGTGCCCTCTGTGAGGTCTTAATTTTTGTTTTATCATTGAATGTCGTTTTTTCCTTAATATATTATTGAAAAGGTTTCTGAGTCTGTGCTGGCATCTGTGGTCTCTTAGAGTGTGTAGAATAACTGTCTAGACCCTTCTACCTTTTAGAGTTTTCATTGAGAAGTCAAGTGTTAATGTAATAGATCTGGCTTTATATGTTATTTAGTCTTTTCATATTATAGTTTTTAATATTCTTTGTTTGGTACATTAAATGTTTTAATTATTATGTGTCACAGGGAATTCCCTTTCTGGTCCAGTCTATTTGGTGTTCTGTATGCTTCTTTTTTTTTTTTAATAAATACTTTATTTTTTTTTCTTCAAGTTACATCTCAGTCACAAACCCCTCCCTATCCCGCCCTTCCACCCTCTTCCCCCCAGAAGTTTCCCCTTTCAGTCCAACAGATGGTTCCTTCTCTTATAAGAGTAAGTATTATACAAAACAACAGATATAAGTATGCCACATTTATGAGAGTTAAATGGCCCAGTATACCTTCCCAATGTCCAGTTTATACATATTTGGCCCCTGACTTTAACATTCTACTATCTAACCATCTCCATGAGTTTAAAGGTCTGTATCTGACTCAACATTCATATTAACTTGCAACACACTTTTGAGAGTATCTTCTTAGATCTATAACACCCTCTTGATTCCTAAACAACTCAAAATTTAACTATGAGACTCTAGCTGTCTATTCTTCAACCACCTCAGAGACCTGAGAGGGATAAATATATCTGCTTATATAGGAAGTGCAGGGCCTGCAGCTTCCAAAACTAAGAAAGGACATACCAATGACTGCCTGGACAGTTCCCATTTTCTCTCCATACATTCCTGCATCAGTCTTCAGCCTTTGGGTCCTGTTTCTCTGACAGACATTTGTTGTAGAGCAGGGATTATGAAGGACTTACCTACCCTGTCTTGGCAGAGTTAGGCTGTCGACTTCCCTGCTACCAAGTTTTGTCCTTTTTGGACAGCAGTCTGTCTGCAGTTGGTGCAAGGGGTTTTTTCATGCCAAGAGATAGGCTTGCCACTAATTCAACCATCTTACAGTGGAGGTTCTTCAATGCTTATCTTCTACTTGAAGTAGAATAGGGGGTGCTGTCAGGCGCTGATATGTCTCGATATCAAAAAAAAAAGAAGAAAAGAAAATCTTAATTTAAGATAACATCTTTGAATGCCATATTCTGCAGATCTCTTGGGGTGTTTGAAGATGCCCTATCCATCTCTTGTATTTAGATAAGCAAATGTTGCTTGTCTCTTAGCAACTTGATTACTGGGTAGTTTAGAGAATATCTGTGATAGACTGTCATAGTAGCTAACAAAGTGACATGTTTGCATGACTAGGAGTTTGTTTTACTTAACTATCCTAGACCGTTATAGACGGTTGGTATCAAGAGACCAGAGCTTCACATTTTATTTTTAAGTATCTCTAGGTATGATACCATTAGGAAGCGTTACCTTTAATTTTGTATCAATATATGCTTCTTGTACCTTGATAGGTATCTCCTTCTTTAGGTTAGGGAATTATTCTTTTTTTAAGTTTTTGTTTTTTGTGAGACAGGATTTCTCTGTGAATCCTTGACTGTCCTAGACTCACTTTGTAGACCAGGCTGGCCTTGACCTCGACCTCACAGAGATCCACCTCCCTCTGCCTCCTGAGTGCTGGGATTAAAGGCATGCACCACTACGCCCAGCAGGGAATTATTCTTGTATAATTTTGTTGAAAATATTTTCTGTGCCTTTGATCTGGGTTTCTTTTTCCTTCCTGTATTTCTATTTTTCTTATACTTCATCTTTTCAGAGTATCCTAGTTTTCCCAGGTTTCTGCTTGTAATTTTTTAGATTTTACTTTTTTTGATGCAATTATCCAGTTCTTTTATTTTGTATTCTATGCCTGAGATTCTCTCGTTCAATCTCTTGAATTCTGTTTGGTGAGGCTTGCCTCTTAGCTTCTTGTTTGAATTCACAAATTTTTCATTTCCAGATTTCTCTCAACTTATGTTTAATTTTTTATTTTTTTATTTCCACTTTCAGGTCTTGAACTGCTTTATTAATTTTCTTCCACTACCTGTTTGAGTTCTCATAGATTTCTGTAAGATATTTATTAATTTTCTCTTTAAGTACCTCCACCATATTCATAAGGTCCTTGTTTTGTGGTTCAGCTATGTTGCATTTCTCAGGGTCTACTGCAGTAGGGTTGCTGAGTTCTAGTGGAGACATATTGTCCTCTTTGATATTGATTATGTTTTTATTCAGGTGTCTAGGTATCTGGGTTTGGGATGAGTGTGTGTGTGTGTGTGTGTGTGTGTGTGTGTGTGTGTGTGTGTACACATTCATGTGGAAGACAGAGGTCAATTGCAGATATGTAATTATGTGTACCATTGCAAACATATGGAAGTTAGAGGATACCTTGGGTAACATCCTCATCTTTCACCTTTTTTTTTTTTTAAAGAATTTTTTATGTTTATTTACTACTTCAGTTTACACCTCCATCACAATACCCTCTTTCAACCCCTCCCAGTCCCATCCTCCTATCCTCTACCCCCATCCCTTCCATCCCACTCCTCCAGAGTGGAGTGTCCCTACATATCAGTCCCTCACCCCAGTTCAGCAGTCATATGAGGGCCAAGAGCCTCTTCATACACTGATTCCCTACAAGGCAGCCCCCGAGGGACAAAGTGTCTCATTGACAGGTAACAATTACTATGTCCCTGTTCCCTTTGGTGCATTGGCTGTAGTATAGTTATCCTGTACTCTATGGCTAAAATCCAATTATAAGTGAATAGATGCCATGTGCATCCTTCAGAGTCTGGGTTAGCTCACTCAGAATGAGATTCTCTAGTTCCATCCATTTGGCTGCAAACTGCATGATTTCATTGTTTCAGATGCCTGAGTAGTATTCCATTGTGTAGATGTACCACAGTTATTTTTATCCATTCCTCGGTTGAGGGACATCTGGGTTGTTTTCAGTTTCTAGCTATTACAAATAAGGCTGCTATGAACATAGATGAGGAAACATCCTTGTGGTTTGGTGAAGAATCATATGGATGTATACCCAGAAGTGGTATGGCTGGGTCTTGAGGTAGAGCTGTTCCAAGTTTCCTAAGATATCACCAGACTGATTTCCATAGTGGTTGTGCAAGCTTGCACTCCCAACAACAATGGAGGAGTGTTCCCCTTTCTCCACAACCTTGCCAGCATGTGCTGTCATTTGAGATTTTGATCTTAGCCATTTTGACAGGTGTGAGATGGAATCTCAGAGTTGTCTTGAGTTGCATTTCTCTGATGATTAAGGATGCTGAGCATTTCTTCAAGTGTCTTTCAGCCATTAGGGATTCCTCCTTTGTGAATCCTGTGTTTAGCTCTATTCCCCATTTTTTAAAAATAATTTATTTTTTATTTCTTCAAGTTACATCTCAATCACAATCCCCTCCCTACTACCCCCTCCAGTCCCACCCTTCCACCCTCCTCCCCCTTAAGCCCCCCATCCTCTTTCCTTCCTTTTTTTTTTTTAGTTTAAGGTATTTCTTTTTTACCCCCAACAGCTCTCCCTTTCAGTTCAAAAAATGGTTCTTTTTCTTATAACTCTAAATACAATACAAAACAATAGAAATAAACAGGCCACAATTATAAGAGTTATATGGCTTAGCATACATTCCCAATGTCCAGTCCATATGTATTTGGCACCTGACTTTAACATTCTACTATCTAACCATCTCCATGAGTTTAAAGTTCTATATCTAACTCAGCTTTCATACTAACTTGCCTCATAATTTTAAAAATATCTTCTTAGATCCAGA
>CAJQZJ010031764.1:9352211-9365603 GCA_907164525.1 Lophiomys imhausi
TTGAATCTGTATATTGCTTTTGGTAAGATTGCCATTTTTATTATGTTGATCCTACCTATCCATGAACAAGGGAGATCTTTCCATCTCCTGATATCTTCTTCAATTTCTTTCTTCAGGGTCTTGAAGTTCTTATCATACAGGTCTTTCACTTGCTTGGTTAGAGTTACCCCCAGGTATTTTATATTATTTGTGGCTATTGTGAAGAGTGTTGATTCCCTTATTTCTTTCTCAGCCCATTTATCTTTTGTGTAAAGAAGGGCTACTGATTTTTTTGAATTGATTTTGTATCCGGCCACCTTGCTGAAGGAGTTTATCAGCTGTAGAAGTTCTCTGGTGGAATTTTTGGGGTCACTGATGTATACTATCATATCATCTGCAAATAGGGATACTTTGACTTCTTCCTTTCCAATTTGTATCCCCTTGATCTCTTTTAGTTGTCTTATTGCTCTAGCTAAAACTTCAAGTACTATGTTGAAGAGATATGGAGAGAGTGGGCAGCCTTGCCTTGTCCCTGATTTTAGAGGAAATGCTTTAAGTTTCTCTCCATTTAGTTTGATGTTGGCTATTGGCTTGCTGTAAATTGCTTTTATTATTTTTAAGTATGGTCCTTGTATGCCTGATCTCTCTAAGACTTTTATCATGAAAGGGTGCTGTATTTTGTCAAAAGCTTTTTCAGCATCCAATGAGATGATCATGTGGTTCTTTTCTTTCAGCTTGTTTATGTGGTGGATTACATTGATGGATTTTCTAATGTTGAACCACCCCTGCATCCTTGGGATGAAGCCTACTTGATCATGGTGTATGATACTTTTGATGTGATCTTGGATCCGGTTTGCAAGTATTTTATTAAGTATTTTTGCATCCATGTTCATAAGGGAAATTGGTCTGAAATTTTCTTTCTCCGTTGGGTCTTTGTGAGGTTTAGGTATCAGGGTAACTGTGGCCTCATAGAATGTGTTTGGCAGTATTCCTTCTGTTTCTATGTTGTGGAAGAGTTTGAAGAATATTGGTGTTAGCTCTTCTTTGAATGTCTGGTAGAATTCTGTGCTGAAACCATCTGGCCCTGGGCGTTTTTTGGTTGGAAGACTTCTAATGACTTCTTCTATTTCCTTAAGGGTTATAGGACTGTTTAATTTGTTTACCTGTTCTTGATTTAACCTTGGTAGGTGGAATCTATCAAGAAAATTGTCCATTTCATTTAGATTTTCCAATTTTGTGGAGTACAAGTTTTTGAAGTAGGACCTAACGATTCTTTGGATTTCCTCAATGTCTGTTGTTATTTCCCCCTTTTCATTTCTGATTTTGTTGATTTGGGTATTTTCCCTCTGCCTTTTAGTTAGTTTAGCTAAGGGCTTGTCTATTTTGTTGATTTTCTCAAAGAACCAGCTCTTGGTTTTGTCGATTCTTTGTATTGTTCTTTTTGTTTCTAAGTTGTTGATTTCAGCCCTGAGTTTGATAATTTCCTCTCGTCTGCTCCTCTTGGGAGTGTTTGCTTCTTTTTGTTCTAGCTCTTTCAGGTGTTCTTTTAGGTGGCTAGTATAGGAATTCTCCAGTTTCTTTTTGAAGGCACTTAGAGCTATAAACTTTCCTCTTAGCACTGCTTTCAATGTGTCCCATAAGTTTGGGTATGTTGTGCCTTCATTTTCATTGAGTTCTAAGAAGACTTTAATTTCTTTTTTTATTTCTTCCCTGACCCAGAGGTCATTGAGGAGAGAGTTGTTCAGTTTCCATGTTTTTGCAAGCACTCTGTTGTTTTGGTTATTGTTGAAGCCTAGCTTTATTCCATGATGGTCTGATAAGTTACAAGGAGTGATTTCAATTTTCCTTTATCTGTTGAGGCTTGCTTTGTGACTGACTACATGGTCGATTTTGGAGAATGTTCCATGAGGTGCCGAGAAGAAAGTGTATTCTTTTGTTTTGGGGTGAAATGTTCTGTAGATATCAATTAGGTCCATTTGATTCATGACATCTGTGAGGTTCATTATTTCTCTGTTTGGTTTCTGCATTGTTGATCTGTCCAGTGGTGAGAGTGGTGTGTTGAAGTCTCCCACTATTAATGTGTGAGGTTCAATGTGGGATTTGAGCTTCAGTAGTGTTTCTTTAATGAATGTGGGTGGTCTTACATTTGGGGCATAGATGTTTAGTATTGAAATTTCATCTTGGTGGATTTTTCCTTTGATAAGTATATAGTGTCCTTCCCCATCTCTTTTGATTAATGTTGGTTGAAAATCCAATTTGTTGCATTCTAGAATTGCTACTCCAGCTTTTTTCTTGGGTCCATTTGCTTGGTATATCTTTTTCCAGCCCTTTACTTGGAGATAATGTCTATCTTTTTTGCTGAGGTGTGTTTCTTGTAAGCAGCAGAATGCGGGATTCTGTTTTCGCATCCATTCTGCTAGCCTGTGCCTTTTTATTGGGGAATTGAGTCCATTGATGTTGAGAGATATTAATGACCAGTGATTGTTACTTCCTGCCATCTTGATGTTGGTAGAAATAGTGTGTGAATGAGCTTCTTTCCTTTTGTTTTTGCTGCAGGCATGCTATTTGCTTCCTGTGCTTTCTTGTGTGTAGTTTACCTCTTTGGGTTGAAGTTTTCCTTCTAACATCTTCTGTAGAGCTGGATTTGTGTATAGATATTGTTTGAATTTAGCTTTGTCATGGAATATCTTGTTTTCTCCATCTATGTTGATTGACAATTATGCAGGGAATAGTAGTCTTGCCTGGCATTTGTGGTTTTTTAGGGTCTGCAAGACGTCTGTCCAGGCACTTCTGGCTTTTAGAGTCTCTGAAGAAAAGTCAGGTGTGATTCTGATAGGTTTGCCATTATATGTTACTTGACCCTTTTCCCTAGCAGCTTTTAAAATTCTTTCTTTGTTCTGTACATTTAGTGTTTTGATTATTATGTGGCAGGAAGATTTTCTTTTCTGGTCTAATCTGTTTGGGGTTCTGTAAGCTTCTTGTACAGTTATAGGTATCTCTTTTTTTAGATTTGGGAAATTCTCTTCAATGATTTTGTTGAAGATATTTTCTGGTCTGTGGAGGTGGGACTCTTCTCTTCTATTCCTGTTATTCTGAGATTCCGTCTTTTCATTGTGTCCTTGATTTCCTGAAGGTTTTGTGTCAGGACTTTTTTAGATTTGACATTTTCTTTGACAGATGTATCCATTTCTTCAATTTTATCCTCTGAGCCTGAAATTCTTTCTTCCATCTCTTGTATTCTGTTGGTGATGCTAGTGTCTGTAGTTCTGATTCTTTTCTTAAGGTTTTCCAGTTCTATGGATGTCTCAGATTGGATTTTCTTCATTGCTTCAACTTCCCTTTTCAGGTCTTCCATTCCTTTAAGTGCTTTATTCATTTCCATCACCTCCTTTGCAGTACTTTGTTGTTGCTCTCTGAGGTATTTGATTTCCTCCCTTAGGCCTTCTATTATTAATATAAGCATAGGATTAAGGTCATTTTCCTTTGCTTCAATTGGGTTCAGCTGTCCAGAGTTGTCTGTGGCATTATTGCTAGGATCTGGAGACATCCTATTGTTTTGGTTTTTTTTTTACCATGTTCTTGCGCTGACCTTTTGTCATCAGATGGACCCAGGTGTTATCTGTTTGTTTCTTTTGTTACCTGACCTCGGTGCTCAGGAAAACTCCCTGCCCTGGGGGTTGGCTGATCCTGAGATCCTGGTGTTTACCTCCAGATGGCGGGCAGGTTCCTGTAATAGACTGACTGGGTCTTGGAGAGGAGGGTGGCTGCCGCTCTCCTCAACTGCTTGTGAGCCAATTGGACCAATATAGAGGGGATTGGAGTGGGGAGAGGGCTAGCCTCTGAGAACCTCCTCGGAGCTGATAGGTCTCCTCAGAAAGGCAGGTAGAGCTGTGGTTGGGTCTGTGTTCTCCTCTCACTGACCCAGTCGTTCTGGCTCCCCAGCTAGGCTGACTATGCAGGCAGGGAGCTCCACCCACAACAGATGCCGGCCTCAGTGCGCCTGTTGCGGACTGCCTCAGATGCTTGGGTGCTAGGGTGAGTGACCCACCCACCCCATTATTTGTGGAGAACACACTGCTGCGGGCTCTGTTTGCAGGCAGTCTTGGCTCCTAATTGCTTTGCTGTGACTGGGTTAGGTTTCTACCTCTCCGCTACAGTGCACGCTGTGCCACCATGTTGGAAACTCCGGAAAAAAATAATCTCACTTACCTTTGCTCTTGTGGTGCGGCTCGAGTGCAGGCTGGATATCAGGCAGACGGGCGGGGCTGCTGGTCTGTGGCTGGAGCCGTGGGCTGGATCCACTCCTGGGCTAGATCTCTAGCCAGAGCTCCTCTCCAGACCGGTGAAGGAGCTGGCTGATCTCAGGGTTGTGTTCCCGGGAACTGCGTGGGCTGTTTTACCTGGTGACTGGTCTCAATGATCGCTGTGGGATTTCAGACACCGTCTGTGTTTCACTGTAGGTTAGGGAACCTCACATTCACTCCACAGTGACTAATCTCATTCACCTACACTCAGATGCACTGCTCTATGGTCGGCGCCATCTTGGAACTCCCTATTCCCCATTTTTTAATTGGATTATTTGGTTTCTTGGCATTTAATTTCTTGAGTTCTTCATAAATTTTGGATATTAGCCCTCTATCAGATATGGGGTTGGTGAAGATTTTTTTTCCCAATGTGTAGGCTGCCGTTTTGTTTGATAGTGTCTTTTGCCTTACAGAAGCTTTTCAGTTTCATGAAGTCCCATTTATTGATTCTTGGTATTAGAGCCAGAGCTGTTGGTGTTCTGGAAGTTGTCACCTGTTCCAATGAATTCGAGGGTTTTAGCCACTTTCTCTTCTAATAGATTTAGTGTGTCAGGCCTTATGTTAAGGTCTTTGATCAACTTGGACTTAAGTTTTGTGCACGGTGATAATATGGGACTAATTTCATTCTTTTACATGTCGACATCCAGTTAGACAAGCACCATTTGTTGAAGATGCTGTCCTTTTTCCATTGTATGGTTTTGGCTTCTTTGTCAAAAATTAAGTGACCATAGGTGTGTGGGTTTATTTCTTGGTCTTCAATTTGATTTCATTGATCCACTGGTGTGTTTCTATACAAGTTACATGCTGTTTTTACAACTATTGCTCTGTAGTACAGCTTGAAATCTGGGATGGTGATGCCTTCAGATGTTTTTTTATTGTGCAGGATTGATTTAGCTATTCTGGGGTTTTTGTTATCCCATATGAAGCTGAGAATTGTTTTTTTCAGGTCTATAGAGAATTGTGGTGATATTTTGATAGGAATTGCATTGAATCTGTATATTGCTTTTGGCAGGGTGGCCATTTTTATTATGTTGATCCTACCTATCCATGAGCATGGGAGATCTTTCCATCTTCTGATGGTCTCTTCCATTTCTTTCTTCAAGGACTTGAAGTTTTTGTCATACAGTTCTTTCACTTGCTTGGTTAGAGTTACCCCCAGGTATTTTATATTGTTTGTGGCTATTGTAAAAGGTGTTGTTTCCCTAATTTCTTTCTCAGCCCATTTGTTTGTTGTATAAAGAAGGGCTTCTGATTTTTTTGAGTTAATTTTGTATCCATCCACCTTGCTGAAGGTGTTTATCAGCTGTAAGAGTTCTCTGGTGGAATTTTTGGGGCCACTTATATATACTATCATATCATCTGCAAATAGGGATAATTTGACTTCTTCATTTCCAATTTGTATCCCCTTGATTTCCTTTAGTTGTCTTATTTGCCCTAGCAAGAACTTCAAGTACTATATTGAAGAGATATGGTGAAAGTGGACATCCTTGTCTTGTCCCTGAGTTTAGAGGAAATGCTTCAAGTTTCTCTTCATTTAATTTGTTGCTGGTTACTGGCTTGCTGTTTATCACTTTTATTATTTCTAGATATGGTCCTTGTATGCCCGTTCTCTCCAGGACTTTTAGCATGAAGGGGTGTTGGATTTTGTCCAATGCTTTTTCAGCATCCAATGAGATGATCATGTGATTTTTTTCTTTCAGCTTGTTAATGTGTTGAATTACGTTGATGGATTTTCATATATTGAACCATTCCTGCACTCCTTGGATGAAACCTACCTGATCATGGTGTACGATACTTTTGATATGTTCTTGGATTTGGTTTGCCAGTATTTTATTAAGTATTTTTGCATCTATGATCATGAGGGAAATTGGTCTAAAGTTCTCTTTCTTTGTTGGGTCTTTGTGTGGTTTGGGAATCTGGGTAACTGTGGCCTCATAGAATGAGTTTGGCAGTGTTCCTTCTGATTCTATTTTGTGGAGGAGTTTGAAAAGTATTGGTATTAGCTCTGCTTTGAAGGTCTGGTAGAATTCTGTGCTGAAACCATCTGGCCCTGGGCTTTTTTTGGTTGGGAAATTTTTAATGACTGTTTCTATTTCTTTAGGGGTTATAGGGCTGTTTAATCTGTTAACCTGATCTTGATTTAACTTTGGTAGGTGGAATCTATATAGAAAATTATCCATTTCACTTAGATTTTCAAATTTGGTGGAGTACAGGTTTTTAAAGTAAGACCTAAAGATTCTTTGGATTTCCTCCATGTCTGTTGTTATTTCTCCCTTTTCATTTCTGATTTTGTTGATTTGGTTTTTTTACCTTTGCCTTTTAGTTAATTTGGCTAAATGTTTGTCTATTTTGTTGATTTTTATCAAAGAACCAACTCTTGCTTTCATTGATTCTTTGTGTTGTTCTTTGGTTTCTAAGTTGTTAATTTCAGACCTGAGTTTGATGATTTCCTGCTTTCAGCTCTTCTTGCGAGTTTTTTGCATCTTTTTTTTCTAGTTCTTCCAGTTCAGCTGTTAATTCACTAATATGAGCTGTTACAATTTTCTTTTTGAAGGCACTTAGTGCTATGAACTGTCCTCGTAGCACCGCTTTCATTGTGTCTCATAGGTTTGGGTATGTTGTGCCATCATTTTCATTGGATTTTAAGAAGTCTTTGATTTCCTTCTTTATTTCTTCCCTGACCCCAGTGGTCATTCAGTAGAGAGTTGTTCAGTTTCCATGAATGTGTAGACTTTCTGTTATTTCTGTTGTTGTTGAAGTCTAGCTTCATTCCATGGTGGTCTGATAAGATGCATGGGGTTATTTCAATCTTCTTGTATCTGTTGAGGCTCACTTTGTGTCCATCTATATGGTCAATTTTAGAGGGGTTCCATGTGGTGCTAAAAAGAAGGTGTATCCTTTTGTGTTTGAGTGAAACATTTTATAGATATCTGTTAGGTCCATTTTGTTCATGACTTCTGTTAAGCTCATTATTTCTCTGTTTGGTTTCTGTCTCAATGATCTGTCCATTGTTGTGAGTGGGGTGTTGAAGTCTCCCACTACTAATGTGTGGGGATCAATGTGAGTTTTAAGCTTTAGAAGAGTTTCTTTTATAAATGTGGGTGCCCTTGTATTTGGGGCATAGATATTCAGTATTGAGATCTCATCTTGATGAATTTTTCCTTTAACGAGTATGTAGTGCCCTTCCCTACCTTTTTTGATTAACATCAGTTTAAAGTCTATTTTATTTCATATTAGGATGGCTATTCCTGGGCCCATTTTCTTGGAAAACCTTTTCCCAGCCCTTTACTCTGAGGTAGCTTCTATCTTTGTTAGTGAGATATGTTTCTTGTATGCAGCAAAATGTTGGGTCTTGTTTACGGATCCATTCTGTGAGCCTGTGTCTTTTTACAGGGAGTTGAGTCCATTGATATTGATGGATATTAATGACCAAAGGTTGTTATTTCCTGTTATTTTGATGTAGGTGGTGGTTGTGTGTTTCTTTTGGTTTAGCTGCAGTGGGGTTTTTTGCTTCCTCTGTTTTCTTGGGTGTAGTTATCTTCTCTGTGTTAGAATTTTCCTTCTAGGATCTTCTCTAGAGCTGAATTTGTGGGTAGATACTGTTTAAATTTGATTTTGTCATAGAATATCTTGTTTTCTCCATCTATGTTGATAGAGAGTTTTGCTGGATATAGTAGTCCTGCAGGGCACCTATGTTGTCTTAGAGCTTGTAGGATGTCTGCTCAGTCCCTTCTGGCTTTTAAAGTTTCTGAGGAGAAGTCAGGTGTAATTCTGATGGGTCTGCCATTATAACTTACTTGACCTTTTTCTCCTACCACTTTTAATATTCTTTCTTTGTTCTGTACATTTGGAGTTTCAATTATTATGTGGGGTGAGGAATTTCTTTTCTGGTCTATTCTGTTGGTGTTCTGTATGCCTCTTGGAATTTTATTGGCATCTCTTTCTTTAGGTTTGGGAAGTTTTCTTCTGTGATTTTGTTGAAGATGTTTCCTGGACCTTGAAGTCTGGAGTCTTCTGTTTCTTCTATGTCAATAATTCTTAGATTCCTTCTTTTCATTGAGTCCTTGATTTCCTGGATGTTGTGGGTAATAACTTTTTTTAGATTTCTCATATTCTTTGGTTGTTGTATTGAGTTCTTCAATCGAGTCTTCCATGCCTGAGATTCTGTCTTCCATCTTTTGTATCCTATTTTTGACAACACTCATGTCTGTAGTTCCTGTTCTCTTCCATTGATTTTCCACCTCCAAGATTACCTCTGATTGTGTTTTCTTTGTTGCTTCCACTTCCGATTTCAGATCTTGAACAATTTTATTTGTTTTTGACGTTTCCTGCTCCAATTTGCTTGTCTTTGTCTGCAGATCTTTTGAATCTTTCATTGCCTTGTCTCTTTCCCGTTCATGTTGATCCACTTTGGCTTGGAGATTTCTAATGGTATTCTCCATTGCTTTCATTTGTAAAATTTAGGAATCTTTTAATTCTTTCAGAGATTTAATTTCTTCTTATAAGGACTCTATCCCTTTCCAAATTACAGATTTGTCATTATTTTCATGTGTTTTAGTTGTGGTGGATCGGTCAGAGCTTGCTGTACTGGCATAGCTGCATTTTGTTGGAGTCATATTTCCCTGACTTTTGTCAGATCTGTTCTCTTGCTGACCTTGTTCTTAGCTGTTTCTTTCTGGTGACTTCTGGGCTTGGTGCCAAGAAGGGTGCTTTGGTGTAGAAGAAGTATAGCTTGGTGATCTGTAGCTCTCCCCAGGCTGGATGGGGCCTTGTGTGGAGGTTGGTTCTCAGCATGTCTCCCAGAGCTCACCCCTTCCTGTTGTGTCCCAAATGGGGACTCAGGTCAAAGGTTGTGGTGGGGTGTGTTCTTGCAGGTTCTTGTGATCCAACTGGTCTTTGTAGTGATGATGGTGCAGGTTGGAAGACCACAGACTGTTGGCTGGGGATGTTGCTCCCCTGCAGCTTATATGTTGGGAATGTGATTTTCATCTTTCCAAGCTGCTCTCAGGGGGTTCTCTGGTTCAATGTGAGTCTAATAGCTAAAAGTACTGTTATCTGGTACAGCCCACATCTCCCGGGCAATGAGCAATGTTCTAGGATTGTTTCACTGTTCCCGAGTGGGAGCTCTCTGTGTTGCTGCCTGGGTTTTCAGCATGTAGCGGCTCTGCTGATATGCTCCTGGGTGTCCAAGCCTAGCCCCTGCACAGACACTGTGGACTCTGGAGGTCCTTAGTTTGGTGGTTGAATCTGCCAGCTGGAGTTCTGAAAGGATCCAACAGGGAGGGAGTGCTGTCTCCCGGTGGGAAGTGCTCAGTGTCCATGTCTGGTGACTCTGATCCTCCAGTGTCTATATTTCCAGTATTGAGTTCTTTGTTGTCCCTGGCTTTGCTGGGCAGGCCCAGATAGGCTTTCAGCATGTGAGTATCTCTGCTGTTGTCCAATCTGTCTAGATGGTCCCCAGGGAACCTCTGTGTGTCTCCCAGAGCTCACCCCTTCCTGTTGTGTCCCAATTGGAGACTCAGGTCAGAGGTTGTGGTAGGATGTGTTCCTGCAGGTTCTTGTGGTCCGACTGGTCTTTGTAGTGATGATGGTGCAGGTTGGCAGACCACAGACTGTTGCCTCTTGGCACTAAGCACTAAGCACTTGTAGTCTGAGTCACTCAGGCAGTGCACACAGGCCAAGAACTCGCTGCTCCAGGGGTGGAACTGTAGATGCTGAAGATCTGGTTTCCCACCAGAGGAGCCAGCATTAGCAAAGGGGTCCTATATTAACCCCACAACCTGTCCAGGGTTTGGACTCAGTGGAGTTCCCAGCAGCCTTCCAATCCGGCCACCCACCTTTCAGCCTGCTCTGATCTCACTGTTCCTGTAGCTGTGCTGGTCTTGATTTGGGTGCCACAGCTGTCCTGTGGATATTGGCAATTGGGGCCACTGTCCACCAAGTCCCAGGATACTGCACTGGTGGTAGCGTAGCCCCCTACCAGAGTGTATCCTGCTGCTTTGTCTAGCTTCAGTGTTCTTCCTAGTGATTGTAAATCCAATAGAGGGGCCTGTATGTACAACCCCTTTCTGGGCAAGCCCAAATATGCTTGCATCTCCCAGACTGCTGTTCCGCTGTGGCTGTGGTCCCTCTGTTGTCCCACAGCTCAGAATGTGTTGTGGTTAGTGGCCACAATGGTTCGTTTGAGAATATACCTGTTCCTGCAGCTCTGCTGATCTTCCCCCTGGTGTTGGAATGCCTGCATGGAATCTGGGAGCCCTGGAGGCTGGTGAGTAACCATGTCTTGGGTTTGAAGCTACTCGCTGGGTATTTGAGTGGCTCGTACCCACGGGTCCTCTCCTGGTGACAATTCTCCTGCCTTTCTGGTTTCTGCCTGTCTGTCTTTCTGAGTGCCCAAGAGAGGAGAATCTTGCCCAGGGACTTTTATTAGTCCCTGGGTCACTGGGTGAAACCCAGTGGGTTCGTGCTTCTCAGATTGTTGCTCAGAGTTTTATAATTATGTGGTGTTATAGCTGTTTCCCCTGCATTCAAAATGCATCCTTGTGGGCTGCCGCCATCTTGGAAATCCCCTTCACCTTTTTTTGAGGCAAGGTCTCATTACCAGCGTATATGCCTGGCTGTCTGGCCCATAAACATCTGGGGATTTCCTTGTATGGATGTGCCCCACATGTTGCCATAAGACCACAGATTGTGCATGTGTGTTACTGTGTCCAGCTTCACGTGGGTCTTGCGATCCAAACTCTTGTCTTCATGCTTGTTCAGCAAATGCTTTATCCACTCAGCCAGATCCTTTCTTCTCCAGTGCAGCAGAATCAGTGAATGATAAAGAATTTTGGGCAGTTTCTAGAATTCCTGGGTTCCCACAGAATCTATCTGCTGACCTCATGGTGCTTGTATTCTCTGTCCAGTCTGCTAAAACTCTCATACAAGTTCACATGATCTAGAGGTAGAAACCTTAGCATATTTGAAATAATTTTTCCTGCCTAGTTCACATGATATAAAATCTGGTGGGTGTACAACCTTCCTGTACTATGACAAGGCACGACAGAGGAACCATAATCCACCAGGATCAAGGAGACATGGCAGGTGAGAGGCCACGGTTACGGGCTGAAAAGCCACGCTTATAGTTTGTCAAATCTACAACATTTTTATTCTCCTGAGCCAGCTATTGATGGTAGTTTGTTCAGTGTCCTTCTGGATCTATTCTGTGCACTTATTGCAGTGGTTAATGTTATCTGTCAACTTGCTAGGATCTAGAATTTCCTGGGATACAGGTCCCTGCACACATCTATGGAGGATCACCTGGGTTGGGTTAGCTTCTGGTCAAGCCTTTGAGGGATAACCTGCCTAGTTAATTGATGCAGAGAGACTAATTTTGGTTGTGAGTGAGGCTGTTCCCTGGGCAAGGGGTCCTGGACTGCGTAAAATGGAGAAAGTGAGTTGAGCGTTGGCTTGCGTGCATCTCTCCACTTTTTGCCCATGGATGCAAGGTGACCAGATCCCTCCGGCTCCTGCATGTATATCTTCTCCTTTGTAATAGACTGTAACTTGGCATGTTGCGCCCAAATACACCCTTTCCCACTTAGTTAGCTCTGCTCAGTGTCTTACCACAGCAACAGAAAAGTCCCCACAAACATGCACTGTATACACCACTTTGTGTATTTCTCTTCCCAGGGGGGAAGTTCACAGTATTTCCCACTCTGTGTCACTCTGTGTGTCCTCTGTCCTGTGCTGATTTTAGTGCCAGATCTTAGAGAATATCTATGCTGCTACGAAGAGAACCACCCCACTCTATGGACCTAGCATCATCAATTTTAGTTCTTAGGTAATGTCCTCCTTTACAGAATTTAAGCAGGGTTGCAAATGATCCTTATAATTACAGCATTTCATGCAAGTTCAAGTGTGATTGGAGGATAATTTCTCCAGTGGAATTTCTGGGTCACATGGTATGTACATTTTTAACTTTAAAAGTTTGTGCCAAATTGCTCTTCAGAGATGTTTATCATCACACATGCAATTAGGAGAGTGGCTGTTTCCCCACAATCTTGACGCCACAACTTGTTATCAAACATTTTGATTTTTACCAGTTAAAAATACACTGCTATAGTTTACATTTGCGTTTATTTGGTAGTTAGCGTGGGCGAACATATTTTTGTGTTTAAAAGTCATCTATCCTTTTTATCTTAGCTGAAAGAAACTTGGTTTACTTTTCTGTTAAGTTGCTGGTCATTATTATTATTACTAATTGTTATTATTTTGAAACTGGGACCTTACACTTGTTGGATGAGTCTCACCACTGAGCTCAGGTGCTTTTGGTTGTTTGACCTAATGATTTACTTCTAGGAAATGATCATTTCTTCTGGTTCACCCAGTTTCTAAGTGTCGCGTCGACCTCAACCAGCAAGAACTACGCAACTCGCAAAAGCTCTTCTCAAGCAGTTTATTCAGGTCCCTTGAAAACAGTCTTCCAAATGATTGGGCAGACCCAACCCACAGGCTAAATACTATATGAACAGCCAATCAAGTAAAGCCACGTGTTGCTATCTTACAGGCCCACGTATGCGGAAGCAAGCCAGATCAGTGGTCTTAACCAAATATGGACTTGTTTACCACCAAGAGTGCTCACCATCGGGCTGGTGGAAGGTGGAAACTGGCGCCATCTTTAGGGCGTGGCACGTCGCAGCTCTCTACAGTTCCTCCTTTTTTGTTTTTGAAAATTATGGTAGAAGTCCCTGGAAAGGCTTCGTAATCCCCATATCTGGGGATCTCATGGTGGGCCTGAGCCTGTAGGAGGGCGGTGCTCAAACTCTTACCCATCTCTGGGTCAGCCTTCCAACTCGGGGCTGCCCTGTCTTAGGTGGCCGAGACTTATCCGTCTACTCCGTCATTGACTTGCCAGACCCTAATATCCGTGGAACGAATACCTCAGTGGGCAGGGACTATGCTCAGTGAAGATTTAAGGCTTCATGGCAGCGTGCCATGCCTGAGGGGACTGGCCTGCCACAATGGCGACAAGGGCCTGTATAATCATGGCTGCATTACGCTTCTGTGTGGCTCTCATCTTGTAGATGCACCATAGGCAAACCAGAGAGGCTAGTATCATCAGTAT
>CAJQZJ010031764.1:9375603-9389691 GCA_907164525.1 Lophiomys imhausi
GTCTGTCAGAGAAATGGGGCCAAATGGCTGAAGATTGATGCTGTAATGTATGGAGAGAAAATGGGAACTGTCCAGGCAGCCACTGGTATGTCATTTTTTAGTTTTGGAAGCTGCAGGCCCTGCACTTCCTATATAATCAGATATATTTATCCCTCTCAGGTCTCTGAGGTGGTTGAAGAATAGATAGCTAGAGTCTCATAGTTAAATTTTGAGTTGTTTAGGAATCAAGATGGTGTTCTGGATCTAAGAAGATATTTTTAAAATTATGAGGCAAGTTAGTATGAAAGCTGAGTTAGATATAGAACTTTAAACTCATGGAGATTGTTAGATAGTAGAATGTTAAAGTCAGGTGCCAAATACATATGGACTGGACATTGGGAATGTATGCTAAGCCATATAACTCTTATAATCGTGGCCTATTTATTTCTGTTGTTTTGTATTGTATTTATAGTTATAAGAAAAAGAACCATTAGTTGGACTGAAAGGGAGAGCTGTTGGGGGGAAAAATAAATACCTTAAACTAAAAAAAAAAAAAAAAAAAGAAGGGAAGAGGATGGTGGGGCTGAGGGGGAGGAGGGTGGAAGGGTGGGACTGGAGGGAGGGGATTGTGATTGAGATGTAACTTGAAGAAATAAAAAATAAATTATTAAAAAAAAAAACCTCAATATTTAATCCTAGAAGTTTCCCTTGTAGCTAGTGCATTAAGCAAACAGTTTCTTATTAAATGAATTTTACTCGGCAGTGAAAGAAATAGATTACTGGTAGAACACAAAACATGAATGCAATTGGAAATGGCGCATGAGGAGAACCAGACACACAGAATATGGTCACTTGTTTGAAATTCTATAACATGTAAAATGAACATATGAGGGCAGAGGTCAACTGGGAAGTGGGGGGCAGGGGAAGCACTTCCAGTGTGTGGTGATTTCTATAGCTTGAAAGTGTTTTGGATTATGCAGATTGCTGGATTATCTATTCCTGGGAAGATTCGAACACATGTCTGCTCACCCAGACACAGTGCCAAAAACATATCAACCTGACGATTCCACCCAAGTCCGATTTGGGGAACCAATGAGTCTACTGGGCTTACTTAAAGAGCCTGGGGCAGGGATTACTTACAAGAGGGTGGGCAACTCATTGCAGCTAGATCTCCAAAGAGTCTCCCTGTCATGGATGATAGCTTCTCCTCGACTCTAGTCTATATGGAGTACCCAGTCTCAGGACCCTGCCGATGGTCAAAGCTGCTCTGGTTGAGATTGCCATGGCTGTCATGGATGGAAGATGGTGCTCTGCAACACTGGTACACATTGATGTAGTCTAGATCTGGAATGTTCCCCAAAGGTCATGTGCTACAGTACTGGTCCACGGTGCTGTAGGGGTCATGGGGCCTCTAAGAGATGAGGGAATTACATCTCATCTTCCTACTCTGGGTGCCATGATGTCAACAGCTCTGCTCTCTCATGTGCTCCCTGCCATGAGTTGAAGTGCCTCTGTGGTCCTACCTAATAAGGTCAAACAATCATGAAGTGATAGCTTCAAAGCCATGAAGCCAAACAATCCTTTCTTCTTTATAAGTTGATTGTCTCAAGTATTTTGTTATAGTAACAGAAAGCTAGCACATTTGTGAAAACTCTATGGCTGTATACACAAGATGTGTTTCAATCTATTTAACGTGCATACAAAAGTCTGTAAAAATACCATAGAGATCCTTTTATATCAAGTTTTATATACCATTATGCACAATAGCTAAGTTATGGAAACAACTGATACATTCAACAACAGAGGAATGGGAAAAGAGAATGTGTTCTATACATACAATGTTGATAATGTTGTTGCTTTTAGCCACAAAGAAGAATAAAGTTTATAACATTGTAGGAAAACAGATGCAACTGGAGACAATTGTATTAAGGAAATATTGTCTATTGTCTTTCATATGTGGTTTCTATAGTTTATATGGATACATAAATCATGAATTTGTGTGTGACACAAAAGAAGGAAAACTCTCTATGGGAACAAAGATACTAATGGTATCAATGAGAAAAGGGAGAGAAGGGAGGTACGGGGGTATGTTCTCAGCATTTATCATGCATTTGCATGAAAATGTCCTTGTGTAATACAGTATCATGTCCAATGAAAATACACAACGAAAAAATTTAAAATTATATAACAGCACTGGGGCTAGGACAGTCTTAGTTTAGATCAATGTTATTAACATATTGCAGCTGTTCTGTCCAGAGAAATGATCTGTAATAGCCATGGTATGGTTTTTTGGGTTTGAATGAATTTATTAAGCATGTAGAAAGCAATAATGAAACAAGTAGCAGATAACATCATCAAATCAGGTGTTTACAACATCCTGCAGGAATTACCGGAGTAGACTGAGAGAGAGAGAGAGAGAGAGAGAGAGCGCAGAGGTAAAATGACAAGTATCGAGCAGCAGATGGGTGCCACCATCAACCGGGGTGCTTACACCATCCAGCAGGAACGTTGGAAAAGCCCCTGAAACAGCCATGCCTGAGGAGCTCCTGACAGTTCTCCAGGCAGAGCAGAGTATCCGTTGTATTCTCAGTGGAGTCACAGCTGGCTTCTCATTCCCACCAGGCATTTTATGTCATGGGGTAAACAATAGTAACTGCCATTGGAGTGGCTTACCTCCTAGCTGTTCTCCAGGGCTCACTGTTTTAATACTCTTAGCTGTCTGTTCCCATTCCTTCCTGTTACAGGCCAGGGTGGTCAGTCTGCCCCAGGACAGAGAGCCTTGCAGGACAATTGGAAAGACATGCTTGAGTCTGAGATGAGAGTCCTCTTGGCTCTCCACATCCGTGCTCAGCAAGTGCAAACAGCATATGACAAGTTATCAATATAATCTAAACTGCACCAACTTAAACAAGCACTTGGACATCCAATGCAAAAATCGATAACAGATATTGAAGTTTTGTTCGTGAAAGTCATGTTAGAATACTTAGCAGGAAGTATGCTGAAGTCCATAGTCTACTTTGAAGTGAACTAATGCTGAGATGGATTGATGGATGGGTAGAGACAGGGAGAGATGGATGTATTGTGATGCACAAAGCTTAGTAAACTATTAGTGAACCAGTGTGCCTCTGTAGTTAAAGGTTTTGTAATAAAATGTCACAAAAATTAGTAAAATAAAACCAAAGTAGAAGCTTGACAGACCACACCCAATCACACTCACACTTTTAGTCCTACCACACTTGGGCAGATCTTGCTTATGGGGACTGCTTCTGAATAGCTTTGATGTTTGCTTTGTCTCTTTCTTCTTTATCACACTACTACCTGGTGTCACTCAGCAAGTTGATTAGAAGGGCATTTCTCTTGCAGCCTCCAGTTCCTTCTTGTTCTTCGCCTACCCTTTGTTCCAGGCTTGATAGATCTGGCACGGCTCAGAGTGAAGGTGTGAGCAAATCCATCACCTGATGACATCATTAATGTTTGTCCAGCTCGATCCAGCTGAGATAAAAGCCCAATCTGGCCTCCTGGTCATTAATCAAGGGGAAAGAAGAAAACTATTTTGGTGACATAGCTCCTTAGCCCCTTTGCTAATCCATCTTGCTACCTTGACAGTCTCTCTTCACATGGCATGTAAATAGCCAGAGATCAAAGATTAGCCCAGAGCAGACCCTTCCCCAGAGAGTTGGGTTTGTGAAGAGTGTTTTTAGGCTTCAGTACCATTCCTTGTGTTTCCAGAGTAGTTGTAACCTTCACTGAATAGCAGAGGCCGAGTGGCTGTGGATGTGCCCAGCATCCACTCTATACTCTGCCTGTGTTTGGAGAAACAGAGGCTGTGTGTGATCCAGCAGTTCCAGAATCCTGGAGGAGCTTCCAAAACCCATAAGAAGGAGGAAACAAGGGCATGGTGTCTCCTCTGAGCACACCTTCTAAAGCAGCACCTTTTCAATAATTTACAAAGGCAATTCATTATTATATTTGCTTAGACGGTGATGAGTACAAATTAGAGAAAGCAAAAGTCAGCCTTGTCAGTGTGTGACTGACACATCACAGGTTGAACCTGGAGACATTTCAAAGTTTCAGTCAAAGGTATCACCTTTTGATGGTTTTTCTTCCCCTGTGCTTGCTGAGTTATCGGCTTGAATATTCATTCTTCCTCCTTGGAGGATAAGAATACTTCTGTTCTCCAATGATGTCATTTTTAAAAACTTCTCTTAGCTAATGCAACATGATCAGAAATGACCTGGGTCACTTCCAAGCAGAATATTTAAGAATCACATTCTCTTGTCTGTTCCAGATTGCAGTTGCTCTAAGGAGAAGAGATGTGAATCACAGCCATAGCTGACTCCAATGGATGTACATCAGAAGTGGGAGACAGTGCTTGTTTACTGTTCAGTCACTGAACTCTGGGGGTCATTTGTTACTGCAGCAACACCTAGCCTGTCCTAGCCAACACACTCCTAACAGTCATAGGAACGCTTGTGTTCAAGACATAATCTTCTTGACATGAAACTTTCTCCCTAAAACTGTTAAATGTGGAAGAAAAGGAATTACATGGCATTAAATGCTCTAGGTAAATTAGGGATAAGGCAACATACGAGATATTTTGTGTTGAGAGGCTGGTTGCTTTAGGAAAGAGGCTGTGTGGGCTGGCAGAGATGGAGTGGCTTTTAGGAGCAAGGGATTATGGGGCAATATGAAACAGTAGTCCAGTGTTCAACAGGCTGAGCTTGCAGGCTAGGCTTATTCTTTCACCAGCTGTGTGGCTTTGGACAAAGTCCTTGGCTTCTCAAGCACTCCCTCCATTCCTGTTAGAGGGATTATGTGGGATGGTCAGGTTAGTTGTAAAATCAGGGTGACTGTTTTAAAACTCCTTCTTTTCTCCCTCTTCTTCCCACTCCTCCTTTCTCTCTTCTTCTTTTTCCTCCTTTTTATCCTCATTGGTTTGACAGGTAGCAGAAAGGAAGGTAGGAGACTTGCAGTGTGAACCAAGACAAATGTGTGGTCGAGCAATGTACACACTTTAAGATTACAGGTTGGATAGCTAGTTTTGTAGCTCTCATTGTGTGGTAACTGGAAACTATGCTTGCTACATGACAACAACTGTTATTGAATGAAAGACTATCAGGGTTTCCCTTGCTGACAAAGTCACCATAAAGAAAGCACCACGGTGTTGCGTTGTCCACAGTGAACAAAAAGAAACAAAGACTATTCAACTAGAGGTTATATAAAATCTTTTTCTAATGTTTCCTATTAAAGTTCATGGAGTCCTTAAACTCTACCCAGGATCTTGTGGGCACCTGTAGACCCCAAGGTAAGAACTTCAGCCATGGGGTTTTCCTGAGAGGGAAACCCTTCTGAGCCTCAGTGTTTCCACTGGAAAACACATGTTTGCTCTCTCTGAGAATGGAGTTCTGTTACCTGTAGACAAGTATCCCAGTGGAAACTTGTGGTTGACTGGACAACAGATTTGAGGTGCTAGCATCAGAAGGGGATGGAACATATTTTCTGCCTCTCTTTGATCCCCAAATCCCATGATTTGATGAGAAAGATGGCGACAGGGACAGAGCATCTGAATGAGAAGATATGCTGAACATATGCATTTCAGGTTGGAAACAAGAATGAATGCCACCAACATTCCTGACAGAAAAAAAAAAACCAACCCAACTTGCAAATTTAGAGAAAGACCCATTGGAAATAGCTTCCTAAAACAGGTAAAGGAATGTATAATTTTAAGGATCTCTTACTTCATGCCAAGAATGTTAAACTTTGACCTCACCAAACCTCTACAATTTTCACAATAACTCTGCGATAGGTCCTTTCCTTGTTACTGGGATAAACCATCAGACAGAGTCAACTCAGGCACAGAGGCATTTATGTGAGCTCACTTCCTTGAAGGTGAATGTAGTGATGGGGCCTTAGATTAGCAGAGAAGCTTGGGTGGAACCCCAGGCAAGCTTTCTCCCAGGCCACCTGAGGTAGCTAGTCACATTGCATCTTCAGTGAGGAAACAAATAGTAAATAAAAAGTGGGACTATGCTATAAAACTTCAAACCCTGTCCCAGGGAACCACTTCCTCTAGTGAAGCTCCACCTCCTTAGGGTTCCACGACCGCACAAAACAGCAACATCACCCAAGGATCAAACATACAAAACATGAACTTACGGGGAATATTTCACATTCAAACCCAAAACAAACACTAAGATAGAGAGTGAGTGGGCTAGCTTTATGTCAATGTGGCACAAAGTAAAGTCATCTGAGAGGAAAGAACCTCAATTAAGAAGATGCCGCCAGGTATGGTGGCAAATGCCTTTTAAGTCCAGCACTGTGGAGGCAGAGGCAGGCAGATCTCTGTGAGTTCAAGGCTAACCTGGTCTACAAAGTATGTCCAGGACAGCCAGGGATATGCAGAGAAACTCTGTCTCGAAAAAAAAACAACAACAAAAACAAACAAAAAACAAAACAAAAAACCTTCCATAAGATTGGACTATACAAAACCCTGTAGGGCATTTTAAAATTAGTGATTGAGGTGGGAGGGTCCAGTCCATTGTGGGTGTTGCCACCTCTGGCCTAGTGTGGTCCTGGGTTCTATAAGAAAGCAGACTGAGCTTTCCTGAGCAAGCCAGGGGGCACAAGTCGGTAAGCTGCACTCCTCCATGGCCTCTGCATCAGCTCCTGCCTCTAGGTTCCCACCCTGTTTGAGTTCCTGTCCTGACTTCCTTTGATGATGAACAGTGATGTGGAAGTGTGAGCCAAATGAACCCTTTCCTCCCCAACTTACATTTTGGTCATGGTTTTTCATCACAGCAATAGAAACCTAACTAAGACAGAGGGTTTACAGAACTTACCTCCACTTTAGTGATGGAGATATGGAGGCTCTGTTGAGGTTCTTTGCCCAAGATCACCCAACCAGAGTGACGGCCAAGAGACACACACCAGGCATACAAGCCTTTTGTCTGTCTGCCTTGTCCATTGCTGTTTCTCTTCCACCACATTTAATTGATAAACAGGGGAGAAGTTGGTCTCTTTTGTTATAAGTACCACTACATTCTGCAAGCTTAAGAAACTTGGGTGAAACATGCTGCAGTGCCACTTCTGAGTTTAGAAGAAAGCTTAAGTGGCACCATGCCATTTGGGGACAGTCCTCATCAAACTCCTTTCAGGTGATCAATGCAAGCAAGGTTTGTCTGTCCCTGCGAGTTGTGCAGAAAAACCCAACCTACTCTGCGTGGAGTATATGCACTTGAACATAGTTACCCCCACCATTTCTCTTCAGCTCTTCTCTGAACTATTTGCCCTAAAAATACACTTTGACATTATGCACAAACATTGAAGAGACATTTATTTGGCCCTGACCTTTGTACGGTTTCTGCTAAAAGAGATTTGGTGGCACACAAATGGGACTGAATTATTTATAGGTCCAAGGGGAAATCAAAGTTGCTTTTATCCCCATTGAAAGTGTATCAGAAGGTGAGAGAATGGCAAATTAGCTTTGGCTTCTCTCAGAGGGAATCCAGCTAGACCCAAAGGTGCTTATTAAAGTTGAGGGTGCCCTTAAATACTGACTCACTGGAAATCTCCACAAATTGGATCTATTGTTCCTTTTGAACGCCTTGCCAGGAGATAAGGGTCTGCATCCTTCTCGATAGGTAGGTAGCAGGATAAATGTGGCAGACAAAAGTGGATCTATGGGCTCAGTGCATTCTCTGGCTGTTGTTCATTTATGATTTGTTATATTGACAAATGCTGATTGCTGAGCATTGAGAAAAATAGAGGCTTATGAGCTCATTAAAATTTTAAAAAGATTTATTTTAAGTGTGTGTGTGTGTGTGTGTGTGTGTGTGTGTGTGTGTGTGTGTATACATAAGGAGGCAATAGGAGTCCCAGGCAGTTGAAAGCCACCCTGCATGAGTGTTAGGAACCCAATTTGGGTCTTTTAAAAAAAGCAGTATGTGTTCTTAACCACAGAGCCATCTCTCCAGCCTCATGAACTCATTTTAAACAAGGATTTTACAATTTAAACCCTTTGTGACTTTTCTTGACAACTGTTTCAGATGTGAAGATCTATGTATCAAGACTGAGGAAGTCCCTTATGAATGAGACACTGGCCCTATTCTCAGGGAAGCAAGGACAATGAGTGGGTAAGAATCCACCAGAGCCTACCCGCCATCATCGTCAACATCATCATCATCATTCATGTTTATTGAGTGCTTTTAGTTGGTCACCCTCCCCTACGTGCATGTGTGTGTGTGTGTGTGTGTGTGTGCCAGGTATGAAGAGGGCAGAATTTCATTTTAGGTATTTTCTTTTATTGTTTCTTTATCTTTCTGAGATAGATTGTCTCACTGAGCCTGGAGCTCACCATTTCTCCAGCTCCCTAGCCTAGAGTTATAGAAGTGTGATATCACTCTTAGTTTGCTGTGGGTGCTTCGGTTCTGAACTCATGTCCTCATGCTTGCATAGCAGGCACTTCAGTGATTGACTGGTCACTCCATCTCATCATTGCTTTACCTATGTTAAGTCAGCTAGTTCAGACACTCAGTGAGGGAAGCATTATTAAAACCATCCCCATTTCGTAGTCAAGGATAATTAATACACACAGTTTAAATGACTTACTGGGAGAGTCAAGTCTTGGAACTTGGGAGGCTTGGTTCAAACTAAGGTAGTCAGTCCACCAAGTAGCTAACATAGGAGGGTATATAAATGCTAGAGGGAAAAGGAAGTCAGAGATAGGGAATCTAAACTAGGCCCAAATGGAAGTCAAGAAGTAAAAGCCATTTGACCTTCCCTGAAGTCCACCTTAGCTTATAAGACAGGAGCCTCAAGAGGAATGGAGGAGAAATATTAGCTGTAATATCTTCTTTGAGGCACCCAAGGAGGAAGCTGAGTTACATGCCGTTTTTCTCTCTCTGTTCCTCCTTGCTGGATCAGAATATCTTTGACTTCAGCCTGAGGAGCCAATTGTCTGAAATTGTACAGCTGACAGACATCATAGGAGACTGAAGTTTTTCACGTGAAGTCCTGTGTGAAACACACAAAGTAAGAAGATGGGACAGGAGACCCTACAAAGAGCAAAGATACAAAGTGAAAAGATACAACAGATCATATAAAGAACAAAGATGTCACAGGGAAAGATAGGACAGCAGATGATTCAAAGAACAAAGATGCAAAATGAAAAGGTACATCAGGAGACCATTTAAAGAGCAAAGATGTGACTGGAGAAGATACATTGAGTAAATAAAACATTGTTCGGGACCTACTGGAGAACCAAATGGTTGAGGCTTCTGTCTGTCCCAGGAAGTTTGCAAATGTGGACAGACCTGCGCACTATCCTTGTACCCACTAAATGCTTAGGCTTGTGAATCTGGGATGGCTCTATATGACTAAGTTTGGTCCTCGTTATATTTGGTGTTTGGTGAGTGCTAATTAGAACATTAGGAGTTTCCTCCTGGGAAAGAGCACTGACTCCCCGTGTGTGGTCACTTAATGTATAAAGAAGAGGAGACAGGCAGAGGAGCCTAGGAAGAGGTGCTGTGGGAGGCTGTGCTAGCTTTGATTTAAGCTTAGGCTTACAGCAGAAGTGAGGAAGTAAGACTGGAGCTCTATTTCCTGGGAATCAGCAGCTGTGTGTGTCTTTCTCCCCCCAAAGATGGATGAAGACAGTCCATGCTGCCTGTGTGCTGTGGGGCACCAGCTGGAGTGAGCTGCCACCAAATAGTCTTTACTGATACCTTGACCTAAGTTCTTGGTCTCCAAGGCTGTAGATAATAAGGGAGTATTTTTTTTTCTGGTTGGAGAGCCTTTGCAGGGTATATATTTCAGTTCCTTTGGCTTAAATGCTAGAAAATGGAATCTATGCTTATCTGGGGAGGAAAGGAGCAGTGCAAAGGGAGGAGGTTGTTTCAGTGTCACTAGGTTACATGTACCCAGGGTACCAGCAATTTTACACTTGGGAAGATAAGTAACTCCTATAGGATTCTTTATCCATCTTGTGATTGACACTTCCCATCTTCTTTCCCTTAAGTATTGACAATGGCATCCCTTCTGCTTTTTCAAATGGCCAGGGCACCCTATCACCTTATCACATTTCCAGGGGTAAAGGCAATTTCACATGTGAGGAACAGTGGCCATTCTAAAGCCACACAAAGATGACAGGCTCACACTTAGACAAAAGGCACTTCCTGAGTCTACCCTGTCAGAGAGGAAGCCAGCATGGTTTCTAGTTCATGATAGGAACTTAAAAAACTCCCACCTTTTGAAGAAATAATGAGAACAGAGCTACAGAATAACAAAATAGTATCTGCAAGTTATTCATTGAATTCTCATCATGTCCTAGGAATTGTGAAAGATGTTTAATTGGATCTGGGAGATGCCTCATTGAGGATCTGAATTTAGATTCCCAGAATGTATGCACCATAGTTATTTTTTTTTATCAGCTTGATACAAATCTAGACACATCTGGGGAAAAGGAGTCTCAACAAAGGAATTGCTTCTGTCATATTAGCCCATGGGCTGTTGTGTGGGGTTGCTGATTGGGGCAGAAGGGCAAGCAGGTATTTTTGAGTCTTATAAGAGGGGTAGCACAAGAGCTAGTAAATAGTATTTCTCATGGTCTTTGATTAAGTTCCTGCATCCAGGTTTCTGCCTTGAGTTCCTGCCTTGGCTTCCCTCAGTGATGTACTGTAACATGTTTATCCAAATAAACTCCCAGCATCCAAGTTACTTTTGGTCAGAGTTTTATAGCAGTTAACCAAAAGCTAACAACAACAACAACAACAAAAGCTGGCCATGGTTGTTTGCATGTGTAATACCAGACCTTATATCGAGAGATGAGAGCTAGAGGCAGGAGAATTCTGAGAGGCTCATGGTCCAGCCAGCCTGGAGGTTTCAGTGGATAGCTAGAGAGCTTGTCTCAAACAAGGTATAAGATGAGGACATGAAAAGTGACCTCTGACCTCCACATGCATGCCATGTAAGAGCCTGTGTGTGCACACACACATAAGTCCACACACATGTGTGTGCACACACACATACACACACACAAATGCATACATGCATATATTCACAAGCATTTTTTTTAAAAAGAAAGATGCCTTAGTTGTTAACAAACTCATGAGGAAAAGTTAAACCTCCATCTCACTGTATCAAAAATAAGTTTCAGCTAGATTAAAAAACTAACTGCACAATACAAACTCATTTAAAATATCTTTTATGTGAACAGAAGGTAAGAAGGATCTTGAGGAAAATATATAGAAAATGATGAGTGAATTTCACTATTACCTTGGGTGAGCGATTTCACAGGACAGGCCAAGGCTGGAGAGCTAGTCAGTGGGTTGGCTTTTGACCTTGATCTGTCTGATTCCAGCCATGTGCCCTTTAATGGCAGACTACAGTGCAGAATAGAAAGGCCAGGACCATGGTGTGGAAGTCTAATAATATAACTGATGGCTTTTGGAGGAAAGTTCACAGTGTAAAAGAAATGGTATGCCTTCCTAATACCACCGGACATTTTGTTATTTGGTAGAAAAAAATTTAACTCTCCATCCCATTGTATCAAAAATAAATTGCAGGTAGAGTAAAAACCTACCTGAAAAATATAAAGCCATTTAAAATCTCTTCTGTGAGAACAGAAGGCAAGAGGATCTTGAGAAAAACTTTCAGAACACGATGAATGACTTTCACGTTCCTTTGTAGTCTTTTTTTTAAGTTTTCCTATGGCATAGCCACATAACTTTGAAGCCAAGAAGTGCACAATAGATCCATGTTTCTGATTCTCTTTCTCTCCACTTTTGTCTCTCTGTGTATGTGTGTGCTGATATGTGTGTTCGTATCTATGAAGGTACACTTCTCTGTGTGCGGGGCATGTCACATGTGTGCACATGCATGCAGAGGTCAAAGGTCAACCTCGGGTGCTGTCCTCCATCTTTTTTTTTTTTTTTTTTGGACAAGGTCTCGGAATGGGGTGACACTCACACCACCAATCATGGTAGGCTGTTGGCCCAGAGCCCCACAGAGCTACATGTTGCTGCCTTTACAGTGGTGGATTACAAGTGTTAGCCATCCCAGCTGACTTCTTTTTAATGTGGACTCTGGGGATAAAACCCAGGCTTTCATGCCCATGTGGCAGGCCCACCGAGCCCTCTTCCCAACTCTGTACCCTCCCCCACCCTGTTCCTTCTGTCTTTTCACTCTCATTTCTATTCCAGTCATCACTTTCCCCTTTTTCTGACTCTTGTCCTCGTGTCTCTTGTCCCAGGAAGTGAAAATCCCAGACCCCTCTACCACCCAGTGCCACCCAAAGCCAGATTTCCCTGAATGCTTCAAACCTCTGAGGCTGTCTCAGCTCTGGCTTCCAAGAGCAACAGGAAGCACCTGCTCTATGGCGTTGTCTCAGTTATTTTTAGTTCTTGTCGTGGGCTTCTCAGGCTCTCTTAATATGTAAGAAGATCCACTTTACTTTTTAGCTAGGGGCTTCTTGAATTTTATCCTGTAATTTCACTGTAATATTTACATCTTAGCTAAAATGCCAAAGTGCTGTAGCTTACCCAGAACACACATAATATAGTTCAAATGTATCTCCCTCAATTTAAAAGTTATATTTTTCCCCCCAGCGATGTAGATGGAACCTAGGTTTTTGCACATACTGATTACTGGATTTGAAATTATTGTGGAAACACACCCCTGGATGTGTTCATGAGGGTGTTTCCAGAAAGGCTTAACTGAGGACTAAGGACCAACCTTGAATGTGGGTGACACTATCCTCCAGGCTGGGGGCAGGGCCTGAATAACAACCAGAAAGCCATCTGAGCACCGAGATTCATCTTTGGCAGGGCCTGCAATGTGGCCAGCTGCTTCACACTCCTGCTATCATGATGCCCAGCAGGTTGAACTGGACCCCAAACTGTGAGCAAGATAAGCCCTTTCCCCCCTTAAGTTGCTTTTGGCAGGTGTTTTATTATAGCAATGAGGAAAGTAGCTGCAACCATAGGCAAACCCTCTTCTGTTATGCCACTCCCCTGACCCATGTGTTGAGTCTTAAGCTGTGTGAAATACTGTTGGGAATTGGGTCTTGTGAAGGCTGATGGGTTACAAGGACTTCCAGACTAACATTGCTGGGGCGAGGTAGTTACTGGGATGTGGGTTGCTACACACATTAGTCCACAACTCAGCTTTCCTTTTCAGCTCACCCACTGTCTCTTGGCTTTCAGCTTTTTCACTAGTTATGACAGGGCATGACACCTGTTGGGGGATGCCAGCCTCATGCCCTCAGACTCTCCAGTCTCTAGAATAAGTAAACGTCTTTTTTAATTTACCTATTTTGTGAAGTTCTGTTATAGCAAAACAAAGTGGACTAAGAACACACACTTCACCTTGAAGTTGCTGTCACAAGTTGGGTGTTATGGTGCATAGCTTTCACCTCAGTATTTGGGAGGTGCAGACAGGGGGATCATGAGTTTCAGGCCAGCCTGGGTTACCCTGTGAAACCCTGTCTAAAACAAAACAAAACAAAACAAAGCAAAACAAAACAAAACAATCCTCAGAGCTCAATAGACTCAAATGGGACTGCTGGGAGGGCTGAAGGAGATGCAGAGCTGAGTGGGCTTGGGGCCAAGAGAAGCAACAACATCTGGGAACCTGTCAGTACTGTGTGTGTGTCCTTGGTTGTATATTCCACAAGACATGGTTAAACCCTTTCAACAGGCCAACGTGGTGTACTATAGCACAGTGGACGGTAGCCATGCCTGTCCCGTTCATTGCTCAGGGGCTGCAGGGAAACCTGTCGAGCCATTGAGCCATCTCAATACAAGATGAGAAGCCAACCCTGGAGGGGAGGTAGTTAACCCAGGTGAAGGGAAAGCAAGTACCATCAGGATGCTTCATGCAGGAGAACTAGAACATGGCACGAGGACATTCCAGTGGAGAGAACAGCTGATGGAAAAGAAGGATGGAGTTCAAAGAACCCGGAGATGCTTTATGGAAATGACAGGGCAAATCAGTAATGGGATGGAACCACTGAAGGGCACAGCAAGATGTCACTACTGGGTGACGTATGCATTTTGGAGGGAGCTTTTATCTATCTATCTATCTATCTATCTATCTATCTATCTATCTATCTAT